>JAGTXR010000089.1:1200000-1745426 GCA_022606575.1 Glossosoma conforme
TATTTATTGATTTAATTTACCCATAAAATAAAAGTCACCCAGCGTGCTATGGAGAGATCCATGCTCGGAGTGTCGCTAAAAGATAGAATCCGAAACGAGGAAATACGCAGAAGAACTCAAGTAGTGGATGCTACCCAACGAATAGGCACACTCAAGTGGCAATGGGCAGGACATATCTGTCGAAGAGACGACGGTCGATGGGGAAGAAAAGTATTGGAATGGCGCCCAAGAACTGGCAAACGAAGCATTGGCCGACCCCCTACAAGATGGACCGACGATATAAGAAGAATAGCGGGAGTGACCTAGATGCGGAAGGCGGAGGATCGAAGAGGATGGAGACTCATGCGGGAGGCCTACGTTCAACAGTGGACGGACACAGGCTGATGATGATGATGATGATGATAACAAAATAGTTACATGAAAACAGTAAGTTTTATGAAATGGCAAACTAGAAAAATTCTTTATTACCCCAAAAAACATATTTTTACCCCATTTGGGGTAATTTACCCCGGTTCCCCGACCACTGCTTTACGGCATCAGCCTAAGCTAACTATATCAAACTGATATCAATATATAATAATCAATCAGGTTAGAAAGTTTTGTTCAACCATTCCTCTGGGAAGCTGACACAGATAAACAGCGTAAATAAACAACTGTCCTAAATAAATAGTAAAGGTGAAGAATCATATAAGAGTTTTAATTAAATTATATATACATGATTGATATTACGATATAATTAGGACAAAAACATATAAATTAGTATACGACGCATTATGGTGATGAAAGATATGTCAACCTTTACTAAAGCCACTGCCGCATAGTATTACATTGTGTATGTAGTTGGATCTGGGTGCCATATTAGATTTATAATGGACTTGGTAGATGGGGATCATGACGATAGGTCACGATGAAGAATGATGTGGTCGGAGCGGCTCAACAGCATTGGCGTGCGACATATTTTCGCTTAAAAATATTTCAATGTCTTAAATTTTTTAACCAGCAACAATAGCATATAGTCACCGCGGTTCTAATGCGATCATCGAAGTTCCTCTCAAAATCACTTAACTAACCTCATTATCAGCTCAGATGCATGTTCTCAAAAACCTTTTAAGCGGCTGCATTAGCTTTCAATCAGACGAGTAAAATATATAAAACACCCATATCTCGTTTTAGGCGTAGATACGTTCCACGAAACTTGGCCGCAAAGCGAAAAGCCGTATAAGGAATCTATTATTTTAATACAAAATCATACAAATTTAATGGGATCGGTTGCAATTTTTTTAAATATGTAAAATGGTTTATCTTTTATTACATCATATAGCGAAACATTTTAGACCGAAAATCGAAAACGTGCCTTAATTGAAGAAGGCCGTTATAGTGAAATGCCGTATAAAGAGCGATCGTGTAACGATGGGTATAATAAAAGGTCCGCAAAATAACTTTTTTTTTTGAAAATGGGGCGCAAAACATCGAGTGTAGCTTCGGCTGTGTGGCACGTAGCGCCGTCCTGTTGAAACCAAATGTTGCCAATATCCTCCTCTTCAATTTTTGTGAACAAAAATGGCCCGATAACGATCTCCATTGACTGTAACGGCCACTCCTTGCTCATTTTCGAAGAAAAATGGCCTGATTTTCAAAGTAATGTCGCAATATTTTCCAGCGTTGTTCAAGCGTATACCCAACCATATTCGCTTAGCGGAAAGATAAAACTAATTATCTGTCAAATCAGACACGAGTTAGATGTTACCATTCACGAAATAAACACGAGTTAAAAAAAAAAACGTTAGATGGCGGACCCGTTACAAGTATTATCCAGACGACACTATTATGTTATATAACAAAATAATGGCTTTGGGTTCAAATGATCAAAATTTATTAATGAATTTTTTTTTACAGCTATGACTGCTTTTTGATTCACTGCCGTACAAAATAATTTACGGATAGAATATTGGGAGTGCGATGGTTTGACTTTGTGCAAAATGACGAGGTGAGGTAGCGAACAAGAAAGTCTTTGATATATATACCCCTTCCAGACCTCAGAGTACATTCTCTGAGACTGTCAGTTCCTCTTGTAAGAAAGAGGATTCCTTTTCGCCTCGGCCCAATCAGGCAAGCAGACTTTGTGGTCATCAAAAAAAATTACCACGCATTTACGATTTTTGCTCGTAATTTCGATGAGAGTCATTTTTTGCTCGTATCTCCATCTCTTTACAACCCGTGAATGCGATTCTAATACCTTTCACGGGTTCTTTCTTTAAAAAAATCTGTGTAGTGGTCACAATTGTTCAGAAGGGATTCCCATTGGACTTATCAGTTGCTAACAGATTATAATCTAAATAAGCGCATGATCAAGTAGACTTAACTGTCCGCCGGTGTGATGCGGGTGTGAGGGGGGTAAAGTCCAGTCTTCGATATACCTGTATATCAGTATAGTCTTCGATATAGGTATAGTAGATCAAGAGGTGAAGGTGGAATTTGCTGGGACATGTGCTGAAAAATGTTGTGAAATAAGAAATTAATTTTTGATGTATTTTTCGTACGCCCATGTTCGCGATGAGCGGCCGCTACTACGAGTAGTTCATTATGATTGAACCAAGATTCTCGGTGATTGAGATTTCCGGTGGCGACATTCGCTCAAATTGCCTCAGTAAGTGGAATGATTTTAGCAAGACGAGCTTAACGACATCACCAGTTGCTGCCATCATACATTCTGCGAATTTCACAACAGATTAACTAACATTTTAAACATAGTGTTACGCTAACCACACTTAAAAATTTATGGTATGATGTGTCTCTTAATATAATCTTGTAGAGACATAATTTTATTAATTAAGATGTGCACGTCAGGCGAGCAAACAAAAATAAGAGACAAAAGATCGTTTTTCGAGGCTTTACGGCATTAGCCTAAAGGAGCTATATCAAGCTGATATCAAAAGATACTATTTTGAGTATTTGTATTTGGAAAACTAAAATACATTTTTAAAACGAATATTCCGCAATGTCTTAAAACTAAGGCATATTAACCCTGTATTAACTTATGACGCTGAGACGTGGAATCTTACAGAAAGTCTTACCCATAAAATTAAGTCTCCCAGCGTGCTATAGAAAGATCCATTCTTCGAGTGTCGCTAAAAGATAGAATCCGAAACGAGGATATCCGCAGAAGATCTCAAGTAGTGGAGGCTACCCAACGATTAGGCACACTCAAGAACCAATGGGCAGGACATATCTGTCGAAGAGACGGCGGTCGATGGGAAAGAAAAGTAAATGTAAGAGAGGCGCCCAAGAACTGGTAAACCAAGCATTGGATTACCCCTACAAGATGGACTGACGACATAAGAAGAATAGCGGGAGCAGCTCCATCACCAAATATTTCAGGCCTCGGGAGCGTCTTGCTTGTCATCAGCTTACAATGAAATTTAGGAAAAAACTCAATACGACCTTGTAAGAGATTTTATGACTTTATTAACATAAATATTATAAGTCTCTTTTCTTACAAAAATCATAGTATTTATATTAATTAAATAACTTAAAATGAATGCCCTATCTTATAAATTAGCGTAAATATGTAAATTTGTTGAAATCGAATAATATTTGAAAACATGGTTGGAGGTCACTTCAGTCGAATGTTTTAAGATGGAGTATAAATGTAATCGTACAATATTTATTTTTAAAATATCTAAAAATACTATATTCGATATATGCACGAATATTAATTTAAAATGAATAAATAAATTTGACATTTAGTTCAAACAAGATTCGATTGAAGAGATAAAAAAGCAAATATAACATTAAATACACTAATTTACCCATCCAATTAAAACAAATGAACGTAAATGTGATAGCAATTAAATTTAAATTCAAATTCCCAGAGTGTTTATATACGTAATAGATATTTAGTTTAAGTTATCAGCTTAGTAAAACATTATTGTTTATATTTGAATATAGAACAGTAAAAGACAGTTGAAACAAGCCAGTTTGAATTTTTGAAAATTTTATTCGATTCTCTTATACTCGTATTTGACCCTACTATGTCTTGTATAATACGAGTATACATGTAAGTCTTCTTATTGGTTGATGATTGATTCATTATTCTTGTCAAGACGTACCCACGAGGAAAACACGTGAAGGAATAATAAAACAATCTCACTGTGACCTTCAACGTGCGAAGCCTAGACAATTATTTGAGATGTTTTTTTTACAAGTAAAATAAATGCTGGGATTTCATGTAAATGTATTGATGTGTGCGCATTATTGTATCATCATATAATAATATTTTCAAGACTTAGTAATTAAATACATATAAAATTATACATCAAATTTTTATACGCATGAATTTATTCAGAAAAATATCGGCAGACGCGGGATTCGAACCACGATCTTTGCAACCTTTGCTCCGTTCTTCACACCACGCTATCTACACGACTATTCTCTGCCTGAGCAGATACGCGAAACTTGATGTACATATATATACCATTTTTAATATCATATAACGACAGATGTCTCTGTAGTAGATATTCAGAGTATGTATATTATTATTTTTATGATTCAATCAGTCAATATTTATTCACAAGCTTTTTACATTATTAGTAACCGACAGTCTATTTATTTAGTAAGTACCACTCGGGTCTCGAACTGAACTATAGACTGAATGGATGAAAACAACTTCTTGTAAATCCTACTCGGACATTACAACCAGTCATTTACCTGTGTTACTGATGAACCATCTCCCCAACCCACACACAAACACGAAGACAACACACGTTTCCCGCATGCAGCGTCCAGCCTCCCTGGCTGAGCGTCATAGAGTGCACTGGTCTTGACCGGCTGTGCTCTCCTGCATGGGATTACATAAAAAATAAATAAATAAAATATGCAACAGAAGTTCCACATAGTGATAAAATATGTAATAGGTTAGTTAACAAAAGAAATTATGAAGAATAGTCACATTTGGGCGTTTCTTACCTAGCATTTTAAGGTTATCGGATGATTACTAATGTGCCTCCAAAGCTAGGAGGCTTTGGTCCTAAAGGGTGGATAAATGCATTACTAAATTACGCTACTCAAATACTAGATTCGTAACGGCCCTACGTGCTTCAGCACATAAAACTATAAATGGTACTGCCGCGCGTGGGCTTAAATCCGAAATATAAATAAATCTAATAAATTGGTTTTTAGTACGGCGGCTGTGTGAGGCCTTAGACAAACAGAACAATTCAAAGAGGTCTCGTTATCAAAGTGAAAGTTGGCCCGATGTGTTGGCTCTGGTGCGTGTTTCCCGGGAAATTAGTTTGTTCTGAGGATAAAGCGTCTCAGGGAAAACTCACCTCTTGCTACGAGTACCTCGACCCCTATGCGTGATCAGGTGGGCGAAGAATACGCTCGAGTGGTTTTATTATTCTTTATATACGTGTTTAATCGACACAATATTGTTAAGCAACATTGTACAAGGAATAAAATTTGGATAGGTCACACACAGTGTGTTGATTTATCGTGTGTGTTGATGGTTGTGTTGAGCCGCTCCTATAGAACAACCGATTCATTTTTCGAAAGCGTCAAGCTTATCATTCAAATTTGAATTGTAATAATATTAAAATATTTTGTGTATATTTAAAGTGTCTGTGTGGAGACTGTTGGAAACTATAAATGTTTCTAGGTAAACGTCCGGGGGCAGAGATATCTTAATATGAGTACAATGTATGGATAATGACAGCTTACAGAACTGTGTAGTGGCAATTTAAAGTTATGATGTTCTATTTATGCAATCAATATTGGAAAGAAAATATAAATATATTAATATCTAATAGAAAAATAAAGATATTTTCCGTGTGTTGGAAATCGTTATTCTTGGAAATGACAGTTAGCCACTAATAAGCTGAGTGAGGGTCATTTCTGAAAAATTGTTGCTACGTCACAGAAGCTTAGAAGAGAAAAAACCTGTGCAAGAGATTTGGATCGTAGTAAATGTTTAAATAGAGATTGAAATAGGATGAAGAGTTTTTAGAAATATCGTTATTACGATAATAATTTGAATATATGCTGATTGTTTGTCAAAGTCTATATGCCCCATTGGGTAGAAGCCTTTTTTCCTAATTGCACTGAAAATTACCTTTTTTCATCATATTATATTGTTTAATGAATTGATATTTCAGGGAGAACCTGCATAATTATTAGAGTAATTTGATTTGATTGAACGTGTTTAATCACCACATAGGAATTTTTTTATTACTTATAACTTAAGTTAATTTGATGGTATTTGATAAATAATTTTTATATTAAATACTATCGTTAGTTACATAAGTATCTATGGTAATGTCATATAAAATGATAATGATATCATTATACAGATATCATTGTTAACCCTCGCTTTACTATGTTAAAAACTTCCGCGCGTTCCGATGGTGTCAACTCATTACACATTCTGATTTAAAGTGAATAAAATGAGTAGAAATTCGAAAAAATTAAAATATTCAAAGATATCGCTTAATTTTAGAATACTTGATGTCAATAAGCAGTAATAATTGACATTAAATAGCTAAAAACATGAAAAACATCAAACGGCCAGACGCACCTTCGCGCGTGAACTTCCGAGAGATACTAACATTACTTAGCCTGTCGATATATCGATGTGCCTACGCGCATAGATATCATTTCGAAGTAGCCGACCAACTGAGGTTTCCCGTCTCGCTCACTCATATTAGTACGTCAGCGAGAGTGAGGAGTATAGATGCCGCTGTATCTGGGTATTTTTTAATTTTATTTTCGCACACGCTTCCGACAGGTCGAATAAATTCATGACAGTGACGCGTCTTGATTGTAGTGGTGAATTTATTCCGGATTTTAGAAAAATATTTCCTGCTCCCGACGAGTGCCTATTATTATAAATATATATTTTTTTTTCAATACGTAAATGTATTAAGGAGGAATACCTAAAATCTGAACCCTGTGTGTATTATATTTACAGAGATATTTAAGTTATTACAAGCAATGTGTAGTCGATACACATCACCGGGGAGGAGAGGTTAAGTGAGTAATAAATTTTCATTATTCTACTGCAAAAATATCTGATAGTTCACAAGATCAAAAATTTACAGAATAAATACAATATACCTAAATAAGCAACAGCAAAGTTGGCATTAAAATTGAAGTATATTTTTAATTTAAGACATCAATCATTTGTAATGATTTAAGTTTCGGAATTTAATAATTACCAAAACTTGAGATAATAAGAGCTGTATTTATTTGGCTTGCTTCAGAAGTATTATTGAAAGGGAAAGCAAATAAAATTTATTACAAAACTTCATACAACTTAAACAACGAATATTTTATACAAGAGCAATCTCCAATTTATATCTTAAAATTTTACAAACTGCTTTACAAATTTTGATTGAAAAACTTATTGAATGTGATTATTATGGCAAATGATATTGGAAACGTCGAAGGTTTTGATTTATTTAAACATGTCAATAAAAGCAAGTATTTTGTCATGTTGAAACAACAGTTATCGCTTGATCGTTCATTGTTCATAAAATATATTCTATGAACAATGACCTAACCACGTTGAGACACCAGTCGTTTTCCGATCACTGAAGTTAAGCAACGTTGAGCGTGGCGCATACTTCAATGGGTGACAGACCACGTGTCGTTGATTGTTATAGTCCAGACTGCGGTAAAGTCACGGTATTCATCCGATCTTATTATAAATGATTTAAATAATCACCCATACATAGTATACCTCTAATACAACTGTCTTTTATTTAAGCCTCTAAAACTATACAATTCGTGAACTTGGTGGAACTCAGAGTGGATAATAAAACGTGACAGAAGTGTGTGACAGTTATTTGTGGCAATCAACGAGTATTTGATCCAGCTACGGTGGTAGAAAGAAGTAATATGAAGATGATATCTGCGTATTCTAAGGCGTTTGCCATTTGAAAAGTATCTATTATAAGTGTTTAATAGAATGTATTGTTCTGCCAACGCTGGCTTCAGATTAGGTTTTCGCATCATTGATGATAGCGATTTAATTCTCATTAACTTTTTAAATTAAAATAAAATCATACGCAATAGAACGAATAATAAAGACAAATCATTATTAAAATATGTATATATATATTACCGGGTGGCGATAAAAAGTCATTAAAGTAGCACAATAGAAAACTAAATTAATTTTAATGGCAGTTTTTGAAATATGAATTGTTGCGCATACATCGTAATCAAAAGCGTCGATAAAGATTATTAAATTCTAATGAAACAACAGAAATTGCAGCGTTTAACACAAAATAAAAGCTTTATTCCTGGCCACCTAAAAAATGTATTTGTGTCAGTTGTTGATCAAAATATGAAGATAACTTTTTTCATATAATGGCAATAAATCATCGTGGTTAAGTAAGGAACGTTTGTAAATATTTTCTGCAACCCTAGAACTTCACTACTGCATCAATAACTATAACGTAAATTCAAACCTTCCATAACGATTTCATAAGATTGAATGGTTAGCGCGATGCTACCGAGGGCTGGACAAGTTCCCAAAAGGCGTATCTACCTAAAATTACAAAATAGAAAGGATCGTTAATTGAAAAGTCGCTCGAAAGAATACAGCGACAATTTCCGTTTAAAATAAAGATGCGTTCCTTGTAGAAGGGTTGACTGTATTTTCTTTTGTATTTAAAAATAAGGTATGTAAATGAATTGATATCCTCCTCTCGGAATTCGATATTGAATTACTGGGTGACAGGATGCAGGAGCAGATTGACAATACAAAGAACTTGTTTTCGAAGCACAATTCGCGTTTATTATAAAGACTTGATTTCTACGCGCGACCGGCATGACATTTCGCCGGCCGGGGCGCGAGTCCATTGACAACTGCCGACACTGTGACATCTAGCGCCCCAAGATAGTCGTAGCAAAAAAGGAAATTAAAGATGACAGTTGCACCAACATGAAATAGAGCAACTGTCATAACAAATAAACTGGCATATGCAAGCGCCTGTGTAATATTCTCTAATTAAAACTAACATTATTAGATGTGCATATCAGGCGAGCGAACATAAATAAGAGACAAAATATCCTTTTTTTGAGGCTCTAAGGCATCAGCCTAAAGCAGCCATATCAAGCTGATATCAGAATACATTGATTATGGTAATATTCCTTTACATCTTGTAAATGAAAGTTATTTTCTAATAGTCATGCATACTCATAGATACATAAAAAATGCGGTACATTTGTTTGTACCGTTGTACAATTCAATCGCAGAAGCTTAACTGCAAATATTATTTATGAAGTCTTTGTTTGTTGATCGGAATCGGAAATGGCCAAGAGAAACAATACCATTGGACTGATAAATGAAAACTGACGGTCAATATATTTTCTGTCGGTTGAAATAACATGATGCAGCCGTTAATTTTTTTAAAATTTTACACCTCCTGTGTAGTTAAAAAATGATATATCGAAGCGATCAATTTTTTTTTCACAGTTCTAAATCACTTATAAAAGTTATACTTACGTGGAGTAAATCGGTATTTCGCTAAAGTGATTTGTCCTAATTAAATGTATCAGTTAGCACGATGGTTCTTTTGTCCTTAACTAAACCAACAATAACGATCTGTTTTGGATTACTAAAATAACGTGTTATATACATATACATACAGCTTATGACAAGTACTATCTAAAGAAATATATATATATATATATATATAATCGTGTAGGAAACATGAGGCTCAGATCCTATCTGCCCAGTAGTGGGTGACGTCGATGGCGTTACTCCCGGCCATCATCAGGTCTTCCTGGGTGCAGCTACTTGGACACAGAGCACACTCCAGAAGGTGTGACAGAGTCTGCTCCGCGCCGCAGTCACATTCAGTTGGTCAGCTGTAAAATTGCCAGGCTTTCATTTGTGTCCTCGTCTTATATATATCTCGCATACTCTGGTCCAAAGTCTTTTAAGGGACCTTCATATATTCCACCCCTGGTCGTGTCCAGGTAGGTTCTCTTTCAGGGCAATCCAGGTATTCCCCTCGGTTGCGCTTCTCCACATGTTCAGCCTTAGGGTGGCCTCAGCTATCACCAGTTGCGTTGTCGACTGCAGGAAACTTATTCTTGATTTGAGCCGTGTGGTTAAAAGTAAAACAAATTGATCATATAATATGTGTTAATTTTCTTACTCAATAAGGCGATGTAAGTTGTCGGAGAGAAAAAAACTTGACATGGTGTGGAAGGTTATTGATTCAAATTTCCGCGTTGCCCGAAGCTTGTTTAAATACTTAAATAATTTTAAATTCCTTTTTTTAAAATTGCATTTAGTGTTGTTGAAAAATTCATTATCCGTGGCACTACGATAACACTTTGTATTTTGAGTAATCACAATAGATTGAACAAATCGTTAGTTTTTCTAGCAAATAAACAAATACTGATTCCGTTGCCGTCCACTGTGAAATATACGTATCGTTGTATTTGCGTGAATTAATTACAAATCTCTATTTACAGCCAGTCAGTCGGAAAGTGAGTCCAGCGCGAAGATAAACAACAGCATCCCTCTCAATCATAGCTGGGAACGGGAATTGTAACGAGGCCATACATATTCAAAACGACGGGAAACTCTAGGATACCGTGAATCACTACGCGTCACAGTTTGATTTATTTTCAGCTGGCAACATTTCAGGATGCCGTTTTCTGCTATGAGAAGCTTTAGATTTCATCGATTGAAATAATAAATCGTATTTATACAGGCGTGCATTCGATTCCTAGAAGGAGGTAGGACTTTAAAGTCGTAGACTAAAATAAGCCAGAATTATCTAAATATTATGATATTTTCATATATATACTTTAACCTGTTCGCATCGTATCCGATATATGCCGTGTAAGATTCCCCTACCGTTGAAATCGGTAGCTGTGATATATCGTTTTGTTACTTTCTTAGAATAGTTTTTTATGCATCATATGATAGATAAAGGATACAAGAACCAATGTGATATATGACAATAGAGCAGATAAGTATATCTATGCTAAGAGTTAATAAAATTGAATGGAAGCTTTTTTTAACTGTGCAAGTAAATTAAAGTCTAACTTCTACTAATAAGATTTTCTTGGATTTTTACGATATATTGTAAATGTATTCTTATCAATTTTAAATTTATATGCTGTGGTTGTAAGACGCAACCAGGAAGATACTGTTACATTGAAACATACTAACATCAGCTCGATATAGTCCTTTAAGGCGGGGGCCGAAAAGCTTCTACATACGATCTTGTCACTTATTTTTGTTCGCTCTTCTACGTGGAGCTATTCTTTTAGTAAGCGGGGATGTCAATACATTTAATTTTGTCTTATTGTACTAGAAATCTCTTTGTGATTTTGAAATGAAAAAAAAAAAATATTTTAAGCTATGCGAAACTTTAGATCAAATCTATTGAAATGATAACTTTTATTTATGCATGCGTTCATTCGAATTGTGGGAGGAGGTTATATTTAGAAATCGGATGATAGGGTAAAGTGGACACACTAAGATAAGCCTACGCCTAGAATTATACAATTACACAGTCTTATTATGTTATATATAAATAAAATTTAATGTCAGCTTTTTTGAAACGTGCAAATCAATTCCATTTATTTAAAAAAAAAAAACAATCTTTACAACAATCCAAACAAGGTAACATGTATCATTACGTTATAATGTATATTTATACTGATCAGTTTTAAACTCATACGTTATGGTTTTAAGACCAAAAAACCATTGTATACTGGAACATACACCCCTTTTTATTGTACTTGTGGTTTTTAATCGAAAAAAAAAACCATATTCTAAGTTGGTCGCATAAGTAAATTATTGTAAATTTTAATTTTATGCGGACGTATATCTTAGACCTATAATTGATCATACGAGTATTTATAGAGATGTTGAGTATAAGAAACAAGGTATACTAGTACGTCACAAGCAAAGGGTAAAGAGGTCAATTCTTCATAGTTTATCAATTTATGAAGGCCATAATATATTTAAATGAGATAAAACTATTAACTATTAGTCAATAAAACATACAAACATACAATATTTTTACATACAAGTTGCGTATGTAAAAAAAATACTTTTTAAAATTTTCAATCGCTTTTATGCGTTTTTTTAATACTAAATTAGGCTATATTTGAAGCATGTTAATTCAGTACACATATTTGATTTTGAAAATTATATTTATTTCCATGCTGTGTTACTAACGTAACTCTGTACTAGTAATTGGAAATTGATTAATTATGTAACGTGTCAATTGTTCTCGATTTTCATGGAATAAAAGCAAATAGTGAAGCGTAAGTATTGGTATATTAAAATAACATATGTACCTTATTTTCTCCTATATACATTAATATTTGTATATAGAAATATATGATTACAGCAAAATATTGTTATTTTAAATTTTGGCTTTTGTATTGAGCCGTGTGTGGCGAATTTATTCTCTTCTCCGACATTTTGACCGCTATTGCAGAGGTTACACTATTGAGATCAGACTGCAGATTGTGCATATCCTCGATGGAGTAAATGGAAGTGAAGATTTAAGATCATCAGCGAATAATAGGCACGACGAGTGGGTAACACAATCAACAATATCAATGAAAAATACCAGAAATAAAAGGGGACCTAAATCGGAGCCTTGAGGTACTCCAGAATATGCAGAGAATGGAAGAGATTCATATATATCGTTATCTACGAATTGTTTACGATGGGAGAAGATCTTCGACGAAGGTCGCAGCGAATAAAAAAAAGGCGTTCTAACAAGACTCCATATCGATGAGTTCGACGTATCCAACTGGTCCAGGCCTCTGTTGACTGAATAGTTTTTCTCTCTTAGACCATAATATTGGGCAATGAACACGTATAACATCCACATGGGCAGCCTGCACTATCAAGGAGGTTAAACGTGAAGAGCTAAGCCTTAAAGTTGACGTGGTCAGTCATAAATTGACTAGTCCAACGGCTTGCAACAACCCACGGTATCTTCATTCTGGAGGATGGTTGGAAGAAAGTAATAAGTGTGTGTGTTTACCCGAAAATAAGCGAAGTACACCTTTGTTCTACCACATTACGTTTATATTTATAAAATTATGGAAAATGTATCGTCTTATATTTTACTTAAATAATGTATTGATTGCAGTTATTATATTGAAATGACGAGTGTAATAAATGTCTCGAATGACATTGCAGTGCATTATGCAGTTGTTTTTTTATGAACTCTTGTCAAGGAAAACTAGTCGAGTCAATGGAGACTTGCTTAAACCGAGATGGGAAATGCGCTGCAGAAATGCAGGTGACATGTGCACATAATTATAGTTGATCTAGTTTAAATAAACATTATTCCTTATGGAAAATAACATGGTTATTACGCTACGAGTATGATTATCATAAGATCATCGCGTTGATACTCGTATGTTGATTAGTTTTATATATTTGAATTGCACTTAGGTTAAACCAACTTCTTCAAAAAAACCCTATTTGTTGTTTAATCTAATACATTTTAAAGTTGCATCGGTAAAAAAATCTATTGATCTTTTACAAACACTATAACTGTTAGCTTATGGTATTTAAGGTATAGTAAGTATTAAGAATAGGTGTCTAAGTAGAATATTCGGAGTATAACGGTTTGACTTTGTAAGGAATGACGAGTTACGAGATGGAACAAGGTAGCTTTTTATCCTACAGTCGGTCAAGAAACGAAGATGGGTTTATCGGGGAAATATTACCCAAATGTCGCAAAAATATTAACTAAAGCTCCTTTGGAATTAACTATATAAAAAAACTATGCATAAAATGTCTTAATTGAAGCTCCAGAAGGCAGAGTTGAAACAGAATAAGGTGAAAACCATAGCGATTGACTGATCAAAGAATATATTTCTTACAAAAAATGTACATTACTTTAATAATGTACTAAGTGCAGTGTCCTTTGTCAGAGAAACTTTTTTAACTCTTGGTTTATGACGATATGTATTTATTACTCGAATGTAAATGTCCGGAAACATACACGACTTCGCGAATGTTCTATCATTCTGAATTCGGGTCAACATGCGCGCAGAATTTGTAGCAGCTATAACAGCAAAGTGCAATGTTTTTTTTACTTTTTAAGATACTTACATTACAAAAATTGATATATTTCAACTTCAACCATAGCAATCAAAGTAAAGTTTAGCAATATTCAAGTTTTTCGATTTTTAAATGACATTTTCATATGGAGTAAAAAAACACATATCATCGGAGCTTCCGGATGTTTTTAGCACAGTAAAGAGAGAGTTAAGTACACATTTCGTACTTCAAATCTACTTCTCTTCAAACTAATGTAAAGGTAGGTGTACGTATGATATATATTACATTTCTAACTTGTAGCAAAATAATTACGTCAAATTTTTGATAGAGCACCAGTTTCTGTGACGTGTGCTGTTCCCGAGGGATGACATTATATTTGTAATAACATCCCGGGTGCAGTTAAACGGCGAGAGGGCGGATACATCCCGGAAGGCTGATGGTGAAAAGAGAAGGAACAGTGAAGGAAATAAAATATAGAGAAGATTTTTAGAATTATTATACTTCTTCTATAGTACTGGTTTATTTTAATATTTACGAGTAAGTTTTATATTCGTACTGACTTGAAACCAGACGAGGATTATCGCCACTAATAAAATCTTATAGTACCAATTTGAAGGGTGCAAAATTTTGATTACGCAATATGATGAAAAATATATTCCACGAGCCCTGTCCTAACCTTATTGCTATCTAGTTTTGGTCTTCTTTGTGAATATGTGGCAGAAAGTCTGTTTTATATATACGAGTATAAGGTCATCCAACGTGCCACGGAGAGATTCATGCTCACGAATAACTCTAAAAGATAGAATCCGTAACGAGGATGACCGAAGAAGAACTCAAGTATTGAAGGATACACACTCAAGTGGCAATGAGTAAGACATATATGTCGATTAGACGACGGTCTATGGGGAAGAAAAGAGTAAGAGTGACGCCCAAGAATTGGTACACGGAGCGCTGGCCAACCCTGTGGAAGATGAACTGACGGCATCAGAAAAATGGCGGGGGTTGCATGGATGTGGAAGGCGGAGGATCGAAGAGAACGGAGAATTACTGCAGGAGGCCCCACGTTCAACAGTGGACGGAAACAGAGTGATGGTGATGATGAGTCTGTTTTTTAGTTTAAAATGTCATGTGATAAGTAATTAAACATTTTTTAAATAAAAAAGTGAGAATGTAATAACTTGAAAGTAAATCAAAGCATTCGATAAAAACATTTTTTTAAATATTTGTTTTTTTTAACAATAAAACTGTACAAAAAAAAATGGATGCGCGTGGTAACCTGCAAGGTACACACAAGGCTAGATTGTACGTTTTACAAACAGTTAACCCGATGATCGCCATAAGCACATATGTGCGCTCTACGTAGACGATCGCCATAAGCGCAGCTGTGCGCGCTTCAAAAGATGTATTTTAAAATTAATTCCGATTTTCTCACAACGACATCTATAATTATTTAAAAATATAACCAACCAAAATTAATCAATATTTTTCGATAGTTTGGGAGATATTTAAGAGATGGTGTCAAGGGCTGGCACAACAAACATGTGGCGAAGAAGTGGAAAATAGGAGCCTGTTCCATGTCAGATTTCCCTATTAAAAGTAAATAAAAAACTTATGAGTATTTAAAAAAAAACAAATAATATAAGTAAACTAAACATAGTCTTACAGAAAATCGTATTGATTTAATATTTATTAATATTAAAAAAAAATGATTGGAATTATGAAATGTGTATTTGTCTGATAAAATATGATTTAATATCAACTATTTTTTATGATTAGCCTTTTCATCGCATACAATTTACTTTGGAAGTCATTTAAATATATTATTTAATATTATATGTACGAATATTAGCTTTTGCGCTGTCGAAAGATTTCATTTACGAAATACGCTAAGCAATATGTATTATAATAACTCTTCATTAATGTGTGTAGGAATAAAATGAGATTTTTATTAGATTCGCGAAATGAAAAAATGGAATAAACGAAAGAAATATGTTTGGCAGGTGTACGGTGGATTGTTTGAGAAAATACTCATACACACAGCTACCAAGGAGGCACTAGGCTAGACTTTATTGTCGATTGTACAGCAAAGGTAAGACTACTAACAAGTTGTTAGGCTCTATGTCATAGAGCTATCGATTATCAAATAGTCGATTATCAAATAGTAACATAGAGTCTGTGATACTATTTGACAATCAGATTATTTACAAAAAATGACAAAGTACTCATTTGACTTCAGCTTAATATAGCCCTTGTAGACTGGTGCCTAGAAGCCTCGATATACAATTTATCGTCTCTTATTTTTGTTCGGACACGCATATATACAAATCTAAAAATAAAAGCGCTTGTATTGCCATTTTGTTTGCTAGACATGTCCAGTTATTGGCGTGCCACAGTTCCATAAATGATCACTGTAATAATTTCGGCGCTGTGCTGTCACTGTCGGAGTTTCAGTATAGGGTCTGCCTGGGACGGAACGTAGAATGTTTTGTTCCGGGAAAATGACCGAAGTTTGTCAATCTTTTGTCTTAAATATATGACAAGTGGCCTGCTCCTCATCCAATCACCACACTTTCTGATGACGATCGTGGTGACATGAATATGTAAGCTTACAAAAAGTTAGTTTTTTCCATACTCATTGCATACACATTGAGAGCTGTTCTTCATATTAAGTAATTTCATATTTCTCCTTATTTTATCACGTAAAAATTCATCCAAGAATGAAGATTATTATATTTTAATCGAAGGTTTTGTTGATCAAATAATTAAAAATATTTGTTCTGACTAAGTATTTTATATGTAGATATGCTCTAAATAAATATTAAAGTAAATATTCTAACATTTATTTTGTTATTTTTTTGTAATCATATTTTTTTTACTACGCTAGATATAAATTTGAACAAG
This sequence comes from Glossosoma conforme, assembly GCA_022606575.1. Taxonomy (NCBI): domain Eukaryota; kingdom Metazoa; phylum Arthropoda; class Insecta; order Trichoptera; family Glossosomatidae; genus Glossosoma; species Glossosoma conforme. Next base: position 1,216,964 of record JAGTXR010000089.1, read on the forward strand.
CTGAAAAGAATGAATTTCTATTTGATTTTTTTAAGAATTACTTATCGGCTTTGTATTTGAATTTACGTATATATAAGTATAGGTTATATAGAAATGCAAAAACCCTCCTTTCAAGCATATATTTACAATTTAAAGTTGCCATAATTCAACAGATCTTTGATACAAATTACAAAATTCATTTCGCTCTGTGTGTATCTTTCCTCCAAGCTCCCAGGCTTTTCCTCAGCCACCGGGTTTCAGCGGCCGCCATATACTTTCATTTATTTCTTTCTTCCTTTTGAATCCTTCTAGTTGTTATGAAAAATATATCGCGGTCGGGTTTGACGTTTGCCAGTTTTATATTTCGCTTTTGATTCTGAATGGTTTAGCCCCGTGTCAGGGGTCGCGATCCAGGATTTTATTTATGATTTGCATTATATAATGTTCGCCACGACTATAATTTACAAATCTTGAATGTATTCTCCATAAGAAAGTCTGCATTTTAAGCTAAGCGCTATAAATAAAATATTGATCCATCAACACAGATCAACATCAATCTACAACCTGCATCTTAACATCCACGCTTTGCTTACGAAGACAAAGCGAAATAACCTTAGTTGGAATTTAAATATATACACACTGTTGACGCTTTAATATGCATTATATATTCAAGTTAATTTTAATTCAAACCTCGCATTTTCTAGGTCCTATAAGGCCGCCGTGAACTGTACAATAAATTTACTCGGTGGATCTTTGGTGGACTTTCATCTACTGTCTATATAGTTATAGAAAACAAGCATTTTTAAATTTAACATATTGTGGTATAAAACAATTCTGTCATCTAGCATTATCCTTGCCTCTTAGAAAGTTATCTGTGAACTCGTATCTCCACTGAATACATAATCTGTATAGCTCATGACGTCCTTTAAGACAAGAGCCTGAGGGCTTGAAAGAAAGCAGGTATTGTATATTGGTACATATTATACATGTATATTTTAACATAGGGCAGGTTATTATATTAACCAGGTGCACCCGAGACCGAAACCTAATATAATATTAAGATACATATATTTTATAGTTCTTAAAATGGATATTTTAACTTTGTTGGCATGACAGTCAGGTGTTTCACTATTATTCCATATCCCTGGCGATGAAAGCTGCCGGTGTTTGCTTTTAATAAAAACGAGGATTTTCGGCGCTCCCGTAAGCGTCATTCATCCAGTAATGGAAATACCAAATGTTTATGCAGAATACACATAAAAACGAATGACGCAATTTATTTTTTTATAATAAGAATAAGTGATGCCTTGTGGTCTTGTTACCTGAGTAAGAATAAACCTTAAATTTTTAAAACAACCTGATTTTTCATAATTATTTACAGTTCTTCTATATTCTCTCGTCAAGTCCCAGGGTTTTAAACATTTTTGAGTATATTTTCCGTAACACACAATAGTGTACCCACAATAAACTTTTGACGAAAATTCTGCTTAAACAGAAAAAATAACATATTTTTGAGACGTTTATTAGTAAAGTAAAAACTTACTATGAGTAAAAACTCTTCGAAGTGAAACTATCACTTGCAACTGATATCAGCTTGATATAGCTATTTTAGGCTGATACCGTAGAGCCCCGAAAAACAATCTTTTGCCTCTTATTTTTGTGCGCTCGCCTGACATGCACACCAATAATGTTAGTTCTAATTACAAATATAATATTACACGGCGTTTGCATACGCCACTTTATTTGTTATGTCAGTTGCTCCATTTTATGTTGGTGCAACTGTCATCTTTAATTTTCTTTTTTTGCCGCGATCATTGGCGGCGCTGCGTGTCACAGTGATTCAGGCAGTTGACAGTTAACCTCTCGTCTGGCCGGCGAAATGCCATACCGGTCAGACAAGAAAATCAAGGCTTTAATAAAAATAAACATGAATAGTGATTCAAAAACAAGTTTTTTGTGTTGTTAATCTGCTCCTGTATCCTTCCTCCACGCGGCCACGTGACGAACCCGTGAATTTTTGTCTTTTATGTATATGATATATGTTATTTTTTCTCAATACTATTGAATACATATTAAAATGTATTAACTTGTACGCCATTGCATATAGTCGCCAGATATTTCTGTTAGATGCTTTATACTTACCTATTCTCAAGTCATCTATGCACTTAGAGGTACTCCAAATACATACAATTCATAGTTTCCGACATTATTTGAGACGTACAGCCAGTGGCTCGAATATAATGCAGATATTGTATCAGATACTCGATTGGTGAAAACCCTCCCTGTGCCGTCCTGTTTTTGAAGACCCAGATGGGAACCCGTTACAATCTTACGTCTGTGTTTCATTGATAAGGCGTATGATTGTCATTATTCAGTTCTTGCTTAATCTGTCAGTTCGCTAATAAAGTCTCCCATGACTACCGCCAGGTGTCGATCTAACCATAGATTATTTAACTTACAAATTGCTGTTCTTTGAAATAATAAATAATTAATGAAATATAAATATATTATAAATGATCGATACAGGTAATATATTACTCTACCGGCACCCTATAATTACATTCACAATTCATAAGTATTGTAATGCAAATTTCGAAAGTTTTTCGTCGAATATAAAAATATATTCCCGATCCGGCTTTATTTTATTTTTTTGAAAATTTACCGCGCATATTCGAACTGAAATCACTGGCGCAATAATTCACTGATAACAAACCCGACCCAGATTTTCAGGCATTAAATGAAAAATAAACACCACCGAAACGCGGCAATAATTTTTGTTTTTACTCAGAATTTCATCAATATTGGAACAAAGGTAGAAATTTTAGTTTTGTACTGCATAACGCTATACTACCAGGGTTTTTCGTAATCATACCAGCGTAACCAAAAATCAATACTTATTTTATTACGCAATGCAATCATTTTAGTAATTCCGTATTTCAGTGGAATAATAGCTAGAAAGTGTGTTGAATATTGTCCATTATTAGTATCAGTTACTCCCATATTACATAACACGTGTATTTTAACACCTCATTAAAAAAAGAAATGTATTTTTATACTCCGGCGTAATAAAATTGACATTAAAACGAATGATCGTTAGTTGCAAAGAATGTATACAGTATGTGAATGTTTTTTTTGGTCGGTGTATTTTAAAGGGTCAAAATATACCGATCTTTCCGTACATATTATATAACGTTTTTATTGTTTATTTTGAATATAGAGATGAAATGGAAAGACTAATTTGACTACATAGAAAAGTTTGCAATAACTCTTGCTATGGAGAAAAAATAAAAAAAACAAGACAGGTTTTGCAACTGTAGATAATTTCATTCTAATAGTGTTATTTTTAAGAATTTATAAAAGTCTCCTTCTTAGTCGAGATTTTGACTATGAAGATCACCAGCCTTTGATGGCAAACCCTGATTTGTGTATTTTATGAAATTCAGCAGATCTGATTTAATCAACCAAGTTTTGTGGCACTTTTAACTTGGTTCGTCTATTTGCTAGGCGATCTTCTTCTACATAGTAGATGTAGAAAAATTGGTGATTTCAATGTTGTAATTAATCATATATCTCTTCTTATTACAATAATTATTGATAAATTTTTATCCCGTTACTCATTATATGGCTAAATAATCAAATAACTCAAAAAATCAATGATTTATAGTTTCGTTGAAATACTCTAAAAATAAAATATGAAATTCTTCAATAAAGTGTTCAAGCGTTTTTTCAGTTTAAAAAAATCTTAACATGCTTCTGAAGGATTCCATATTAAATACAATAGAATGTTAAAGTCATCAATGCGAAAAATCTCGATTAAAGTAAAACAAAAAGCTAATTTGTCCGCATTTTATTGGGGTCATTTATTGTACTAGCGCGCAGGCTTGTCGCTATGTGTGTAGTTATAATAAGCGGAGAAAGTCGTAACAAATTTTACTACTTATCGTAAAGCAAAGCGATTAAAAAGGACCATTGCCATCGACAAGCAAAGCGTGGGACGCCTCAATGAAGCCCAGCAGTTAAACATTTAGCCTTTTGGAAGAGATTCATTGACCGAAAAAATTGACAAGATAATATACGAGTATATAGTATTTGGGGTTAAGTACACAAGTATCAATGGGTAATAAATTAAAATAAACGACTTCTTAATCAATTGCCATAGTTAAAAAACGATTCAAAAGCTACCAATAAACTGATATTACTCTGTAGACGACCAGTCGGCCTTGACTGATAACCCGCTCTACGAGCGGCTGCGGTCCTCGTCTTCGAAGTTCAGCTTCCACCACAGCTGGTTGTAAGGCAGTTGTGTTCCGGTCGGCTCCCTCGGGCTGGGGTGTAATCAGCTTGCAAGTCTGCTCCCTCGGACTGGGGTGAAGTCAGCTTGCAGATCTGCGTCCTGGTAGAAGTCCGTTGTAGAGCAGGAGGCCTGGAGTGCTGCAAAGTCCAGAGGAGGTCCAGGAAAGGAGAGAAGTGAAACTCGAAAGCTTGTTCAACTCTGATTTATTTCGTATTGTCTCGGGCTATTTATACATTTTTAGTGTGAGGATTTATTGTGTGAACCACTACACCTGGTATCGACGCGCGGCAAGGAGTTTATTGGTCACGCTCGCGTGACGAGTGGAGCTGACGATCACCAGCTGCGAGAGAGAGACCGCGTACTGGCTCGTTCGGTGAGGTCCTCTCCGTTTTTAGTATCACATTAGACCTTGATATTTTCTCATATGGTATGGTGACTACCGAATTCAAACCGTGAATGTTTTCTTTATTAGAATCAGAAGACTACCACGGGAAGTTAAATGAATTTAAGATAATGAAGCTAAATATTGATAACCTTAATCCTACTTGTTTATACATCATCGGACGTCCGTAACATACTCTGTAAGAAAGCCATAGTACGTTTTCTTAAAAACAAGATGACAGGCAAACAATAAAAACATTAGGAAAAACTATTGTTAAAACTGTCACGAGTTCATTGTTATCTAAAAAATCTTGAAGTTATATTATCTAGCTCTTTTTGTTGCCTTCCCGATTCTTCTGGTCAATTTTTAAGTATCTGAATCCCAACCTTACCCAAATAATAGAATGGTAGAGTTGAGAATGGCAAATGTTCCAAAAATACAAACACGTGCTGAGCCATCCAATATAAATATAAATAACAAGCGTCGTATAATCATTCAATGAGATTTTTCCATCACCCTGTTGGTGTTCAATAATGAAAAAAAGCTCACATATTTACACTCAAGTCATCTTAGTTTATCCAAACGCTAGTTAATATCAAAACGTGATGGATCAGTTTCAGTCATATTGAAGATTAAAAGTGTGTAAGCGGTGCTCAAAATAAAGTTTTCAATTAAAAAAATATAACTGAAAAAATGCTTGACAGTAGTAATGCATAAATATTAAATATATAAATACATTTTTATAGAATAGGTTGATATAGTGCTCGTTGAGGTGTGACTGCTTGGTTTCTACTTGTAGTCAGAGTTCCCCGGGGTGTCGTTACAAGGTAGGCAGAAAATGGATACACTTAAAATTTATTTTTCTAGTTTGTAGTACACTGGAACGTCGCTACAGAAGCAGGGGCGCCACATTATTTGAATATTTTAAATCATGGAACTAATCATAAAGATTTTTTTTAAATACCGTCTTATAATTCTTTATGGCCATAACTAAGCATTGTGACTTATATAATTTGAATCTGTTAACAGCACAGGGCACTGAAAATTAATATGTCAGCTTATAAGTGATTGAGAGAAAAATCGACGAAAAGTAGTTTATTTTAAAAGTTATTCTAGGATATGTAACGAAAAATATATAAATGATTGTCAGTGAAACTAATTGTGAATATAATATAAATTTAATGACTTCCAGGGGTACAGTCCCATTCATATTGCACTATTTTAATTTGATTTTGAAAACAAATGAGTGAAAAAACTTCATTTGTTTTATCAAAAAAAAACAAATAAAAAATACTTTATAGACATCTATCGGCAGAAAGTTAAAATAAAATACGTGTATGTGACAAATTAAATACTCGTTAAGAGTACACAATGATGAATTTATAAAAAGAAATGCATTGTCATATGACATGTTTGCTCCAAACCTATTCTCATTTGTATATGGTCACCACAAATTGTCACCACATAGTTCCGTTAAGTTCCATTGTTCATGTCTTGTTCCAAGACATCTGTAAGCACGGTCCACCGTCCAGTATCATACGTGTCCAATGTTTAATAATGCTTAGTTTAAGTGATCGAACAAGAATCGTGCTAACAAAATGCAATTGGCATTGGCCAAGTGTCACGCGATTGAGTGATCAAAGTGATTTATAAGTATTCAAAATATATATGAAAAATATGATACCATGAAGTGTATTACCTTTTTGTATAGATATTAAAGCTGAAGCTTTGTCTACATGAAAAAATAATAATAAAAAAATGGATATGCACGTATTTTCTGCTTCAGAGTGTGTCACTCACTTCCGGTTTCCTCGAGCTTTATTTTCCGCTTTAAGGCCGTGCAGCCTCCTTAATCCCGCCAGTTAAGCTCCGTTCCACAGCTCAGACCTCTGGAGGGGCAATCTTCAGCCTGAATAAAATATCAAATTAAACTTTCATAAAATCGAGTGTCTTTTCGGCGCTCATTGTTTCATGGCTTATTTAAGACGTTATTATTTTATGGTCGGCTTTTACTTATTTATAATTTTCGCATAATACTAAATTTTATTTTAAAGCTTTGAAGATGGCTTTTTTAATGTTTTGCATATTTATATTTCATATTATTTCGTAGTTCATTGAGCCAATAACAATTTGGCTGGCGGAAATTTAATCAAATGGATATTTTGTTGAATGGAAATGTAGAAACCCAGTGAGGGGAGCCTATCCCCCATCAGGTGCGTCCTCAGGTTGCGGATAGGGGAAGGCCTTCCAGATATGGATGATAGGAGGGAAATAAGATACCTCCCGCGGACAAACATGCCGGAGAAGGCAAACTTTGATACAAAAAACCCACACTGGGAGGTTTTTTCAAAATATTTTGAAGTAGAGGCTCCCAGTGGAAGACCATTCATAGGCTTCTCCGACATGTTCGGAGGCGAGGCTATGATGGATCCATGTGGTGGGCATAGCTGACCTCATAGCTGAGATGGTGGCGGATGAACCGAATGACGGTCAACGGCAGCTCTCTAACATTCCAAGAAAGCTACTGCCTTTGCGTCAGGTGGCAAGCGGCAGTAAAAAAAAAATCCATGATGCACGAAGACATGGAAGACCACAAACAACCAGGACTGCAACAGTAGACATGGCGAATGTGCACAAGGAGAGCCGACCCCAGATGATGGGAAATGGCGAGGTTAAAGAAAGAAGAAGATGAAAATTTAGAAGACTCAAACATATATCTCATCAATTTAAATATATTATAATTTTACTTTGACCAAGGTTTTCTGAGAACTATTAATTTGCCCTTTCAATGACATTTTCATATATTCCATTCACTTTTTTGGCCAAATATCAGTTTACTCAAATTTCCATACGTCCTTATGCCAAGATTCCTTCGGCCAAACAGCATTTAATAGAAATTGTAATTCATTTTTCGACGCAAAATTATTTTCACCTAAAATGCGTAAAAGCTTTGTTCTTATCAAGTCTTCTTCGTAGTATCAATCAGTTTGAAAAACAGAATCTTGCATTCCTCTCGGTCCTCCGCAACCCTTTCAGCTCAGCATAAGCGCTACAGTTCATGTCCTCGAATACCATAAACATTACAGTAAAATGACAATTTTCTTATCAACCCTTTCCTTACGGCTCGGTGGAATGCAAATTATACTGTCAAAATGACGTGAATTTTACAAACCATTTCTTTTGCTTAAAACTAGTATTTGAAGCATAAATATACTTTATCTGACCTATTTTCATACATCAAATTGGTTTCTATCCTTTAGCTATCAGATGATGCAAAAAAAATTATTATATTTAACGAACGTTCATTATATAACTCCATACATGTGGTGGCATTGACACACATGGTTTACAGACAAATCGCTCATGTGGCGAAAACTTGCGATATTTATTTCCATAATTTACAGATTCCTGTAGAGAATACATATGGGTTGATAAAGGGAATGACTGCAGTTCCAAGTTCCTACCGTAGATGTCACAATGAGTACTGAAAGTAGCAAAACGAAGGCATATATCGGCTCCCGATGCGAAAGGGTTAAATAGATAATAATTCAATATTTTGTTTTAACGTGGATCATATTCAACACTGTTTCACTTGATGGAATACTGCAGTTCCGCAATCTATGAAAGCTCATCAGTTCCAATTTGCACGCAAACGTACTGACGTGTGAGTGAATATTTACTAATAAAGAAAGAGTTTCACTAGAGCATAGGTGGATTAGTTAGATGAGGTTTAAGATTGGGGGTTATGGGTGGACTCTATGTAGGCAAATGAATATGAACTAATGAAAAAATATTTTTGCCAAGAGATTAGTTAGGGAGTATAGGAGCTGGATTATGTGTGTAGCCTATGTACTCGTAAGTAAATTAAAGTTACTGTATTTAAAAAATAGTGGCAATGGGCAGGACATATCTGTCGAAGAGATGACGGTCGATGGGGAAGAAAAGTATTGGAATGGCGCCCAAGAACTGGCAAACGAAGCATTGGCCGACCCCCTACAAGATGGACTGACGATATAAGAAGAATAGCGGGAGTGACCTGGATGCGGAAGGCGGAGGATCGAAGAGGATGGAGACTCATGCGGGAGGCCTACGTTCAACAGTGGACGGACACAGGCTGATGATGATGATGATATTTAAAAAAATACATATAATGCTGTTGTATAATTAAAAAAAGTGTTATTAAGTTAATATTAAATGATATCACAATAAATAATTATGTATCCTATTATATTTATTATTAAATGGTTATTATTAAAGGAACATCTTAAGAAAACGTAAATTATGCTATTCTTGTCTTTTTAACCCTTACATTACGGCTCGGTGGAATACAAATTATAGCGTCAACTATAAAACCAGTATTTGAAGTATAAATGTACTTATCTGGTCTATTTTCATATATCACATTGGTTCTTGTATTCTTTACCAATCAGATGATGCATAAAAAACTATTCTAAGAAAGTAGCAAAACGATATATCATGGCTACCAATGTCAACGGTAGGGGAATCTTACACGGCATATATCGGGTACCGATGCCAACAGGTTTATAGTGAAATGGATCTCATAGTATAAATAACGTCATTTTCTTTGTTAAAACCTGTTGAAAACATCAAAGTGAATGTTTGGTTTTTGAAATCATTTTTCGAAATTATACCTTATTAATCCTGGATGTTCGTGAATATTCGCCAGTCCGTCCCCCGGCGCATTATCAGACGGCCTGAATCCTGTCTATCGCGCATAATTCGTTTAGCTCACGAACATCAACGTACGGTGATTTTTCTACCCACACTGCCACTCGGACTGATGTTTCAAAAATGGCTAGTAACTTTACCTTCTCTAACTGTTTATTCTTAACGTCTAAATGAATCATATAACGTCTATGTATATAAAAAAACTAGGTGTATTATATAGATCACGTCGGTATTTCAACGATAAACAACTTCTTCTTCTATATAAAGGACAAATCTAACCTATCCTTGAATACGGCAGTCACCTATGGATTGGAACCCCAAAATACATTCTAAACTTAAATGAATCATTTCAAAGAAGAGCGATTCGTTTGATAAGCAATGACACTCTTACGTCTAAAATGCAGTCAACTTTTTTTTATTTCTACCGTTATTTCTACCACGGTCGCTGCTCTTCAGAACTTAAAGAACGAATTCCTACTGCACCCACCCACAACTGACAAACTCATCTTACACTTGCCAAACATCCATACATGGTTAATGTGGCCAAGAACTGGAAGATTCCTTAAAGTTCCTTCCTTAATGCCACTGGTAAGCTTTGGAATGTTTTTTCAGAGTCTGTGTTTCCTTCTTCCTACAATCTGGATATTTTCAAGAAACAGATTAATATACACTTGAAATCACCCCAACCTACACAAACATGAAAATAACACACGTTTCCCGCATGCAGCGTCCAGCCTCCCTGGCTGAGCGTCATAGAGTGCCTGGTCTTGACCGGTTGTGTTCTCCTGCATGCAATTACAAAAAAAAAATGTTTTGAGGGCAAATTAAGAACGAAGAATTTGTTTTGGATTATCTTAGTTTTTTATAACTGCTATGTTCATAGTAATTCTGAAAAAAATAATACTTATACATATACATATTGAATTGAATAAAAGTGGATTGCGTGATATCAAAAATTGGATGAAAATAATATCATGATTTTATTTTTAGATTAATGAAAAACACAAATTTCGATTGCTAACAGGAAAGTAGAGATAGGAACTGGAAATACGAGTAGTCCACGAAAAAAGATTCAACAAATACAAAAAAACGGATATTTTTTTTTAAGGAAATTGGATGATTAGTCCTACGCTTCCGAAGCTTAGACTATTTGATCCTTAAGAGTGGCTCTACCCAAACAGCAATACGAATTAAAAATACGTAAAGGGAAAAGTAGTCGCCGAGATTTTGATGCGCGCTTTAACCCTTTCATTACGGCTCGGTGGAATACAAATTATACTGTCAATTATAAAACTAGTATTTAAAACATAAATATACATATCAGGTATATTTTCATATATCACATTGGTTCTTGTATCCGTTAGCTATCAGATGATACATAAAAAACTATTCTAAGAAAGTAGCAAAGCGATATATCACGACTACCGATGTTAACGGTTGGGGTATCTTAAACGGTAAATATCGGGTACCGATGCGAACAGGTCACAACTGGTTTGCTCTTGGTCGAGGAAGCACGTCAATGTTGGTATTATTTTGAAGCTCGTTTTGGGGCAATCACTATCAGTTACGTATTATTAAACGACGGTCGATGGGGAAGAAAAGTATTGGAATGGCGCCCAAGAACTGGCAAACGAAGCATTGTCCAAACCCCTACAAGATGGACTGATGATATAATAATAATAGCGGGAGTGACCTGGATGCGGAAGACAGAGGATCGAAGAGGATGGAGACTCATGCGGGAGGCTTGCGTTCAACAGTGGACGGACACAGGCTTATGATGATGATGATGATGATGATATTAAAATGTTTCGCTGATCCTGTCGATTAATTTAATCTAATATCTTTAAAACCTGTGGTGGTATTCTCTTGTACGAGTATTACACAGTAGAGCTTACACAAATAAGATAAAATTCTTAGTAACTAAATATTCACATACATCACATTATTTTTACGCATCAATTCATTCAAAAAAATATCGACAGAAGCGGGATGCGAACCGTGGGCCATGGAACCAACCTTTGCCCAGGTCTTTATGTACCGCTCAGCCCTCTCGGCTATTTCTCTGTCTGAGCTAATAATATTGTAATATAGTCAATGATCTATAAAAGAAGATAAGAATATTGAAAAAAATAAAATAATATTATAATAAATATTTAATCCATATAAGATAAAAAAAATAACACAAAAAACTGGAGAGATATTCTTTTCGAATTAACCCATTCACTGGCTTGTTTGTTTTTTCTCTCCCATCAAAGTCGATTAATTGCCGGCAGTCTAGGGGTTAATTGGTTGACGGAGGGGCGGAGGCGAGGGAGACGTTAGCGAGGGGAGGGGATAACGTTAGCTAGAGGTGGGGATGACGTTAGCCGGGGGTGGGGATTCAAAACAATGAAGGGGTTATTAGTCGCATCTGTTTGCGTTTTGCTTGTACCGGAGTTGCTTGTTGATTGCCGCCTAATTATTTATTGCCCTTGTGAAAGCTTTTGCGATCGCTGAGTACACAATTTTTTTTTTTAGATGGGAATAAAAAAAACACTGATTGACCTTCGTTAGAAAAATCGCGTAATTCATAAAAAGATTCATGCTTGGTAAATCAAACTAATGAGTCCATTGTAAGTAAGAATACATGGGACGTTTCTTTAAAATGTAAGTTAATAAACTAATCCTACCCCTCAATACTCAAAACCAACCTAGTTTAAGTTCATGGAATTTCGTAGTGGACTAAAGCATTCTAGAATGTTCAACACGATGAGAATGGACAGGAAATGAAAGCGCAGGCTTCGATATAGGATAAAGAAAGGCACGCGTTCTCGTTTTCACACTCATTTCAGTTACGGTGTGAAATTTGAAAATGATAGCGCGACACAAAGATACAGCATACTACATGCTCTTCGTTTTCTTCTTGGCTATATTGATGTCGGAATCGAAGGATATCAGTCTTCCTACGACGTTGTTTTCAAAACTAATCAAGAGTTATGGCACTTTTCAGAACCACTCTTCCCGAATGTGAGATGACTTTACGATAATTTTTCATTAACAAAAAAAACATATTTGGACGCTTAGTTATTTTACTATTTTTTTTTGCCAAGTAATTCCATCTATTTTTTAAAATGTATTTTACTAGCCATGTTCCAGGAGTTTAATATTTGTATTAACTAACAGTACATTTTAATTGCATGTTTTCAAGTTAAGTACTTATATAATTTACCATGAAATCTACAGTTATTTTGGTTAAATAAATAAACACAAATTCGACATGTTGCGTTAAATATACATATTAATTAATACTGCAATATTCGTGTTAAACATTTTCTGCGTATTTGTTTAGAACGTAGGTTCCCAAAGAAGTCCATAAGAACTGACATGAAGTCCTTGTCAGAAAGTAATAACAGGGGGTCCATAAGATATGGGGGTTCATGGATTGAAAACAATTAAAACTACACGCATAGTACTTTGCAAGGTCACATTACAAAAGTAATTGATCTGATTAAACACAAATGAAAAACTTAAGGTATAGGTAGAAAGGATTATTAAGAGTTCTAGCTACGGAAAGATATCCCTTTTGCTTATCGTGTATTTTAGACAACTGCATGAAAGGTATTGATATTATTTCCTTTTTTTTTACTTTGGGGATAGAGGTTCTTGTGTAGATACCAATTTTCTTCCAAAAAAAAGAAATCGGTAGCCAATCACTGAACGTAAGGATTAACGACCAAGTCTAACGGATATGCAGTCAAATATTGACTTTATTTAACATTTGTCAACTGTCCAAAAAAAACTATTGCAATGGTTTCATATTTGTATTTTTTAAATATAAAAATTAACTAGCCTAACAGACTTTATCGCGCTTCAGAACCAATAAATGATTTGTTAACTTATTTTAACTGAATTAAATTCAGTTTATTACTAAGTTGGAATGAATAACAGAGAGTGCGTTGAGTGCAAAATAAAAATGCATACAATTCCATTTATATTTCTATTCAAGATAAAGACAAATCCAATTAACTAGAGGTCATGAAAATCGGTCCAGCCGTTCTCAAGTTATAAATGGTGTAACGAACACGATTTTCTTTTATAAAGAGAGATTTTACTAAAAGAAACCTGGTGGGGAAGATGAGGTCACGAAAAATAAAATACTGGGCTATGGTTCCACGTAGAAAATAGTTTGAAAATCTATGTTTTAGAAGAACCGCGTGGAGTGCGCTGTTGGAGTGGCCCGCGAGTGGAGTAGGTCGTAGATGCGGCGTAGAGGATTCGTAGAGCCCGTAGCACCGGCCCTCTTATCTACAGCTACCAGGCGCCCGCCTTTGTTTCAGGCATGTTGAATTAGCAAAACGGGCTCCAAGCACTCGTAGAAAATTCCACGAGTGTATTATTAGTGAGATCCCGACCGAAAACTACCCCGTTCGATATGATAACTAATACAGACGAGGATAAAACCGCTAGTAGTTGTAAAGTGGCATGGTCGGATGTTGGTTTATAATCTAGTTTCCGTGAATGGACCACTGCTGGATTTGTATGTTCCCGTTTTTGTTTTGGATTGAAAGGATTTTGATATTGAAGAGGCTTGTCGGATTTAATCCTTTTCTTCTGATTATAAATGAAGGGACTAGGTTATTTAAGTGAATTGCGCATTCGATTTTAGAAGTCAATTATAAATTTGAGTGTTCTTATATTTAACTTAATAAATTAAAAAATACACAAAAATAATAACTTTGAGTGTTTTTGTAAATACTATAAGAGAATATAACCAAGTTCATTACTGTAATTTTAAAAATATGGTACATAATACTGAAAAGTAGCAAAAATAAATATTTATAAAATAATTTATCATATGCTAAATATTTTTGAATCCAACCGCAATATCTTGGACTTTTGAAAGCTTTACCTTTACACAATCGTTTTTTTTCCTATAAGCGTAGTACCACCATTAATTTATACGTCAGGTTATTCTACTTTGCATCCACGTGAGTTTTAAAAACTGCCTTTGTAAAATATGTAAAGTTTAAGACATTTAAATTTTTGAGATATATTAGTTTCTGTATTATCTTTTAATCGGAAATGTACGAAATATATTTTCCAGATGTCAGAAAAGAGCAAACACAACTCTTGCTTGTTTTTTAAGCCCCCAGGTTTTCACCGTTCCTGAAAGCCATCTGATATAAATAAAACGTATTCGGTGGAGCTTTGAAAAGCAGAGCTGAAACAATGCGAATAAAAAACTATGGAGGCTGATTGAACTTTATTTATACAGGTATACCTTAAGAGGACTTTATATTCAATATTGTTTTTTTTATGTAAACACATACAGGAGAATACTGGCAGATGGTGATAGTAATTCTGACGTCTCATCTGTGGAATTCTATGACTCTTACCTTGTAACATATGGCTAAGCGCTGCATGTGGAGTGTTGATCCGCCAACGCATAGACTACAGCCCGAGATTCACGAATCATCCTTATTATTACAGAAGTTTACTATGAATGGGTAGTCTTCATGGGATGACTCATCATCATCAGCCTGTGTCCGTCCACTGTTGAACGTAGGCCTCCCGCATGAGTCTCCATCTCTTCGATCCTCCGCCTTCCGCATCAGGTCACTCCGCTATTCTTCTTATATCGTCAGTCCGTCTTGTAGGGGGTCGGCCAATGCTTCGTTTGCCAGTTCTTGGGCGCCATTCCAATACTTTTCTTCCCCATCGACCGTCGTCTCTTCGACAGATATGACCTGCCCATTGCCACTTGAGTGTGCCTATTCGTTGGTTAGCATCCACTACTTGAGTTCTTCTGCGTATTTCCTCGTTTCGGATTCT
Organism: Glossosoma conforme; assembly: GCA_022606575.1. Lineage (NCBI taxonomy): Eukaryota > Metazoa > Arthropoda > Insecta > Trichoptera > Glossosomatidae > Glossosoma > Glossosoma conforme. Next base: position 1,232,119 of record JAGTXR010000089.1, read on the forward strand.
ATCTTTTAGCGAGACTCCGACCATGGATCTCTCCATAGCACGCTGGGTGACTTTTATTTTATGGGTAAGACTTGCTGTCAGATTCCACGTCTCTGCACCATAAGTTAATACAGGGAGGACGCATTGGTTAAACGCCTTAGTTTTAAGGCATTGCGGAATTTTCGCTTTAAAAATGTACTTTAGTATATGAATTTTTTTAATTTTTATTAGAATATTATTTTATTATTTCAATATTCTAATCTACTTTTATAGATCATTGACTATATTACAATATTATTATTAATTAAATATACATATACTATACATAAAATTCTTTTTTCAACGCGTCAATCCAAGCACAAAAATAACGGCAGAAGCGGGATGCGAACCGCGGACCTTGGAAACCAACTATGCCCAGGTATTCATACCGCTCGGCAAACTGCGCCATTGATGCTATGCCTAGACCGACTCGCGTTGAAACTAGTATTTATATCATTGTTATCATCATACGATAGATGTCGCTATAGTATATATTCAAAGTATGTATATTTTTATTTAGGCATAGCAATGGCGCAGGTTGCCGAGAGGTATGAATACCTGGGCATAGTTGGTTTCAAGGTCCGCGGTTCGCATCCCGCTTGCCGTTATTTTGTGCTTGGATTGACGCGTTGAAAAAAGAATTTTATGTATAGTATATGTATATTTAATTAATAATAATATTGTAATATAGTCAATGATCTATAAAAGTAGATTAGAATATTGAAATAATAAAATAATATTCTAATAAAAATTTAAAAAATTCATATACTAAAGTACATTTTTAAAGCGAAAATTCCGCAATGCCTTAAAACCAAGGCGTTTAACCAATGCGTCCTCCCTGTATTAACTTATGGCGCAGAGACGTGGAATCTGACAGCAAGTCTTACCCATAAAATAAAAAGTCACCCAGCGTGCTATGGAGAGATCCATGGTCGGAGTCTCGCTAAAAGATAGAACTGAAACGAGGAAATACGCAGAAGAACTCAAGTAGTGGATGCTACCCAACGAATAGGCACACTCAAGTGGCAATGGGCAGGTCATATCTGTCGAAGAGACGACGGTCGATGGGAAAGAAAAGTATTGGAATGGCGCCCAAGAACTGGCAAACGAAGCATTGGCCGACCCCCTACAAGACGGACCGACGATATAAGAAGAATAGCGGGAGTGACCTGGATGCGGAAGGCGGAGGATCGAAGAGGATGGAGACTCATGCGGGAGGCCTACGTTCAACAGTGGACGGACACAGGCTGATGATGATGAGTCGTCCCGTGAAGACTACCCATTCATAGTAAACTTCTGTAATAATAAGGATGATTCGTGAATCTCGGGCTGTAGTCTATGCGTTGGCGGATCAACACTCCACATGCAGCGCTTAGCCATATGTTACAAGGTAAGAGTCATAGAATTCCACAGATGAGACGTCAGAATTACTATCATCATCTGCCAGTATTCTCCTGTATGTGTTTACATAAAAAAAACAATATTGAATATATAAATGATTGGTTATAAAGTCCGAGTCGGAACTATAATTAGTCGTTTCTCATCCATTCAGTCTATAGTTTGGTTCGAGACCCGAGTGGTACTTACTAAAATAAATAGACTGTCGGAAAGTAATAATATTAAGCTTGTGAATAAATGAAGACTGATTGGATAATAATAAAAATATACATACTTTGAATATATACTAAAGCGACATCTATCGTACGATGATAACAATGATATAAATACTAGTTTCAACGCGAGTCGGTCTAGGCATAGCAATGGCGCAGTTTGCCGAGCGGTATGAATACCTGGGCATAGTTGGTTTCCAAGGTCCGCGGTTCGCATCCCGCTTCTGCCGTTATTTTTGTGCTTGGATTGACGCGTTGAAAAAAGAATTTTATGTATAGTATATGTATATTCAATTAATTATGTACTTTAGTTTTCCAAATGCTGCCCATCCTAGTTGTATGCGCCTGTCGATTTCTTTTGAGAAGTTATTTCGCCCTAGTTGTATTACTTGTCCCAGATAGGTATAGTCGTTTACAACCTCTATTTCTGTTCCTCCAAGGGAAATAGGATCAAAGGTCTGTGAAATATGACTATTAATCATGGCTTTTGTTTTATCCATGTTCATTTTCAGACCAATTTTGTTCGACGCTTCATTGAGGTCGTAGAGCATGTCTTGGCGCTTGTTAGGTAATTCGGCTATAAGCACTATGTCATCTGCAAATCGGAGGTGAGAAATGTACTCTCCGTTAATATTTATTCCACATTTTGTCCAGGATAGCAGTTTAAAAATATCTTCTAGGGCGTTTGTGAAGAGTTTTGGAGATATAACATCTCCTTGTCTAACACCTTTGTTTATAGAAATATTGTCAGTGCTATCATGGAGCTGGACCATCATTGTTGCAGATTTGTAAAGAGATTATATTATCTCTATATACCGATAGTCTATTTTGCAGCGTTGTAGTGAATCTAGCACTGCCCAAGTCTCGATTGAGTCAAATGCCTTTTCATAGTCTACAAAGGCGATGCAGAGTGGCTGATTATATTCTTCGGTTTTCTGAATGATTTGTCTAAGCGTGTGGATATGATCAATTGTACTAAAGCCTTTCCTAAACCCAGCTTGCTCTCGAGGTTGAAATTCATCAAATCGACCCGTCAGCCTGTTTGTTAAAATTCTGGAGAATACTTTATACACAAGGGAAAGAAGGGAAATGGGTCGGTAGTTTTTGAGCAGTGATTTATCCCCTTTCTTGTGGAACAATATCACAATACTCGTACTCCATGTCGCCGGGGTTTCTCCATGTTCTATTACCTTGTTGAATAGTTTTTTAAGCTCTTTCAACAGAGGGGTTCCTCCTACTTTCAGAAGCTCAGATGTAATTCCGTCTTCTCCAGGGGCTTTGTTGTTCTTAAGTAGTTTTAGGGCCGATTTAATTTCGAATATACTTATATCTGGGATGTCTTCAGACCAGTGCTTTGTGAGAGTAGCCCTCTTGTCGTCCGCAGATCTGTCATTAGGACCTGGCATCGTAGATGAATACAATAACCCGTAGAAATGTTCTATTTCCTTCAGTATATCATTAAGATTTGTTGTTGGGACGACTCATCTATTACGAAATAAGATTAATATCTTTCAAATTCACACCAACTGGGGGTACTTATACGGCTTCAAGATCGATTACATTCTATTTGTTTTTTAAATATCCGTCGGGGCTTAAACCCACCAAGACCTTCGAGTTGGCACTAAGCTATACTCTCTGGAATCATAAGCTACGCCGGGCACTTAATATGAAGGCTGAAAATAGGCTTTATTGTCTTTTATAATATATGTTTTATAATATCGTCATTAAAAACATTTTAAGCTGTTGAATATCAAGACTAAAAACAATGTAAGCTTCTCTTATCATTTCATGAAAAGTGAAAAAGCAAAAAGACGCAAAGATTATTCGTAGCAGCGGACTATAGGCGCGTCAGTATTTTTTTAATGGAATTGCAACGGGGAACAAAAGTCTTTCGTTTCTATGCCACGGCACGACTTTCATATACCAACAATTTTAATTAACAGGCTATGACTGGCAAGATAGTGAATATGTCTTCTTCGTAGTTTTAATCCGGTGGATTGGTTTGCAGCAACAGAATCTTGCATCTCGATCTTCATTTCTCTCGGTGAATATGTTACAGAAAAAATAATAATAAATAAATAAAGTAAGGTGATATTTCTGAATTACCAAAAATTTAAATCACATTTACTTGAATATTATAAATAGAACGACTAAGTAAATGTGTGTCTTACTTTTAATGCAAATGAATCGAGAGCGTCAGCTTGTGATGTCTGAAACTACTTAAAACGTTATCACAATAACAACATCTTAGATAATTACACGGGTGCTGAAACAACACAGCTATTTCCTCTAAGCAACATGTAAATTCCCGCGCGCGCATAAATTTGTAAGAGCCCCAAGCTTGAGCTTTCACCTTGAAACAGACACCGAGGAGCCGGAACTTTCCCCTCAAAGTTTGACCTTTTGAACGAACTGCGGTAGCTTGGGTCTGAACGTCTTTATGTCGCTCCACGCGGACACTTGTTGCCTGAAAACGTGAAACTGAGTTACTCGTAGATATCGATTACTGGCTACTTACGGAACCCTTTAAAGTTTATTTTGTAATTGCGGTGTACAGCAAACACAAAATAAACTATCAAATACGCATACTATAATACATCAAATTATTTATACACATCAGTTCGTTCAGAAAAAATATCGGCAGAAGCGGGATGCGAACCTGCGAGCCTTGGAACCAACCGTTGCTCAAGTTCATTACCCTAGACCACTCGACCATCCTCTGCCCGAACTGTTACGCGCAATCAGTTTTATTTATACCATTGTTACCAACATATAACGATAGGTGTCTCTATAGTATATATTCAGAGTGTGCATATTATTATTTTTTATTATTCAATCAGTCGACATTACCTTAAAGTTTATTATTTATTATAAAAATCCATACTTTAAGGTTTATTTTGTAATTGCGGTGTACAGCAAACACGAAACAACTATTATATACGCGTTGATCTGTATTAACCCCTTGTTTTATTTTATGGAAAAACGCAATTAAATGTTTTTATGAATGTACGAGTATTTAAGGTCTGGAAAAAATATTTCATACTTTCTTCTTTTCATATCTATTCAGTACTTCAAGCGCGTGATCAAAATAAAACTGTTGCAATTCAATTTTCTCAGTTGCCATTGTCAGTACCTTGTTCTAAGGCGATTCTGCAGTTACCTGGTGATCCATTTGTGAACATATATGAATGTCAAAGAATGAACTTGCAGAAACTGCAGCTTATCCGAGATATATTTTGTGGGAATTGTTAAGCAGGATCTTATCGTTTTTTGCATTTTGATGATGCGTTAATATAAAAAAGTTAAACAAATAATTATTTTTATAATACATTTTTTCTAATTAATGTTTATGCATTCTTTGAATGGGTTATAATTGATATCAAATTGGTAAGCAAAATTTCAGCTTGTTTAGATGACGAAAAGTGTAAGTGATGATAATCTTTTCAATGGTGATCAATGTTTCAGAGGAAAAAAAATGAAAATGCATTTTCATTGACATAAAGTTGATTTGCATAATTAACTTCGATTAAATGACGGACAGTGTCATAATTTTCACTAAAATTACACCAGAACTGACAACAAAGTGTTTCACTTTAATATTAAAAAACCATCATCTGTTGTTTTTTAGTTCGGAAAAATATATTCCAAAGAGGTTAATAGAGAAACGAATACTGTGGCAAACGACAGAGAAATGCGTGATTTATTCGAAGATTATTAATACTATACTATTAGTCTTCTTCTTCTTCTTGTCAGCGACGTCAAATTATTTCTGCCCAGTATCTGGCAACACCGATAGCCCGTGTGTTACCCAGCATTAGGTCTTGAGGTGTACAGCTTGAGGGGAGCATGAAACGAACCTCCACACGGTGCCCCTTGGAAACGAAAACTCGGACTTCCTACTCCGGCTCATCTTTTCGACCCAGCGACAACAAAAGAATACTATTAATAGCATATCGTCATTCGGCACGTAAAATTGCAAATGTGTTTTTTTTTCAAAATTATACATCTTTTAAGTTATTTTATTTGATAGAGAAACATCAAATGCATACCATATATCTTTTTTGTCGTATTTAGGCGAAGAAATATCAAAGGATGAAGCAGCAAGATGCTCAACTGCTTTGAACAGGAAGAGCGCATAAAGCAAAAGGATGTATGGACTGTCTTGATCTCCTTCCATTCAGACACTTGTTGCCCTTAACCGAACTGGGTATCGATTACTGGCCAACTTAACCCTCAGAGGTCCGCTTCGTGTGAGGGTATTATTTACTTGGGTCCAGTCGGGTTGGAAGAGGCTGTATTAGCTTTATGAAGAGACCTCGGGGCCTGCGGACAAAGGAAAACAATCCGAGGCTTGGAAAGGATTGTTAAGATCGAATCTGAGGTGAATAACTTGATGTTTTGAGTTTATTTGTAGAATAAATCTGGTTTTCTCATCATAAATTATTCATCAGATGAGAGTTAATTCCTGAAAGATCAAAGCATTAATAAAATATCATGATTTATTCAAAATATATATCTACTTGTAAATAATATTAGTTCTAGACAGTCTTGATACTTTATAATATATTAGAAAAATTGATCTTTAAATTTGCAGCAGCAAAAATATATATAATTATCACAAAAACTTATTAAGTTGTTAACAATATTTTATAAATAAATATATATAAAATATTGTCCTTATCTTAGCAAAAGCAATTTTTTTTAAATATTAATGTAATTATTATAAGTATATATATCATTAAAAGAACATTTAAAAGAATATGTAATATTTTGTAAAATCAATGAAAATAAACAATTTTGTAATTGCTTTATAGATAATATTTATAATAGTTTGTAGGTCCACCTCAGTAGCTTTGTAAATAATAAAAAGGAAAAGAAGAAGACCGTTGATTTGATCAAGGTGATACTACATTATTGTAAAGGTAACGATGTACATAATGTACTCTTTATTTTAATGGAAAAAGTGCTGATCTTAGTAAAGGGGAATATTGGAAATAATAAATGTTTTTTATTTTAAGAAGAGTATTTTTACGTTTCTATTATTTAATACTAATATAGAAAATAATATATTCATGGCATTTACTTATTCATGACATTCATGAAGTGTTTACAATGCAGGAATAAATCAAGACACAAAATTTATTTCATATCAATGTTTTTTTAGAAGGACATCTTTGCTTGGAAAAATGAAGCTTCCTTCAATAAATATATATTTATGAAATGTTTCAAACACAAATATGAAAAATTACATTTGTGAGGGACTTAAAACATTTTTTGGATTTTTTTTCTTTAATTTTTTAATTATCAATCAATAAAAACATTAGAAAAATATATCTTAATTTTATCAACTGACAATACGTGAAACTGCAGCATTATAATTTTATATTAATTTAATAAAATGATAACAAATTATGAGTAAAATTCTTTAGTAGTAAAAATTAATACCACACCCTTTACCTATATAATCAACTATCAATTCGGAGTTTAACCATTGACGATGGAATCGAAGGGATCTATGAAACACTAAAAAATAAATGTAACCGGAAGTCATAGCTCAATGGTCAAAGCATTTGCCTTGCAAGCCCAAAGGTCGTGGGTTTCATCCCCGACGGAGATTAAAAAATATAAATATAATCGATTTATGTCTCTAAAATCTCTAAAATACTGTTGGTGTGAATTTGATCGATCACCCGTAGAATGTCAGTCATCGCTTATTTATTAAAATTGGTGGTAGATGAAAGTCGCCTCGTGAAGTCCACCCATTCATAGTATATTCCTGTAATAATAAAGGATGATTCGTGAATCTCGGACTGTAGGTCTATGTCGTTGGCGGATCAACACTCCACATGCAGCGTTTTGCCATATACACTATGGTAAGCCTCATAGAATTCCACAGATCAGACTTCAAGAATAATTACCATCTGTCGGTATTCTCCTGTATGAGTTTACATAAAAAAGATCGATCTTTATATTTTTAATTCGTTAATTTTTTCATTAAAATATTTCTGTAAATAATACAACAACATTCAAAATTAATGTTCGGCTGTTGACGCACTAATATTATATAATATTACGTTGGTAATAAATATTTCTTGCATAATACCCCATTAGAACTGTACAAAAACTTATCATCAAAGTGATATTGAAAAGGCCTCCCACCTACCCAATAGAAAGCCTATACAATAAATTCAAAGTGCCAACGGTTGATTCACTATACCAAAAATACACTATATTACAGACTATTAAAGAAAGGAGAATTGAAAACTGGCACACTTGTCATTCTGCTAGGTATATGTACAACTTATTAATACCAAAATTTAACACACAACATGCAAAAAATGGTTACAAATATAACGGAATAGTTAATTTTAACAATCTTCCTCGGGAAATAAAAGCGATCAGTGATATTAAAATTTTGAATGAAAAGGTTAAGCAGTACTTTAAAAGATTAACGAACAGAGCCGACGTCACTGCATAACAAATTGAAATAATGAAATGTACCAAAAATGTATTACTAATTATATATACCTTAGATTTAATTCTATATATAGTGTCTTAAATTTTTTATTTATATAATATTAGTATTATATCAAAATCATGTAAATGTATAAATGTGTATTTGTAAAATTCTGTATAAATATATAAAACTGTAAAATAACATAGATGAATCCCACGCCACACACAAGATCTTATCTTTAAGTGGTAAATTTTTGGTAAGCAAATCTAAAAAAATAAAAATAATATATATATATATATATATATATATATATATATATTATATTGCACATTTCAATATTGAGCATATGTGTATGTTAAGGACAAATAGTTTTGTTCTTTTCCGAAAGAGAAGCAAATAGATCAACTGAGTAAAAGTTTTTAATTACAGTTCTGATAAAAACAGAAAAATTGCTAGAAAAACAGTATTTTGTAGGCAATATTATGGCCGCTTTAGAGGTGAGGTATTCACAAAAATCCATTCGTTCGGCAGAAACGACCGCAAAAGTATTTGTGAAACATTATCTACAGGTTGCTTGAAATACGACATTTAAATTTTTTAGGTTTTCTTAAAACCTAAGAAGTTATTTAGGTTTTCTTATTTATATTTAGTTTAAACATTCCTGACGGTATCTTTTCAACGTTTGATATCGCATAAAAGATGAAATCAATATTTTGACAGATAATATTTATGTGATTTGCACTACATTACATAATTCAACTTCAAATGTGACATATTGTTAGTTAAGCTCCGCAAGCAAATTAATTCAATACTGCTTAAATGTGATAATGGAATATATTTGCCGGCGGGTAAAGCTCAATGGTCAAAGCGTTTTCTTTGCAAGCCAAAAGTCGTGGGTTCGATCCCCATTGGAGATTAATTTTTTTTTTTTAATCGATTACTGATCTCTAAAATACCCTTGGTTGGTGTGAATTTGATCCCTCGTCCAAAAAAATGCTTGTCATAGCCTAATAATTAAAATTGACACGATAGACGAAAGTGGTCCCGTGAACATTACCCATTCATAGCAATTTCCTGTAATAATATGGATGATGCGTGAATCTCGGGTTGTAGTTTATGATGTTTGCGAATCACTCCACATGCAGCGTGTAGCCAAAAGCAGCATGGTGAGCGTAATAGAATTCCACAGATGAGACTTCAGAATTACTATCACCATATGTCAGTATTCTTCTGTATGTGTGCATAAAAATATATATATTTATATTTTTTTAAATAATGCTTGAAATAAACGAATAAAAAAATTGAGTCAAACTTAATATAATAAGAAACTACTTTTCCATAGCTTAATGAACAATATATTATTAAACAATATGATAATTCAATTTATAATACAAACAAGTTTTGATACGGAGCCTCCTGTATTTTTCCTGAATTTCAGAAAGAGTATAGTGTGGCTGATTTTCCACAGGCGCTATCTCCATACTAGGCGTACATGGAAAATATCTACCCTCTAGTTCGCCGGACGCTCATCCAACGGCAGTCTACCGCGGGACTTGGTTCCGAGCGGACGCTTCTACCGGATATTTTCAGGCAGAGCTTTCTGAAACTGAAACATTCCCGCGAAATGTAATACGCCAAAATCTTTGCAGAAACTCCCGCAAAGTATTTTTGCCGTTTTCACCACAGACACTATATTGTTAATCTCTTATTTTTCATATCGCGCTGAAAGATATTTTAATTTGTATTAAACTAAAGTTTTTTTTCTTCTTCTAAGTTTGAACGTCTGTTGTTAGTTTTTCTTTATCAAGTGTTTTTACGTAGCGGAAGTTTGAAGGGTAAGTTTTTATTAAAAGATTAATTTTGTTTGCTTTGATACTGTTTTCTGATATCGCATAGCTTGAGAAAAATAGAAAAGTAAGCATCAAAATGTGATGATAACAGAAAAAACTTTGCTTTTCTTTTCATTTTTCGGAGTATTTTTTTTGCTGATTTTGTAGAAATCATTTCATTGCATGAAAAAAAAAATAAATGTTATTGATAAAAAATAACATAAAAGCACAATGTTCTATTTTTTTAAATACATTTTATATACTCGCATAAAATGTAAATAACGCTTTGTAATAATTGAGAGTACCATCAATTGTTTCGTTAAATATAAGATATTGAAATGCGTTTACCTATTTACTATAATATTTTATCGAAAATAAAGTAAAAAAACTACAATGCTACAATATCTTAAACATGAATTGCCCCTTTTCTTGTTTGTTTTTGTTGTTTTTTTTATGCGTTTGACATTAAATTCTTAAAAAAGACGTGCTAAAAAATGTAACAAATAAAGTTTTTTGTTTCATATTTGTATTTACGAGTATATATGTAATGTGTATTATTTTAAATATTTTTTTGTTTTTTGTTGATAAGACATCGTTTTCGGTTTAATTAATAATATCTTAAAATATGCAAAAATTATAAAAAATGTCAACAAAAATAACATAATCTAAAACTTATTAAAAAAAATGTTAAAAATAATTTTAGCAAAAAAAATAAAATCTTAATTACTTTCATTCAAAAGTAACGCTTTGATTTTAAGAAATGTTTTTTATCGTGGAAAAAAATAAAAAATATAGATAAACATAAAACAAAAAAAAAGGTTTTCCCGTAAAAATGTTCAAAATACTCCAAGCCTTCAAACAGTGTGTACAAACAATATTTTTACGAAAAAAATATATAATCCTAGAGTACATACACGAGGTAAGTAATGTGCCAGTTAAGGCCCCAATAAATCATTCCGAATAATCAATCAATCTCAGTTTTGTAGGCCGTTTCCTCAATCATTTATTTTTCTTCATAACTTCATGTCATTTATTTTCGGGTCAGTAATCACTAAGGCTGATAAATTATCGATACTTTATTTTTCCTATTCTAGCAGAAACATTATTATTGTATACGTTTTAACGTTGATCGATAGCGAAATTGTTTGTTTGTTGTAAATACTTACTTATTATGGTGTTTGCATAATAACTTTGTAAAACTTTGTAAAACTGTGGCTTTTGTTGAGTGTTTATTTAAAAAATTCACAAGTTGTAAGGACGTCGAGTTAATCATCCGATTTTCATAAAAAAAAACGATAAATACATAATCAATTATTCCTCAAATAAAAAAGTTATTTTTTCTTTATGCCCTAAGGCTCTAGTTTTTGAAAACCGTTAAAAACTATACATAGTCTTGCTCCGCTAAACGTGTCTTGGGGTGAAAGACATATTTTAAGGTGAAAAATAAAGATATAGATAAAGAAATAAATTTTTTATTCATTGATAGTAAAATAGGTTTACAAATACTAATGTGAGTCAACACCAGCAAATAACATACAGTTTTTCTGTTTATATTCGTAGCATGTGGTAACATCAGTTCTCATTCAATCACCGAAACTAAGCAGTATTTAGGGAGGATCGTTTTTGGATGTGTCACCTCTTGAGAACATCTAATATATTTTTTTGGGTTGAGCATCCCTTCAGAACCAAATGTTGAAAGCGTCTAGAGCGTTGGGTTAAGCATCAAATCCTCTTAAAACGTTGGTTATAAAATATTAAAATATGCCTCAAATTCTAGAGAACCAGGTTCGTCGGAATTATGTATGTTTCCCAGTTGACCTCCGTGTGCAGCTATATGCATCTCTTTGACCAGGCATGCACAATAGCGTTTAATTGGTGGTTAATTTGTAGCGAAATTATGGTGAAGATATGGAAAGGATGTAGGAAAAATATGCTTAGTCATCTGTTGGGTTAGTAACCTAATTTAAAGAAGAAATATTTATTATTCATCGCTTTATATCAAACGCTTACATGTATTTATTGATGCTGTTATCAGATAAAAGTAAAAGTAAATGTTCTCAGACGAGCTCTAGTTAAGAGATGATTAGGCAAGATAAATGTCAGCTGATAGAACTTTGTGGCGACAAAGTGTAGCGATTGAGGAACGGACATGGAACAAGATTACACTTACGATACGGGCTGGTCTTTGCTTTCTGCAGGAGTTGCTTAAAGTACTTCTAGAGCCAAAGTTGACTGTTTCCGTGGTTGTGTTCAAGATACTCGTATGGCATTCTGATAACACTCGATTCAGCCAACATAGTTTTGGCATTCAATTTTGAATTTATTTCAAAGTTAATGACATAATTCAACTGTCAAAGACCTTTCAAGACAAAATAAAATCCTGATATCTTCATATTTCAAATCACATTAAAATAAATTTCAGTCACTTAATATGTCTGTGGATCAACTTATTTTCAACCAAATGTCTGGAAACTGTTATGCCTCTTGGGAGAGGGATCAGACTGTTTAACCAAATCGCCTCGGATGTTGATATATTTCACTTAAGGGAGGCCCCATTCAGACATGAACTGCACGAGTTTCTTTGGAGGAATTATTTGTTGGCGTCGTCTGTTTGATGAGGATTGAGACTTTCTGTTGCTTGTCTTTATTACTTTGTTCTTAGTACTTAATCATAAGTACCTATATTTGTATATATTACATTTTTGTATGATAGGATCAATTATTATGGTTCTTCAGAAATGCATTGAGTTGATCAGATTTGTATTGTTTCTGTAAGGGAAAAAAAAAAGAATAAAAAAAGAATAATTTTGCAAGTGTTAAATATCAACTGTTTGACAATATACATCCTTTGTTAACATACGTGTATGTCAACCATGTAGCGATCATCGTAAAAAGACTACAAAATCTATCGATGTACTAAAGAAAAAATACCAATATGTATAGTTATTTTAATTATTGATAGTTACTAGATATTTGTAGAACGCAGTAACTTTTTCGCGTTTTTTAACGTATAGCCTGATACTTGAAATGTTTCCCATAAATTCGCTCTGTTCAACCAGTCTGTCCTCAGCTGACTTATCATCTCCTTTTCACTCTCTCTACCATTGATTAACTGTTTTGTATTTATGAAAGCTTTTAATTTTATCATGAAGAAGGTGGGGTGCCACCTAAACCAGTAAACAAATAAAAAATGAGAACTCAGACGCTTTACAAAGTAATTATTTAATTCTTCAGATATTTAATAGAATTTTAAATGTTTCACATGCTCTCCACAAACAACTTATAACTGGTTAGTTATTCCTATTTTAAGTGATTTTATATAATATAACTTAAAAACGTATAAGCCTAGATTCAAGTAAAAACAACTTATTTAGTTTAATAATAGCCTCTGTGTTAAGTAACTGAGACACATACGACATATAATGAGTAATAAGTACAGTTTTTTTTGCAATGATTCAATTATAAACATTTTTAATATTAAGTGACTGCATAAAAAATCATTCAAGTTATCGCATTATCACCTGGATTGTTTTCCAAGTGGTCATTGACCCTTTCTCCCAGCTGACACAAATTCCGGGGGATATTTTTCCTTCGCAGGTTTTCCCACCCGCGGGGATTTCAATGGAACGGGCCTCAATAAGCCCACAACAAAGTACCCCAAACAGTTTTGCGGGCCGGATAAGATCTGCACGAGGCTTCCCCGACTGCCCTTGCCTCCACCCACGACCTTATTTTATCAATCGGATCCTTTCTACTCTTGTGGAAGAATACTTTGAAAGTCGCCGTAGAAGGCTAGGCCGATTCGGTATTGCAAGCTCATCATATTTTCACCATGTTCTTTATTTCACCCATTTTCCAATAAAATAACGTTTCCTGACGCGATTATGACTGTTTATTTTCTGTTAAAAAGCTATTTCTTCATATTAATAACAATACAGTTGTTTAATTTGACTATGTTTAACGATCGTTCTATAAAAAACTTATATTGAATAATACGAGTATTACAAAGGTGATATGTTAAAGCAAATGTTCACCCTTTTTTCACAATTTTACTCGTTGTATAAAATTTAAATACTTTATTTTTTATTTTTATGTAAGCACATACAGCAGAATACCTACAGATGGTGATAGTAATTCTGAGTTTTCATCTATGGAATTCTATGACGCTTATCATAGTGTAAATGGCTAAACGCTGCATGTGGAGTGTTGATCCGCCAACGTCATGGACTACAGCCCGAGATTCACGCATCATCCTTTATTATTACAGGAATTTACTATAAATGGGTGGTCTTCACGGGACGACTTTCGTCTACCGTCAATTTTAATAAATAGGCTATGACCGACATTTTACGGGTGATGGATCAAATTCGCACCAACCGGGGGTATTTTAGAGCTCAGAAATCGATTACAAATCCTATTTTTTTTAATCTCCGTCGGGGATCGAACCCACGACCTTTGACTTGCAAAGTAAACTATTTGATCATTGAGCTATGACCGCCGCACTGAATCTATCGAGATTTTTAAATACAATTTTTTTATTATACTTGCGAATCTCTCGTTAAGAGTTATACAATCGTAATTGTAGTATCAAAATGACTAGTTTTCTTAAATTTTTTCATATACTTTTATCGTTTCATATAAGAGTTAAATTGATTAAATAATAATTATCATACGCCTGGATATTTTCAGTACGTTGATTCGTTTCCTGGATTTAGATTACTGTAGCTTAGTCGTTTCCAGTGATTGTATTTCTTTAAATTCCTGGGATAACTGATACGACCAGATTTCCTAGAACTCTTTCAGTCAGGGTGCAAATTTGAACGATCTAAACTACCCAGTAGTTGCATAAATGAGAAGACAATTAAAGCTACAGAATAATTTATAATATTTCCTTTTAACACATTAAGTACTTCATTCGGGTGTTTTTTATAAATCAGTATATTTAAGGATATAAGAAGATAACCCCGACGCTGCAGTTATCTAGGCTTGAAAGGCGCCTTAACAAAAATACTGACAAGCGCAAAGCTTGCAACATGGAGATGAATTTATGTTTCAATGCTACCAATCTTTGGTGATCGAATTATACTTGCAATGTGTTATCTTCGTTGGTCAATATTTCTTATCATCCTCAGCCATCAAATGATTCCACATTGTTTTCTTAAAAAAACTGTTTATATTACGAAAATAACTGTAGAGTTTATGTTAGAGTTTTATTTCGAATACTTCGCATGACTACGTTATATAAAAAAATGCTACGGAAGAACTTAAGCCTCGATGGAGCAAAATCCAATGAGGCGTTCACGCTAAAACGCTCCAGACTCTATGGGACGTGCCGGGCTTCAGGAATGGAAAAATCGCTCATTCATGAAATGCTAGACTTCGTATTCAGTACTAAGAGCGGGGTCTTTGAATTTGAACCATTTCGCCGGGATCACGTTGCGTCGTTCGAATTTAAATCGATCTTTTTACCGGCGGCCACACACAATGTATGAATGCAATTCGATCTTTTTCGTACTTCGCCTCAGGCGCCGAAAGGGCCACGAGGGAAAGGAACCATCGACGAGTTAAAGATCCTCAGAAACCTTAAGTGATTCGGCAAACTGAAAATCTATAGCCGCACTTGAAATAAATTCATAATTTCGGTAGCTTTAGCGCAAATTTTTTTAATTATCTAAAAGTAAACGAGTTTGGCTTTATTATTTAATTAACATTGATATTTAAGAAAATATATCAAAAATCTTTTTGATGTCTTGTGTATTTAAGCAACCGTAAAATACACGTTAAAATCAAACCCCACATTATTATCATGTCATGTTTGTTCCGTGGCTGGATTTTATTATTATATCACAAATTTTCGACATGAAATTTTGACAATTTTAACGATCTGTAAGACGGATAAATATCCGGAGCTTCAAGTGAAAGCAGCTGATGTTTTAACTGTCTTAAAGAATCTAAATAACATATCCTAGTCAGGTCCACCTTAGTCTATTAACAGGCTGCAGGATTAAAAACCGCTATATCCGTTTTTTGTCTTGTCATTTCACGAGAAGTCAAACCAACTTACCGTCAATGTTTTTACAAAAAAAAAACTGTTTTTAAAACACATCAAACCGATTTTCTATATAAAATAATGCAATATACAGTTGTGGTAAAAGCGGTCATTTTTTTGATCGAATAAAGATGCATGTTACAGACATGAGGTATGGAGCTTACAGAGGTTTCAGCTTTCCCACTGTAAACAAGATATTTTATCAGACTGCCGCTAACAATTACCCGTAAGATATTTGAAACTATTGACATCTGTTTGTAAATACTCGTATAAACACATGCACAACACAGTACTCGTAAATGACGTAGTTTCAGGGATTGAATAAAATCAATTTTCTCTTTATGTATATGGATGTTAAATTTAAAAATAGTATATATATACGTGTTTTGTTTCAAGAAGTTTTTAAAGCCAATTTTAAAAAAAGAACTCTTATAAATGAGTAAAATTAAACTAAATATTTGTAATAGACCACTGCAGTTCGCCACACATGAAAGCCACAATATCAAATCTGGCCGTGAAAATCTAAGAAAATTATTTAAATATTTGTAATTTGATATTTTTAAAATGAAATTAACCTAATTTTTTTGGATGTTTTATTGTTAATAATACAATTTTGATTAACTTCATTAGTTATTTATGTACAAAAGTTCTTTGAATTGAATATTGCTTTCTTCATCGGATTATTCTTTGCATAAAATCATTGAAAAATTAAAAACGTTTTCATGTTGTTACGTACGTCTCACGCTGAAAACGACAGCTGTTGATAGTTATGTGTTATTTGTAAATGTGTTATTTGTAATGATATAGGAATTCGATGGTTTATTATACTTTGCATCCCACGAGTATTATCGGGCGGACCTTCAATAAAGAAACAGTCCGTGAGCCCGACCGATTGTTAGAAAGGGGGCCATAAATATTAAATAAGCCAAAAAGTGTTCCTTTGTGTAGTAAAGCGTGCGAACTAGCCTGGGATACGTTTCAGTTTTAGCCATAAAAACATAAACCGATGTTATGGCTAGGATTACCTATCTCCAGGAATATTTCATAATAAAACCCTAAGAAAGGAATACAGACTCGTGCGAACGTGACTATTCTCACGGCCGCAAAAGTAGGTACCAGAAAATTAATGTATAAAAGCACCGACTTGAACGTTAAATAAATCAGTTTAGACTTGAATCTCTTGCGTTTCATTTCTACCTCCCACCCTCCTGTAAAGCCGCGCCGGCTGCCCTAAATCTGGAGAAATGAGGCTGCCCGCCCACTTCAGATTGATGGCGTAACTAGTTACCTTACAAGTAACTGGGAGAAGATGGTCTAGTGAAGAGCGGAAAACCGATACACGCCCGTAGAGCGGATCGTCAGCGGAACTGGAAGCTGTCGTCTACATTTGGTCCTTCGAACCGGATTCTGCCTTCGTGAAGAAGATCATCTCCTGACCTGATCATGCCTGCCAATCGATCACCGATTGCAACGCGATCAGGAAGCAACCGTGGAACTAACATGGAGGAGGACGACGCCCGATCAGAATCGGGGAGTCAATGAGGTCCGTGGACTTCAGCGAGGCGCGCCGCAAGTCGCTGAACGCTCACCGACATGATGGCCCAGCTCGTCGCAGCCATGGCGCAAACCAACGCAGCCGTGACGACAAGCAGCGCGCAAACCGTCGCAGCCTTGACGACAAGCAGCGCGCAAACCAACGCAGCTATCGCAAGCTTGGCCGCCAGCCTACAAGTTCAGCGGACCACGGAGCTCCCTGCCCGCATTACGAAGCGGACCGCCGTGCGGCCCGCAGTACGGGCGAAGCAACTCACGCCCCGATGCAGCAGCCCGCCACGCCGAGGTCTGTGCAAGTCATACGGGAGCCTGAGGAGGACCACTACCGTGCAGCCTGCAGCGCCGGTGAGTCAGTCCCGCCCACATGAAGCGGACCGCCGTGCGGCCCGCAGTACGGGCGAAGCAACTCACGCCCCGATGCAGCAGCCCGCTTACGAGTGGGTGAGGCAGGAGCCAGCCGCGCAAGAACAGCTGAGCTCCATGACTGGTCGTGAAGAGCGCGCGGGGCATATGGCTGCCGCGGTTCGAGAGCGCCCAGCGCCGTGTCGGTCGGGCGCGGAAGCCGAGGCCGAGCAGCCCGCTTACGAGTGGGTGAGGCAGGAGCCAGCCGCGCAAGAACAGCTGAGCTCCATGACTGGTCGTGAAGAGCGCGCGGGGCATATGGCTGCCGCGGTTCGAGAGCGCCCAGCGCCGTGTCGGTCGGGCGCGGAAGCCGAGGCCGAGCAGCCCGCTTACGAGTGGGTGAGGCAGGAGCCAGCCGCGCAAGAACAGCTGAGCTCCATGACTGGTCGTGAAGAGCGCGCGGGGGCATATGGCTGCCGCGGTTCGAGAGCGCCCAGCGCCATGTCGGTCGGGCACGGAAGCCGAGGCCGAGCAGCCCGCTTACGAGTGGGTGAGGCAGGAGCCAGCCGCGCAAGAACAGCTGAGCTCCATGACTGCTCGTGAAGAGCGCGCGGGGCATACGGTCGCCGCGGCTCGAGAGCGCCCAGCGCCGCCGTGGAGGGCGGACGCTGAGGCCGGTCATCCTACTCACCAGTGGGCGAGGCGGGAGCCAGCCGCACGGCAGCAGCTGAACTGCGAGACTGCTCGTGAAGAGCGCGCGGGGCATACGGTCGCCGCGGCTCGAGAGCGCCCAGCGCCGCCATGGAGGGCGGACGCTGAGGCCGGTCATCCTACTCACCAGTGGGCGAGGCGGGAGCCAGCCGCACCGCAGCAGCTGAACTACGAGACTGCTCGTGAAGAGCGCGCGGGGCATACGGTCGCCGCGGCTCGAGAGCGCCCAGCGCCGCCGTGGAGGGCGGACGCTGAGGCCGGTCATCCTACTCACCAGTGGGCGAGGCGGGAGCCAGCCGCGCAACAGCAGCTGAGCTACGAGACTGCTCGTGAAGAGCGCGCGGGGCATACGGTCGCCGCGGCTCGAGAGCGCCCAGCGCCGCCGTGGAGGGCGGACGCTGAGGCCGGTCATCCTACTCACCAGTGGGCGAGGCGGGAGCCAGCCGCGCAACAGCAGCTGAGCTACGAGACTGCTCGTGAAGAGCGCGCGGGGCATACGGTCGCCGCGGCTCGAGAGCGCCCAGCGCCGCCATGGAGGGCGGACGCTGAGGCCGGTCATCCTACTCACCAGTGGGCGAGGCGGGAGCCAGCCGCACGGCAGCAGCTGAACTGCGAGACTGCTCGTGAAGAGCGCGCGGGGCATACGGTCGCCGCGGCTCGAGAGCGCCCAGCGCCGCCATGGAGGGCGGACGCTGAGGCCGGTCATCCTACTCACCAGTGGGCGAGGCGGGAGCCAGCCGCACGGCAGCAGCTGAACTGCGAGACTGCTCGTGAAGAGTGCGCGGGGCATACGGTCGCCGCGGCTCGAGAGCACCCAGCGCCATGGAGGGCGGACGCTAAGGCTGGTCATCCTACTCACCAGTGGGTGAGGCGGGAGCCGGCCGCGCAACAGCAGCTGAGCTACGAGACTGCTCGTGAAGAGCGCGCGGGGCATACGGTCGCCGCGGCTCGAGAGCGCCCAGCGCCGTGGAAGGCGGACGCTGAGCCCGAACATCCTGCTCACCAGTGGGTGAGGCGGGGAGCCGCCAGCACCAAGGATGCTGAACTACCGAGCCCACGAGTGGGACGCGGGCGTCTATCGAGATGAATTCGCGGCGTACGAGAACTCGGCATCGAGGGGAATGGCTGCCGACCTCAACCGTCATACTCACGAATGGTTGAGAGACATGCAGAAGCCTAGGACGCTGGATGATGCCGAAATACAGTCGATGATGGCAAGGCGGACGGGGGGGTCCAAGACCTACCACCCTTCTCGGGGAACCGCTAGAGTGGCGCATTTTGAAACACAATTCATCCAATCGACGAAATTGTGCAAGCTGAAAATGTCGAAAATGGACTCCGGCTACAAAAGGCCTTGAGCGGACGAGCCTTTGACATGGTGAGCGAGATGCTGTCAGATCCGGAAAACGTTCCGGAAGTGATGCAGATCCTGGACAAAGAGTTCGGGAATCCTCGAGTCATCGTCAACATGCTGACTAATCGGGTGAGCAGGGTCCCGCAGCCCCCGGATAGAAGTGTGATTGCTGTTGTAGATTACACAACTCTAATCAGAAATACCGTGCCGTCACTCGAGAGTTACGGCGCGCAGCATCTCGTCTCGACGGCGCTGCTCGCGGAGATGGCGTCGAAGCTTCCCGGCTACCTCCAATGGAGGTGGATTGACTTAAAGGACAGTTTAAACGACAATTGTGTCACCAGTGTGAAAGTGAGGCCTGAAATTATCATAGGTCTAGACAGTGCCGAGCTAATAGTGCCGCGAAGGATTGCGCAATTCCGGCGTGATGGCGTAATTGTGAGTGATACGCCGCTGGGCCACGTTGCGTTCGGCAGGTGCGCTCAACCGAAAGGCGGCGATGAAGCTGGACACTTCGTGGGGCACTGCAGCGTAACGGAGGGACCGCCGAGCGTGCCGCGGTTTTCATCGAGGACGAGACCGCCAAGGACAACCGCTCGGACTACGGGATTTGTCGATCGCTGCCAGAATCCCCAACGCCTGAAGCCCGAAGGAGAGTGTGAGCTCCGGGCAGAGAAGATCGTCGACGACGAGGCGATACGTGTGCGTTCTTCCCAGAGGCGCTCCTCCGGCGACGAGATGAAGGTTCTGCTACGGGGAGCCGCCACCGCCCGGCGGGCGTATGCGGGCATTCGCGCCGACATTCACGTGGGACATCCGGTGCGGTGCACCAGAGACTACACAGGATCAGCTGGTGGCATGACGACCCTGGTACAGTACGACACGGAGGAGGAGAAGATGTGTCTCAAGAAACAATGGCGGGCGTCACAACAGATGGCAGATGCTTTCTGGCGTCGGTGGGTACGGGAGTACTTACCAACGTTGGCGCGGCGCCCGAAGTGGAGGACCCCGACGGAGCCGATTCAGGAAGGAGACCTGGTACTCGTTGCGGATCCGAAGTTGCCGCGCAACACATGGCCACGGGGACGAGTAACGCGAGCGACTCCAGCAGCCGACGGGCAGGTTCGCGTGGTTCAGATAAAGACCGCAACAGGGATTTATACGCGGCCAGCGGCGAAGCTGGCGGTTTTCAACACAGAACGAGTCGAGACGTCCGAGGCAGAGTACAGCAGAGACTGCACGGTGGGAGTGTTACGTACGTCTCACGCTGAAAACGACAGCTGTTGATAGTTATGTGTTATTTGTAAATGTGTTATTTGTAATGATATAGGAATTCGATGGTTTATTATACTTTGCATCCCACGAGTATTATCGGGCGGACCTTCAATAAAGAAACAGTCCGTGAGCCCGACCGATTGTTAGAAAGGGGCCATAAATATTAAATAAGCCAAAAGTGTTGCCCTTTGTTGGCCAGCGTGAGATGCGTCTATTCGCGGGAAGATGCCATAAATATTAAATAAGCCAAAAAGTGTTCCTTTGTTGGCCAGCGTGAGATGCGTCTATTCTCGGAAAAATGTCATAAATATTAAATATTCAGAAAGTGTTCCTTTGTGTAGTAAAGCGTGCGAACTAGCCTGGGATACGTTTCAGTTTTAGCCATAAAAACATAAACCGATGTTATGGCTAGGATTACCTATCTCCAGGAATATTTCATAATAAAACCCTAAGAAAGGAATACAGACTCGTGCGAACGTGACTATTCTCACGGCCGCAAAAGTAGGTACCAGAAAATTAATGTATAAAAGCACCGACTTGAACGTTAAATAAATCAGTTTAGACTTGAATCTCTTGCGTTTCATTTCTACCTCCCACCCTCCTGTAAAGCCGCGCCGGCTGCCCTAAATCTGGAGAAATGAGGCTGCCCGCCCACTTCAGATTGATGGCGTAACTAGTTACCTTACAAGTAACTGGGAGAAGATGGTCTAGTGAAGAGCGGAAAACCGATACACGCCCGTAGAGCGGATCGTCAGCGGAACTGGAAGCTGTCGTCTACACATGTTATAAATTCGACTGAAATACACAATTCCTTTCATGCAATTTAAGTATTCACCGGAACCGTTCGTCAAAATTCTCATTTTCAATTTAAATATGTTGAAGAGCCCCTGTACCGTATTCATTACTGGAGCGTATCAAGTTACAGCGAAATAAAATAGCTTTGAATCGATACATCGGAGGGAGTGAGCAAACAGCCGCAAATTTAATTAAACGTCAAGACTCAGGAAAAAAGCTCAATGTTTACGGAGCTTTTATCGGAGCTTACGCAGATCTGAATTAATTAAGAATGCTTATGTTTCAGGAGGCAAAACAACATTGACACAACTGACGGATAATTAATTGAAAGCCTCCCCGTAATACACTAGCACTCCATATCTAGATTAATAACTGAAGCGATGCGGGACTTATTTGTTTCTCGCAAATTAAAATGATTAAATTTACTTTACGCTTTGATGTCGGCGGATAATTCATTACACGTGATCAACGGAATATCACTTTTATGTAAGATTAATTTCAGAAATGTCAAACGCTTGGTGCAGAATTTAAGCTATTATCAAACACAACAGACTCTGTTTTCAGTATGTTGTATACTTTGTTATAACGAGACAGAAGGCTTTTGTGTATCTACGCTAACCTATCAGAGAGTGACTAAATACCCACATTGTGGTTACATTATTATACATACACTTATCGAGTTTGATGTGGCGTTATTTCAATTGAATCAAGTGCGCCTGATATATAATGGCACACAAAAGTTTTAGATCTAATCTGTGAAAAAACCTAACCTTACCTTTCTGAGATTGACTTAATGTCACATTGTGATAACATTAGTATAAGCATACTCTTTGAATTTTATGTAGCTTCGTTTCAATTGATTCAAGTCTTATAAGCAATGAATGTGAACCGTCTCACACTTAAGATAATGCCCTAGCTGCAAATTTAAATACCTAATGCTGGGCAGCACACGGGCCATAGATGTTTCCAGATATTAGGCGGAAAAAATTTGACGTCCCAAAGAAGAAGAAGATAAACAATAGCATACAAAAGTATGATTTCTAATAGATGGATTACAGGCAAACTTGCCTTTTTATTGCTTTTATCATATGCGCTTGTATTTCAAAGTTTATCAATGATGGGAAATTGAATTATTTATAACGGCTATTAAGAAATATTTCATACGGTTTTTACTTGCAAAGGTGACTGCCTGGTAACACCGCATGTCGTTGGTTATCTTGACCGAATGACTCAGAACCCAGCAGATTTATTAGGATTGAATTAAGGAACGAAAAAATAAAAAAAGAATTGAAACTTAATTTGATTATATATTAAATTTAGAAATATATTCATAAGGCTCCCAAAATTGTATACAAATTATTTTATTTTTTATTTTTTTAGGATCCCGAGTTGAGCCTTAGTTTTATTGCGGGCCTTTAATAACTCTTGAAAAGTCAAGTTTAATTTGTGGAAAGTAATATGCGTGTTGAGAATCTAAAGGGGAGATATGAAATAGACTAGGATAAAGTTTTGCAGTCAAAGATAGCCAATTTTTAAAAGTGAATATAACAGAAAAGCACGTATTTTCAAGGCATAAAACATATTTTTCGAATGAACTTCTTAGCGACGATAGTTTGAGGCCGGGCGTTAAAATCCCTGCCCCGGGGCGGCCGGCCTGATACTTTACGAGAACGCCCCGCGGTTATTGGTATTCCCATTGGTTTCCTTTGTAATCTCTCCGGCTCTGAAAATAAAAAGTTCCTAACAAATAAAAAAAGGGTCGTGAAATTTAATGGCTTCGACACGCCTGGGGTGTCGCTCCCACCCCGACCGGGGAAGGCGCGAAGTGCCCCGCATTCCGCGAATACATTATTTCCAATGTGTAATTTTGCGCGAGTACTTTTTTATGGTTTTACGGCGCTTTTCATTTAGTCCGCGAGCGCACGACAGGTGTGTCAAATGAAGTTTTTGACATAAAAAGAGCGGCATCCGTTTTACTTCCGCCTTCTTATTGTCACATTAAAAGTCATTATTTAAAAACTACAATCATAGATAATTTGCTACTACAACGATTACACAAATATTTAAGTCATTAAAATATAAATTACTTTAAACATTGCCTCATGTCTGTTCCATACAATATCACTAAATTAGTGCCACTCAGTTTTGTCAGCTAGAGACAAATATATACGGTTCCCGATGACTTACAGGGGACTTGAAGGGATAGTGATCGCTTAATCGGTTTTTTATAAATATATTAGATGATGAACTAGACGGGAGTATTTGCAGCAAGTGTTCGAGGACATAACTTGTAGCTCTTATGCTGAACTAAAGAAGATTGCAGAGGACCGAGAAGAATGTAGATCGAGAAGAAATATTTTGTTGCTGCAAACCAAACCACCGGATTGATACTACGAAGAAGATTAGATGATTAACCCGACCATCTCAAGCCCTAGATAGTTTAAACCTTAACCCTCAGTCAGCCGAAATATTTTGGTGTTTTCGGTTGGTCGCAATGTACCGGACAGATACACAATTTCAAATTGCCATGCTACCATATTATTTAAAACTGGCGCACCTTATTTTGATCTGACCTTCTAAGGGATACATCAGAAATGGAGATGTTATTATATATTAGTACAATGTATGGAAATTCAAAAATACCTTTTTTCAGAAGAAATATGATTTGTAGGTGGTTCAGCAGACATATTTAGCGTGGCTGAGGCAGAATAACCTCTACCAAAGACTATAAAGGTGGGTTCAGATGGCCATACCGAGTCAAGAAGCTACTAGGACTTAGGGTATGTTAATCTGTGTGGCCAAAGAGTTGTGATCATAAACCGTCGCCTGATCTGTCAGATCGTATTGAGGGTTAAAAATGACTCAACCCTACAAAATATACATCTTTAAACTAGAGGGCTGCAACTTATTCAAGTTTTGGTCCGTGTTCAATTTCGCTTAGCTTTAATTAGCCTTTTTGCCAATACACAGTTTTATTAAATATTTGAATAAAACATTCATCATACATTTTTTTGTCAATGACTTTTTCACAAAGCAATTTTGGTTTATATTATTCATTTACAGGTAATGGAGTGATAAAATCAATAAAGTTTGTAAAAAAATCAAATTAAGTATTAATACAACGGTAGTAAAGCGATACTGATAAATAAAACATTTCTTTGCTTCGCGGAGCGTCTGTAAAATCACTTGTGAAGCAACGTTTTACCCTTTCATTACGGCTCGGTTTAAATACAAATTATACTGTCAATTATATAACAAGTATTTGAAGCATAAATTTACTTATCTGGTGTTTTTTCATATATCGCATTGGTTCTTGTATCCTTTAGCTATCAGGTGATGCATGAAAAACTATTATTAGAAAGTAGCAAAATGATATATCACGTTAACCGATCTTAAAGGTCGGGGAATCTTATGACGGCATATGCCGACAGCCGATGCGAAAGGGTTAAGATATAAAATATTAGTATACATGTAAAACCAGCACTTCTAAATATGGATATGAAACATCATTTAATAATGTTTGAATAACAAAACATAGAAAATATGCTTATTTATTTTCATTTTAAGAAACTCCTAAACAGATAATCAACCATGTAAACAATTATATTAAAATAAGCATGTTTATAATGTTTTTGCTTCTGTAAATTGTTATTTTGCTTTAATAACAATAATTTATATGAAAACATTGTGTTAACATGAATAATATTCCTATATAAATATAAAATGTATAAATAAAACAAATTTCAAGAGAAAAAACTAAAAATAGTCTAACATCATGTAAGTTCAAAATAATAATTATTCATTCATAGATTTTGAGAAATATTCAGCAATATTCATGATCCTTGAAATAGTATAAATGTTTGCGTACAACGTTCCATCTGTTTATGTTTGGAATAAAGTTAGATTACCTCGCATACAAATATCTCCGCCACGTACCGCAGCCGCCGAATTTGAAGTTGTTGGCTTATTTAGAGTTATTCTCTACTTATTTTGTTAATTAATGTACTCGGAATACTAAGTATTTCGGTTATTATGGTGTCTTTGATGAGTGCGGTCTACCGTGCACTCACAATTTTGCGGAACGTCTTGAGGATTCGTGAAGAACTTAAAAAGTAATGTACAATTATTTATTTTAAAAACTAAAAACTTTATTTAAAATTAAGTATTCTACGAGTATTTTACTACCTCTTACAGCGCTTCAAAAAATTAAGTTCATTATTTTTGACAGTGTTATTTCTTTTTCGTGAATAATAAAAATAATTCGTTCACATTTATTTTCATAAACATTTATCGTATTATATTTTATATGCCAGGTAGCATTGTCCAATGGTTAAGCGTTTGTTTGTCATTCAGACGCCGTCGGTACAAAACCCGACCAAACTTGATTTATACTCTTAAAAAAAAATATTTAATCTAAGCTCTAAAAAAAAATCCATTCCTCGGGAGCGTCGGGTCATCATTGTCTGATCTACTTTAAGTAATACTCTTTTTATTGAACGCCCAAATATAACTTTGGTACTACAGCCGCAGCCTATGCAAGTTCGCTTGTTCTTGTCCTGGTGTCTCCTGGGAACCATGTATGTCTTTACGTGGACTTCCGGTTATATAAGTGTTCTGGAATAAGACATATACAATGTGGCTTACAAAACGTGAAACGGCAATATTCATTGCAATGTACATATGCTTCAAATATGGAACGGATATGGTACAAAAATGTGAATATAAAAAAATTGGGCCACTGGCTGCAGGCAAAGCCACCTGGCAGAATTTTATCAAAACATTTTTTTCAAAAAATCAACTGAAACCTCTTATACAGTTTTTGAAGTTTATTGTTATTTGCCAATCACCACTTCACGTATATGATGTGAGTATTTGGCGACCGTTCCATAGTGATAAGTTTTAGAAAATAATGATGAAATAGCATATTAAATTATTTTTTAAAAATATATGTGACATCCCTCGTTAATCAAAAGATGACTCCATGTCGCTGGAATGGTCATCGAAACGCGTGGCGAATAGATGAGGAGCAGGTCACAAAGCAAATAACTTATCGAGAAGCACATTGTAATTTATTTTAAACAAAACACTGACAAACTTCGTTTGTCTGCCAGAGACGGAACATTCTGCGTCCCCATCAGGTCCTGGACAAACTTTGACTGAGATCGCTGGCAGTATTGCGAAGAAATTAACCTAGCGCCTATTTATGGATCTAATGACCGCCACGTGACAGGTAGCGCCCACGTGATAGGTAGCGACATGTCAAAACAAACAGAATGACTCCTGGAAGAACCATGTCTTATGTTACTTAAATCTAAAGCTTAGACTTATTTTTTTATAAATGCGTGGCAGGCTTTATATCTAGGCTTCTCAGCACCAGCTTGCAAAGGCTTTATTGAATTGATATCAATATATTCACTCTAAATCCCTATATAAATCAATGTTTTTTGAGTACTTTTGAACAGCAATCTTACTCGTTTAAAGAGTATCCTCGTTGGCATATAGAAATGTCGAAAATTGACGATCATAATCGCAAAAAATAAAATCATGGCTAAGTGGACTGTACTGTGGTGTGATGCAGGAGTGCGGCTGAAAATGTCCTGCTTCCTTTCAACTATGCAAACATACTTTTGCCGCTATGGCGAAACCAAAAAAGCGCCGAGTTTGCGCAGTGCTTAAAACAATATTACTCTTTCCCTGTAGCTGAGCTGCTAGCTGGTCTCGTCTCGTATTATTTTTTCCATCCTTTTCCGCTGGCAGCGTACGCTCGCCGTCCCGGAAGCGCTGAAGCGTTTTCGCTGAATGAAGCGAACGTTTCCCTCTTTAAATGACACGAATTTCAGATGTCGAATCCCGCATTCAAATTTTTCGTACGGTGTATTAGTACTCGTGTATGCATTGCGTTTGGTTCTACATAACAATAACAGAAACTATACATACATGCAAAAAATCATTAAATATAAAAAAAATGTTGAATAATTGATACAAACTGACATCAGCATAATATAGCCCTTGCTGACTCGTACCGAAAACCTTGATATAAAATCTTTCGTCGGTTACTTTTGTTTGCTTGTCATACATGGCATTTTAGACTAGTTACATAGATCGCCACTGGGCGAAAGCCTCAGCGCCTACGAGCGCAACGAGTAATGTGCCGCCAGTCGGCGAGAGCATATTGTATTGTGGCTCGGCCTAATGCTGTGACTAGGTCGGGCCATAGGTTTGTAAAGTTTATCGTAAATATATGTCAATGTTCTTCTAATCCTGCCACCACGCGACGGAGTAACAACTTTTTTAAAGAGAGGAGGGTGTTAAAAAATACAAATTTTAAATTAATATCATCTTATTTGACAATTCTCTCATTAATCAGTCGGAGAAAAATAAACGGCAGACGCTGATTCAAGCGTTCAATTTTATTACTCAGCGCTAGTCCATGACCATTTTCTCCCCACGCTGAGTAGAGAAATTAAAACGTATTTTATTACATGACTTCTTAGGTTTTCACGGCCAGATTTGGTATTGTAGCTTTTAGGTTTAGTCGCGTGTGGCGAATTCTCTAATACCAATATTTTGACAACCATTGCAGAGGTCTTCTTCAGGGTAGACTGAACAAAGTTGTCAACCCTGTGAAAGATCCTTGCTATGGCGGTCGAAATATATAATAACAAATTTGCCACACACGGCTAAGCCCAAAAGCCACAATACATGTATTTTAGTATTGATATGCATGACTTATAGATGGCGTGCTTCTTGAAGGCTGTATGTATTATTTATAAGTCAATTAAATTAATAATTGAGAAGTATTATTTTATAAGATGATGTTTCCTGTTAATTCGTATGTATATCAATTGTTAAATATTGATATGCATCTTCAATGATTTGTAAATATTATATTATAGTATTAAAATAAATTTTTAATCCCTTAGAGTTATAAAGGCATCTTCTTTGTGAGAGCATCTTCTCATTATATTCGTATTATATTTAATCCATTAAATGGGAACATTGATATTGTTAAAGATAAGAATAAAACATAAAAACATTATCATGAATCGAATTTAATTATTCCTGAATACGAGAAGAAATAACATTGATAAAATGACTGAATGCGGATTAAAAATAAAATAAAAAATAACACGTTTATATTAACTGCAATATAGATAACAATAAAAAGATTTCTATAATTTTATTTTTTCAAGTAAAATATTTTTGCTTTATTAAAAAAATGTGTACCACATTAAGTTAATAGAACTCACTTCACAAAAAATACTATAAAAATTAAATCAATAATACGTAATAAATAGTGACGTAAATAAAACTTATTAGAAGCACAGTTAAAGGTACCTCGTAGCAAGGTACGTAGTACGTAGCTCCTCGCAGCTTCAGTAAATTTTCTTTTATCAATAAAATTTATCGTTTTTCCTCGAATTCTCGGCTTTCTTACTAAGAAACTGCACAATACACGCCACGTTTATTATTATTGACAGTATGTTTGGTCCTTTGTTGAAGATATTTTGCGAGTTTATAAAATATCCTAAGAACGATTTTTCAGCTCGTTTTATCATTTGAACATACTTCATGTACTAATGAAGAAATAAAACAAGAAAAAATATTTTTAGTAAAATTAAGTGAAAGTCTTATTTAGAGTCACTATTAATAGTTAGCTCATTTTGACAAGTGAATTTACTTAAGTCCCTTTTTCGTGGATCTTTTAAGTTTTATACATGTATTAGTCTTTTCTACCGTTATTACCACGGTTACTGCTCTTCGGAACTTAGGTGGGTTAGGAAGAACTAATTCCTCCTAATCCACAACCGACAAACTCGTCTTACACTTGCTGAACATCCATACACTGTTAATGTGTGTCGACCAAGAACTGGCAGTTTCCAAAGTTATTTCCTTAATGCCACTGTTAAGCTTTGGAATGCTCTTCCAGCGTCTGTGTTTCCTCCTTCCTACAATTTGGATCTCTTCAAGAAAGATATAAATATACACCTACAATTTCCCCAACCTACACACAAACACGAACACAACACACGTTTCCCGCTTGCAGCGTCCAGCCTCCCTGGCTAAGCGTCATACAGTGCACTGGTTTTGACCGGCTGTGCTCTCCTGCATACGATTACATAAAAAACATTTATTATAAAACCATTAAATATCATAATTAGTTCATTACATACATTTTTTTATATGCATTCATATACATACACAGTTCATATATTAAAATAACTAATACTCAGTAAATTTTTATATTCCTTCTTAAATTGAAAACAAAAATTTATTATTATATAATAGCTTAATACATTAAAATGACAAATATCCAGTAATTTTATAATTTTATAATGCCTTTTTCAAATAAAAAAAATATATAATGACTTTGAATTAGGATAACCACATACCCATTAATTTTATAATGTCTTTTTTCAATTGTTTTACCCGCAAACGTACACAGCCTGTAAATATGTGAGTAGGAACTAATTAACTGTCCATACCTATATAAGACAATGCCTGTTTTTATTTTTTCATTATTGAAGATGGTCTTCAGGAAGACCGAAACATATAATCATTAAAATAATTTGTGAATCAAAACTAAATATTTTTAATTTATTAATTTTTAAATTAAAATTAATTCTAAAATTATTTATGGTTTTAGGTTAAAAAATCAACATAACCTATTTTTTAAAGACTTTTAAGAGCTTATAATACGATAATACTGTTTGGCTTTTAAATCCTTTGGTTAAGTGTCTTTTTTAATTTTCAACTAATTTAATTATTCATCTCAAATCCAATGGCTTTTTAAAATAATGAGCAAAAAGTATATAAATAAAATTAATTTGTTTATATTCAAGCAAACCGCTAAATTATTAAGCAGCATTAAATTTTACACTAAGCTTAAGATTTATTCTTAGCTTGACGAACGCAGGATAAGCTTACCAAGTGAAGAATTAATTATTTTAAATTTGGGAAAAGCTTTGAGCTTTTTGGTTTTCCCAGGCGTCAGGAGCTGACGAGCTTTCCCACTGGACTGTGGCAAATGCGTCAGAGCAAAAGCTCCCTCCGCTAATACTAAGTGGAGGCTAGTCTCTTAGGAACTCTCGCTGTACCTTCTTCCCGGCCAATTACCCGAGACTCTAACTACTGCCAATAGGGTGGACACCATTTAATTTTTAGCACATTTTTATTACTTTATTTTAAATTAATTTTAAAGTATTAATTATATTGTTAATAGAAGAATAGTGAATGAATCAATTAATTAAATTGTACATAAATCAAATAATGTAAATAAACATGCAGTGTTTAACAAGCTCCATCTTTAAATACATAATATCGATCACATGAGAAATCCGTACTGTGACGAAACCTAACGATATTTATTTACATGCTTTACAGATTCTTGTAAATAATACATGTATGTTGATAAAAGGAATGACTGCACTTCCAATTTCCTACCGTAGATGTCACAATGAGTACTAAAAGTAGCAAAACGATATATCACGTCAATCGATGTCAACGGTTCGGAGAATCTTTGACGGCATATGCTAACAACCGATGCGAAAGGGTTAAGGAAGTGAGATGATTATCCCAACGCTCTTGAGGCCTGGACAATTTTGTCCTAAGACTCTGCTCAACCTAATAAGTACATCGTTTTTTTTTACTAGATTTTACATCTTCTTACTTTATGACTAAGTACATATTAGACACGTGGTCACCTCATTGAAGAGGCTTGAGAATGTTTAACGTCGTTTTTGAGCCGTTCAGCATCCCGTGGAGCCAGCGATCAAAGCTCACCGACTCACGGCAGATGAGCGGAGAGATTTTGCGTTTAGAATAATTATTGTTTTATACCCAACTGTCAGACTCAAGCGGGATACAAACGTGGACTTTATATAAAGGAAATGATGAATGTTATAAATATATAATGCCAAAGTCTTGAGTGTGGAAATGCGTCAGACATTATCGTCATAAGTGATTTTTTAAACATGAGCACCTCCTAAAAAAGGACACACACAGAAAACAAATTAATTTTATGTAAGGTTTATCGACAGTCAAAAAAAAGCCTTTTTTATATTCAGGTAGGTTTGACTTAGTTTTAAAAATTTTCAACTCTTTATAAACAATGAATTTTACATAATAATTTTGAGGTGTTGCGTAACTTTATTTTATAAAAGGTGGCTAAAAATAAGCTTTGATTTTAAATATCCAGGTAAGTTATGAATTACTTGCAAATTTACGAAAGATTGAATCGTTATACAAAAAAAATATTTTCATAATATTTAGATTGGGTTAGTAGAAATTTTATATTTTAGAAAATGTGAGGTGTGTGTGGATTACTGGAAAAAAATATTATGTGTGTTAGGAAGAGATCAAGGGGAATCGACGGGCATTCTGAACATAGAAAGAAAATAAATTAGAACACGGTATATTTATTTTCAATTCAATTCTTTTTATTTTTCTTTAAATGACATTACAAAATATTTAACATTTTAATTCGTCATTAAAGTACATATTAACATAAGTTACATAAGTAACATAAGTAACATAAGTTACATAAGTAACATAAATAACATAAGTGTGGCCCTGTAAATGAATTGACACATTTAGTGTCAATGACCTCATACTCAGAACAAGCGTTAAGAGATTCAATGCAAATAGTTGACTTAACAACAAAAACCCTGTCATAAGTAAATCATGGTTGACCCACAAATAACACGGCATTATTGTCACAAAATCAAACGTCCAACATTTTGCCTTCATCAACACCAGCACTGAATCTGAAGCAGGATTACACTAAATATGTCAATATCTTCACTCAAGTTGGTTTCAACCACTGTTCACTGCGATTCTTTCATCTTAAACGTATCCAGGATTGAACGATGGTCTTTTCAGACCACACTTCAGGCTCCATGAAAGAATACAGCGAAGTCGTGAAGACCCTTGGCGTGAAGATACGCCATCTTCACTCCGGCAATCTTCTTCGAAAGAGCTGCAGAACCGCGGATTACCCGACGTGCTGAACGCCTTTGCCCATCAAAAGAGGCGCGACTCATATCCGAGTGGTGAACTTCCCCGGAAAGATTGCTCGTGGGAGGGAGAGGGCATCCACGGAGAGAGCATTTGGGGCCTTCAGTTCCTCAAACTATGACCTAGAGGACCTTCTTGGGAGCCTTACTCAGAACAGCAGGGGCTCCTTGCATAGCACATTCCGAGGATTCTTCTTTTTTGGAAGTTTTATTTGAAGTAACGGCTTCACTGACGGCAGGATCGGAGTCTCTGCTGTCACAGTTGAGCGATGGCGAAACTTGGCGAGGACTGCTGACAATTTTCGCGTAGGTAGCCGGAATTAGTGTAACGGGGAACTTTATATTAGTAAGTAAGCTTAAAATTTTAACAGCTTAAAAGATTGGAAAGTGTACAGAATATTTATATAAGTTTGAGTTGAATGATTGACGAGCTTCTATCATAGTAGGTTGTTGTAACTTTGTCGTCCGTAGAGCGGTCACGTAACACAGTGGGTCTTCTGGCGGGTGGCGGTGATTGATCAGGTTACGAAGGCAGTCGAGAGTAAAGAGAGAAAAGATCTGATCCGTATGGTCATGTGCTTGCTCAACTCCCACTTTGATAGATACAATACTATTTGGACCTTTGGTGACGGCGATTCTAACGACATATATAAGACAAACAGGGCAAACATTAATAGACAAGACATATATACCCAAATCGGCACAATTAATAAAACAGAAGTCCGCCACAATTTCAAATAACTTATAATTTAGTAATGACTAAAAAAGTATATTAAAATTAAAAGATTACCGAAAAAAATTACTCTAGCCAATGAATCTCGTATTTAAAACAAGTTTTATCTATGTAAATACACTTTACGTTTTAATCATTAATATGTATTCATATTTTCAATGGCTTCAATGGTCAGCGAAGAGTAGATTTGTTAATTGTTTTTTTTTTATGTAAGCACATACAGAAGAATACGAACAGATGGTGATAGTAATTCTGGAGTCTCATTTGTGGAATTCAATGACACTTACCATGCTGCATATGGCTAAGCACTACATCTGGAGTGTTGATCTGCCAACGTCATAGACTTCGACCCGAGATTCACGCATTATCCTTAATTATTACAGGAAATTACTATGAATGAGTGGTCTTCACGGAACGACCTCTGTCTTCCACGAATTTTACGGGTGAGGGATCAAATTCACACCAACCGGGGTATTTTAGAGCTCATAAATCGACTAAAAATCTTATCTTTTTTAACCTCCGAGGATCGAACTCACGCCTTTTGGCTTGCAAAGCTAATGCTTTAACAATTGAGCTATACCCACCGATGAGTAAATTTTTAATTGATTTAGAATACGAAGAAGAAAAATTGGTTAGGGTTATCTGTAGCTAATATGCTGTAAAATACTGTTTTTTAAGTTTTTTTTAAGTTTTAAATTTTTTTAAAGTTATTAAATGTGTTTTAACAAAAAATACTGTAATTACTGTTTTAACTAATAATTACAATAGAGCGTAAATATTTTTCTCATTACATGTAAAATCCATCACAAATTTGTTCTTTAAGTTTTTCTTTTGTATATACACGTGCGCGAGAATACCGAAAGACGTTTTCAGTACTTGAATGGAATCTTAAAATTGCTCATTTTGCTTAGTTTGCAGCAAGTGTTTTGCAGGAGTACTCCATCTCCTTCTTATTTCTAAACGTCTTGTACTGGTACTGGATGAGAAAATTAATTATCACCCGTTTAAGAGGAAAGGGTAGGGAAATGGGGGGACTCGACAACCCAGTCACAACACTCGTAAACTCCAAGTGATATCTTTCCTAATTAACTTTTTAATCAAAAATCAATCAAACTTAAATTACTTCACAATGCCTTCAGTTAAAGTGTCATTGTTAAGTATCAAATTTTGATTATGTTTACTTTAAGCTCTTAACATTGACGATATTTACTTTTAAAATTAAATTTTAGATTAAGAAATTAATCGCCATTGTTTGATTCAATCAAAATATAATCAACAACTAAATGTACCTTTTTTGTAATTAAATACCCACATACAATTATACATCAATTTTTTATACGCATCAAATTCATTAAAAAAATATCGGCAGACGCGGGATTCGAGCCACGAGCCTTGCTCTTCGCTCCGTTCTACACGCCGCGCTATCAACACGACTATTCTCCGACTGAGCAGATACGCGAAACCCGATGTATATATATACCATTGATAACATCATATAACGACAGTCATCTCTGTAGTATATATTCAGGGTATGTATATTATTATTTTTATGATTCAATCAGTCAACATTTATTCACAAGATTTTTATATTATTAGTTAGTTACTTAGTAGCTTTTTTAGTTTACTAAACAAAATAAACTTAGTTTCAAACGTCTTGTTTCAACATTCAAGTATTAAATGAAGTTAAAGTAATTGAATGAATATTCTTAAAAATTTCAAATTAATGTAAAATAAGTACATTCCTTTATAACCAATTGCTTAAAACGTTAGATTGTAAATTTTTCATAAAATTAATAAATTAATAATATCTTCAAAGAGTAAACATTGATACCATGTGGTAAGAAAACATTTAATTGATAAAATTAATTCCAGTGAATATGTGGTGAGCGGAGTGTTAGCCGACCTCCTGCAAGATAGACTGACGACAATTATCAGTATGAGACTAGATGCGTAAGGCGGAGGATAGACAAGGATGGAGGTTGACATACCATGTCTAATAAAAGCGACTCCGGTTCGCCGGGATCGTCATCGGGACGTTCAGTAGATGGATGAAGATCAGGTTACAAAGTAAAAAACTCGAGAAGCACATTTAAAATTATTTTAAATAGAAGAACTGGCAAATTCGGTTATCTGCCCGGGACAGAACATTCTGCGTCCCTCACAGGTCCCAGACAGACTCCGACTGAAGTCGCCTGCAGTAGTAACAGACACTGCTCAAAATTAACCTAGCGTCTGTCTAGTGAACTAACTCCAACCAAGTGACATATGGTGACCTGTTAAAACAAACAAAATACCACCTGCAAGCGCCATGTCTTATGATTTCTGAAATCTAAAACGTTTTTTATTTTAAATATGCTTGTCAGACGAGTGAACAGAAGTAAGAGACGTAAGATCGTATATTGAGGCTTTTACAGCACCAGCCTGCAAGTGCAATATTAATCTAATATCAAAAATAAAGTGAAAAGCCAATAATTTGGCTCTCTTAATGAGACTGAAAAAATAATGCTAGTATAGATCATATAAATCCAATACAATTCAATACAATTGTTTTCTGCGATATGAAAACATATACGAGTATACTAATATATATGCTAGGTTGGATAATAAAGGAGTAATAAAAAGTATATTGGCGCGTAGAAATGAAAACAGCAATGAAAAAATTCAGGCAGTATCTTCAATAGTGCGCGAGACAAAAGCTTCGAATCGCCGACATGCGAAATCCTCAAAAGCGGACGAATCTATTTCTCCGAAAGCCTCCGAAAGCTCGCAGTGTATAATAATATGCAAGCGGAATCCCGCAGCGACCGTTCAGAATCCGTTCAGAATCTGTTCCCTCTCTGAACCTCGCCCAGAATCCGCTCGCTGCCGGTCCATTCTTTGTTTGTCCCGGGCTTTGTGTCTGTTTTTCTCTGCGGAAAAAAACCATGTTAATGATCGGTGGTAATGGCCGCCCAGCTTCAAAACAATAAAAGGTTCCCCGAGCGGTGTTCTCTTCCCCACTGTGGAACAGCGGCTGAAAACACTATGCCATTTGTATTTTTAAAGCAGAACCAAGTTTTTTTTACAATTTTAATGATTTCAAATGATAACTGCGATATTTTAACATGTCTGTTATTTTATGTATCAGGTCGAAACGTCTCACTTGCCAATTGTATTGAAAAAAAAAACATTTTTCTTTAACTTTATTAATTAAATTATACATATGTTTTTTTTTCATAGCGGTTAAAATGTTATAATTTTAAATTAATTTTAATTACAAAATTAAAAATATTTAGTTTTTGATTCCCATTTATTTCAAATGATTACATGTTTCGGCCTCCCCGGAGACCATCTTCAATGTTTTTTTTTTTTAATTAAAATTAATTTAAAATTATAATTATGCAGTTTCACCAAGTATTGTCAGTTGATAACCTTAATGGTTAAAATGTTATTAAATTGTATTTACGAGTATATAAACTCTAGTGACAAATGTAAATTCTGTAAATCTGTGTATACCAATGCAATTACTAGTACATTTATTGCCTATATAATCCATTATCATTAAATAGTTTATTGATTGTTGAAAATGGACTCGTATAAGTCCGAAACATATTTAGTATTACTATTGTATTTAATATTCTTAAAATAAATTATCAATTGCATTCACAAAATTAGGGCAAGAAGAAGATACAACTTTCAAATTATGAATAGATAAAAGAATAACGTTTTTTTTAGCGCAATGAGTTTGAGTCTCAAACCTTAAAATGGAGTTATTACTGCAAACATTTTTGTACGTTTTATATAAATAAATAATAAAAGATGCTAAAAGTAAATATAATTTTATTATTTGATTTAATTCACATTTTTAATAAATTATAACCGAAATTATCTTATTAGAAAAAAACATCTTTTTAAATAAATTTCTTTATTTAATACTTTTAAAATACCCCTGGTTTTTGTCTACAGTGTAAATAGAAAGCATTTGAGGATTTTTGTACAATCTGAAACACGAACCTTTTTTCTATTTCACATTTGAATGGTTATTGCAGTTTAAATGGTGATCCCACTGTCATTTCTGTCACATTGATTCCTGATTTTATTGAAAGAAAACATCTATATGTATACTTACAAACAATATGTAACATAATTATTTCAGTAAAAATCAATTATTGACACTTTTATACGTTACGTTTAGCGCATGGCATAAAATGTACAAGTGAATGCTAAGATACTTTTAAATACAAATATAATGCATTATTAAATATTTTAGAATTTTATCGAATTGTATCTTTATTAAACACTTAAATGGGATTATATATTGTTAAAACTAATTGAAATTTTAATAAATTAGTATAATTAAGATTACACATTCAAAGTTAATATAATATCATTTTCGTATGCTACATTTTGTCTTATCTGCTTTTTAACAGTTTCTTTTGTAATATAAGATTAGTTTTTAAGGGTACTGGGAGGTATGCTGAAACTAAATCATTTCATCACAAAACTGTTAAAATATTAAGGATATCTCTTATTGTTTGTGGACTGAATTAAAATGCGATTAAATAAGCTCAAGCTTAAGATTGATCATCTGTTTTTCGGTTAGATATTCAATGTTGGAGTAAGATGCAAGTCCTACAAATCTCATTTTCCTAAACTTATATTACAAAAGGAACTTTTAAAAAGCAGATGTAGCATACGAAAATGATATATTGACTTTGAATATGTAATCTTAGTTGTACTAATTTATTTAATTTGCAATTAGTTTTAACGATTTATAATCCTATTTAAGTATTTAATAAAGATACAATTAATATAAATCGAGACTATTTGCACAAAGTTATTAAGTATTGATTGATTCACTGAATATTGCATTTTATCTATAATGCGCTATTGTATACTGTTTATTTGAAAGTTTTTATGCGTTCTAAATTTCAATGAATGACACTTCTACCCAAAGTTGAAAATTTATAAATTAATGGTAATTTGGCAAAACAAAAAAAAACTATGAAGAGCTTAATCAGATTTAAAAATTTCAAAAACATGAAAAGTTACTACATATAATCTGTGAGCAGAAATTACCGGTTTTTATTTATTTTTTAGTTCGCCGGCTAAGCGATACATTTTTTTTATATTGGCACTACTATCACTAACATATCTGCAAATAACACGTCAAAATATTTATCAGTGTTTAAGATTCAATTTTAAAATAAAAAAACCGTCCATTTGTAAACAACTAAAACTGAGTTTATTTATAGGTTTATTGACTTTAGACCACGAGCAGATAAACGTTTATTAAATGTATGATAAACGTAAATTAAAAACATAAATTATTTTGAAATGATGGGACGCTTTTGTGGTTGCATTAATCAATCTCAATGAAATTTAATATAACAGGGCAACATAAATTTTATGAGATTATGCTATTAAATTATGAGAGATAGTAAATTATTAGTGTCTTAAATTGACAATAATAAAAAAACAAATCAAACTTTAGGGGTAAAAATATCGGATGTAGTAAAAAGGGGCGCCAGCATTCTCATGATAAAAAGTGAGCTGCTATTACTTGTATGCCAAAACATTTGAAACTTTCAAATTATTCAAAAATCTCTAAAGAACTCCATCGATAATTGTCAGATCTGCATCTCAACAGGTGCTGTTTTAAAAACATTTGATATTCTTTGCATTATTAATTTTCATGATCACCCAAAATCTTCTTTTTTTGCAATGCTTTTGGCGACGAAAGTACCAGTATAATATCAGAAGAGTATTCACGTCCATTGCATCTGAATTTTATTTTTCGACTGCCAATGCTTTCCCGTAAAAAACACGATGCAAGCTTCTGTGTGTGAACACAGGTATGATTTTTGCGTTATCCAATAAAAAAAGTGATCCTGCAAAACTGGAAGTCCTTGGGAAAGGGCCCTAAGCCGTACATCTTATTTTCTCTTGAATTACACAGCAAGAGCGTGTAATGTTTTGTTGTTAATTAACGCGTACTTCTTTCCTTTATCGCGCAATTATTTCCCGCGTAATTTAATGTGGAGCACTCATTACCGAGTTTGCGCAACTTGGCGAAAGTAATTTATGGGTCGACCTTCCGCAACAAATTAAACTTGATAATGGTATCGGTGGAACACTGAATTAGCCAAATCTCGGAGCGCTCCGCTGGCCAAACTTTTGTTTCGCATACTTTACTTGACTAGTAAACTTGAGGCGGGGAAACTACACCCAACAACGTCTAAGTCATTTAATTTTTTGCTGATGGGTTAAAATGATTAATTTGAACATAACAACTCTCTGATGAAATTCATAGTAAATTCCTGTAATAATAAAGGATGATGCGTGAATCTCGGGCTGTTGTCTATGACGTTGGCGGATCAACACTCCACATGCAGCGTTTAGCCATATACACAATGGTAAGCGTCATAGAATTCCACAGATGAAACTTTAGAATTACTATCACTGTCTGTCGGTATTCTCCTGTATGTGCTTACATAAAAATAAAAAAGTATTTTATATTTGGCTTGAACAAAAGTATATTTGAACAGCATTTGATTTAAATTTGACAAAGTGCAAGTCCTAAAGTTTTGAAAATATGCTTGCATAAATCATAACAATTGATGAATGGGTTATTTTCTGTTTCAAGGAATTTAATTAGATTTACGACATTACTTTTTTATTTTATAAAACTAAAAGCTGACATCCTCCTCTCTAAGTTCGTTATTGAATTGCCTGGTGGCAGGATGTGGAGCAGAAGAACAACACATAGACATTTCCAGAAGCACATATATTTTCATGATTAACTCTATAACTTTCCGACCCTAGCGGATTAACATACAGGGCCGGCCATAAACGACCTCGTCGCGGTCGGTACACAACTGACTGGGCACCGGGCGCCGTAGTCAGTGACAACCAGTGCCACAAGTGGCGATCTATATAACTAACCTCACACGCGTGACCGGACTTGTCTAAATTGCTAATATCGGCTACACATACATGTACGACAAGGAAACAGAAATAAGAAACGAAAGATTGTACATCGAGGTTTTCGGTACCAGTCGGCAAGAACTATCTCATGCTTATGTCAAGACGTTATTTGGCTTTCATATCAGATTCTTACCAAAAAACTGAATATCGCGGTTATCACTGTCTTAATACTATACGTAGTAATATATTTGTACGTTATAGTTTTTCTCATTAAGTAAATAGATAAAGAAATGACATCTTAAAGTCTCAATAAAGTGACTCCGCTTCGCCATGATCGTTATCGGGACTAGGTTACCAAAGCAAAGAGCTCGTCAAGAAGCATATTGAAATTTATTTTAAATAAAAGAACTGACGAAATTTGGTCGTTTGCCGGGGACGGAACATTCTGTGTCCCTCACAGGTCCCGGAAAGACTCCAACTGAGATCGCCGGCAGTAGTGACAGACACTGCGCTGAAATTAACCTAGCATGGAACTAATAGCAGCCACGTCATAGCGACTAGTCATAACAAAAAAAATGGCGTCACGTCTTAAAGTTACTTTAATCTACAACTAAGAGTTATATATCATACGCGTGTCAGACGAGCGAAAAAAAATACAAAATATCAGATATTGAGGCATTTTGGTATTTGCCTGCAAGAGCTATCAAGTTGGTATCAAATAAATTATTACTAAAAAGTATTATTATAAAACCGTCTAAAAAACAACAAAATCTTCCTGTAAATTACAAAACATTTATATAAATAGCATTGCATTGCAAAAAAGGTTCAACCCTCATTTTCTTCATTGCTATGCTTATCGTCAAGTGTTTTCGTCTTCTGTAATGCCTAAAAGCCTTTACATTTCACAATTTGCTTCAATCCCTTCCGGTTAATATCGATAGTTTTCAATCAAGTCAATGTGGTTCTTACAAGAGCTTACACAAAAAATCTAATAGTGTTTCAACTGCGTGCTGTGATAAAATGTGAATTTTTGTTATCAAAGTCAATACTCTCTGCGGAAACAATAAGTAAAGCTTCAAGTTCTTTCGTGAAAAAGTTTCAGATGGCTCCTGAAGCGTTATCCGCGACTTTCAGCGCAGTTCTCAGTTTAATTGAAACCGATACAACCCCATTCAAATTTACGGCGGCCGGAAAGTTTTCACCTGTGACATTGAATTACAAAATGAATTTATCAAGAAATACGAGTACCAAGAAATATGAATAAACTTTTACGCACCGACTGGAGTTACGATCGGCGTATGTTTTCATTAATTTAGTTAATAAATTTTACAATGAGAATTTTCTTCGAGGAGGGGGTAAACAAAACTTGGCTTTCTGAACAACGCCACGCAAAGTTTTAAGATTTTAATTTTTTAAGAGAAACACAAAGTGCAAGTCTTATAAGACTCGTAATTTTGTTTGATAAAGTTTGTAATTTTTAACGATTTGAATGAAAGCTGCGGAATTGTTTTGAACGGAGCGAGGTCTCACGTTTAGCGAATTTGAATAATTCTAAAATGAGTACTTTAAATTGAATGGAAGGTTCTTTGTTTATTTAAATAATTTGTATTTAATTTTGTAATAAAATTTCATAACATTATATAATCAAATTTTATTTGGTGTACAATATTATGTCATACTTCTTGTGAAGTACAAAATCATTAATATAAATTTCATTATTGAAATAAGTTTCATTCAACTTATTTCCATGAAAATAATTTTTGATTTAGTAATTTAATGTTTTCAGTCAAAATATTAATTTTAAAGTTGTATTACAGAGTTTTTTATTTTATTTAAAATAAGCTTCTTTTAAACTTACATTGTGGCATAATAAAAATTAGATATTTTTCCTATTTTAAAGATGTGACATGATGAATTCAAGTGATCTTTTGAGACGTTGTGTGGGCTTTTATTACTCATTTCACAAAATGTAAGGGATATCTACGCAACGAATATCACAAACTATAATAACTTGTATAATACCTTTAGTATGCACGTTAATTTTGAATCATTACATTTAGTTGTCCATTTCAATGATTACATTAAAATTTTGTTACGCAAATTTCTTTACGATTTGTTGACAGAACATTATTTAACACTCAAAAACAATTTAACACGCTATGTGTGAAACAACCAATATCAGCTTGATATAGCTCTTTTATGCCGATGCCGATAAGCCTCGAAAAGCGATCTTTTGTCT
The DNA here is from genome assembly GCA_022606575.1 of Glossosoma conforme. Taxonomy (NCBI): domain Eukaryota; kingdom Metazoa; phylum Arthropoda; class Insecta; order Trichoptera; family Glossosomatidae; genus Glossosoma; species Glossosoma conforme. The sequence continues at coordinate 1,275,006 of JAGTXR010000089.1, forward strand.
CTTATTTTTTTCGCTCGCCTGACATGCACATATAATAATGTTAGTTTTAATTATATTTAAAATTACACGGCGTTTGCATACGCCATTTTATTTCTTATGGTAGTTGATCCATTTCATGTTGGTTCAACTGTCATCTTTAATTTGCTTTTTTGCCGTGATTCAGTGTTGCGGCAGTCGCCAGTTAGTCCCCGTTCGATCGGCCTGCGAAAACGCCATATAAAGGTCGGACGGGGAAATCAAGTTTTTAATAAAAATAATTGCGAATTGTGCTTCAAAAACAAGTTATTTGTGTTGTTAATCTTCTCCTGCATCGTTCCTCCATGCGGAAACGTGACGAACCCGCGACTTGTCGTCTTTTAATGACGGGAGATGTCACAACGAATGTTAATATGATTTCGAACAAAGCCAAAGATAATAGCAGATCACAGAACTAAGTGGCAGAGATATGGGGTAGTTAAAGGTTTTTTTTATGTAAACGCATGCAGGAGAGCACACCCGCTCAAGGCCAGAGCACTCTATGACGCTCAGCCAGGAAAGGCTGGACGCTGCATGCGGGAAACGTGTATTATGTTCGTGTTTGTATGTGGGTTGGGTAGATTGCAAGTGTATATTTATCTGTTTCTTGAAGACATCCAGATTGTAGGAAGGAGGAAACACAGACGCTTGAAGAGCATTCCATAGCTTACCGGTGGCATTAAGGAAGGAGCTTTGGAAGCTGCCAGTTCTTGATCGACATAAATTAACCGAGTATGGATGTTCGGAAAGTTTAAGACGTTTGTCGGTTGTGGGTGGGTGCAGGAGGAATCAGTTCTTTAAGTTCCGAAGATCAGCGATTGTGGTAATAACGGTAGAAAAGACTAAGAGAACCAATCTCACGCCTGTGTTCCATTGATTGCAGGTTAGACGTAAGAGTGTCATTGTTTATCAAACGAATTGCTCTTCTTTGAACTGAGTCAATTGAGTTGAATGTAAAGCAAAAGGAGCTTATATGTAAAAAAATGTTTGCATATGTTCACAGAGTGACGAGTAATAGAATTCGACTCAGTTTGGATCCGAAATTGCTAAGATCATCATGGCGTTCTTCTGCACGCTAATGGTGAAATTCTGAAGCAGATTAAATGTTGGCAATAAAACATTTTCAGTGAGATTGGAATATTCCCTTGTAGGCCGTGCGCCATAAAATTGTCATTCGCGAAATGTTGATTGCGGAATTAAAACCGGTAAAGAGCGCGTAAAGGGCACGACTGCTAAACGCCTTAACAGGTAACGGCCCCTCGCGAGGATTAATATTCCCCTCGGCGCTTAGCCAAGAGAATAAATTCACCTGTTTATGTTTTGTTAAACTGAAACTGAGGAGTCCGCCTCGGCTTTAATCGGCGATCATTCAAGCGATTTCGCGCGAATGTCTTACAAGTAATTGTTGTTGACTTCAAAGTTCAGCGGGTAATAAGTTTTCGGCGGAATTTGATCAAGTTTCAGTTGTTGAGCAAGTGTATTAACTTTGACGCATACTACCTTGATATAAATATATTAATATTTTCATAATAAAGCCTTACAAATCACATTTTTTTAAAAATATTTTGTCTTCAATTTTGTAAAGATGTTTCTTGAAGGTTGTTTTATGAAGATTGTGTTAGAAATGATACAAAGGATATTTTGATTGTGAAACGAAGTTTTCGGCCGTATTGATATAAATTAATTTTAGATTTCTTACTCTAATACAGCGGCAAAATTACATCATTAGCGCGGTTCTCGTTAGATCATCAAAGTTAAGAAGAAAATTGGTAAATGCATGAAATTGTACTGATCCAAGCATAGCACCTTTTCACATCTATCACACATGCAGATTCTAATTGACAATTGACAATTATTTATTTATTTATTTCCTTCAATAACATTACAAAATATTTTTGCATCTTAATTCATTATTGAAGTATTTACATAAAATTGTGGCCTTGTAAATTTATTGACACATTTAGTGTCAATGACCTCACACCCAGAACAAGCGTTAGGAGACTCAATGCAAATAGTTGACTTGAAACAACAAAAATCCTGTTATAAGTAAATCATGGATGACCCACAAATAACATGGCATTATTGTCACAACATCAACTTCCAAAATTTCGGCTTCGTTAATACTAGCACTGAATTTGAAGCAATATAACACTAAATATGTCAATATCTTCACTCAAGTTGGTTTCAACCACTGTTTATTGCGATTCTTTCGTCTTACACGTATCCAGGGTTGAACGATGGTCTTTTCAGGCCACACTTCAGGCTCCATGAGAGACTCTAGCGAAGTCGCGATGACCCCGACTTTGAAAGAAGTTGACAGCGTCCGTCTGCTGATAATCCTCCTGATGGTCATCCAAGAGGGATTAAATGCAACGGTCACTGCCAAGAAGCTCTGCAAGTCATCAGCTGTTGTATCCGGATGAAGACCCTTGGCGTGAAGATACGCCATCTTCACTCCGATAACCTTCTTCGAAGGAGCTGCAGAACCGCGGATCACCCGACGTGCTGAACGCCTTTCCCCATCAGAAGAGGCGCGACTCATATCCGAGTGGTAAACTTCCTCGCAAAGACTGCTCGTGTGAGAGAGAGAGCATCCACGGAGAGAGCATTCCGGGCCTCCAGTTCCTCGAACCACGAGCTGGAGGACCTTCTTGGGAGCCCTACTCAGAACAGCAGGGGCTCCTTGCATAGCACACTCCGAGGATTCCTCTTCTTCGGAAGCCTCACTTGAAGTAACGGCTTCACCGACGGCAGGTTCGGAGTCTCTGCTGGTACAGTCGAGTGATGGTGAAACTTGTCGAGGACTTCTAACACTTTCCGCGAAGGTAGCCGGAATCTCCTTGCACTTCCTAGGCAAGCGCCTTCTGCGGGAAGACGGCAGACTTGTTGGGTTGGGTGGAGAGTCCACACCAATGGACGTCGGTGTATCCTCCTTCCCGCATCCAACAGCCTTTAAGAGCCACTCCAGCAGCAAACGGTGATCGTCTAAGCGACGATGTATTTGCGCGATGTCACAATCGCAACTACGCGCCATTCTGTAGGTAGAATGACAAGACGTCCGCTCGGTATGAGTGTCGAGCGACGAATAATTGATATGGTTGAGTGTAATAGTCTACTATTTTTCTTTAAATTAATTTAATATTGGGGATGTAGATACAATAGTTACGTTTATTTATTTGAATAGAAGTGAAAATAATGATAATACATAATTTTAATTTGTTTTATTTAAAAATATACGAAAAGGGAAAACTCTTAACTAAAATATTTGCAAATAAAAAAAAATAAAATTATACACATTGAACCATCACATTATACTAGTAGTTCTGTAAATGTTGATATAAAATATGATTTGTATAGATCGTGATATTGGCAAATGATAGATAAAATTAAATTTATTTAATTTTAATAACTATTTAACATGAAAATAATATTTGAATAGCTAAGCAAATGATCGGTGCATATTTTTGTATACATAATATTCCAGTTACTGAAGCGATAACGTGAACATATTTAAATTGTGTAAATGTGAAATATTCGCTGGGTGTTTGCAAAGTGCTGTTTTCGATTTGCGAAGAGTATGAGTATGTAGGCGAAGCACCCACCAAGGCACTGGTTACTTCCTGAGAGAGTTTTAAACTTACGCAAATCGCAAAGTCATTTAAACTTTTCACCCAGGCTGTGTTTGCTGAATATTTCATTCAATATTACTCCTCCGGGGAAGAAATGGATCATTTTGTTCAATTGTACAGAATAAAACTTGCTCCACGGCTATATTTACATATTATTTCTTGAGTCAACTTTATTCAGAAGTTATGAGAAATATACTGACGTGTACGACATTGAAAAGGTCTAGTGATTTATGAGGCCTAAAACTTATTTCTTTTTATTTAACGGCATTCATGGCTGTTGGGCTTGAACCATATGTGACGAGTCAATTTTTATTTATTAAACCTTTATTTAGTTATTGTTTGTTTTTTTCTCACGGTCGAATCTTGTATATATACACTATAATTAAAAAAAAAATTAAATTAAAAAAATACAGCAAACTAAAAATATTAATTTTGATGCACATTTATTTTAAACGATTACATGGTTTGGCCTCTCCGGAGACATAATTGAAGAGGGTTAAATTAAAAAACAATTTAATGATTTTCATTTGATTTAATATGTTTTATTCGGATAATTTTAATTTTTATTAGAGTATTTCTCAATATTCTAAATCCTTTATAGATCTCAGATATAAATAAAATCCTTTATAGGTAATTGATCTTTATCAATATTTTAAGTAAATAAACGTACATTCAATTTACACCAAAGCGACATTTGTCATAATACGAAAGTAACAATGATAAAAATATGTTAATTCTCTCCACTTGATCGAGGTGGAGAATAATCATGGTCGATTGCGCTGTGCATAGAGCAGAACTGAGGTGCATAGTTCGTGGTTTGAATCCCAGTGTCTGCCGTTTAATTTTCACCACAGAGAGATAAGAGAAAATTAATGTAGATTTGTATGTGTGTATCAATATAACATGTTTTACTTTATTTTATGTTTATTTTGTTCCATTGAATTTATGAACTTTTAATTACAATTTTGATTACAAATAACTAAATTAATTCTGATGAAAGCATAAATTTTTGTTTCAGAATTCATCGGCGGAACCTTCGTCAAGTAAAGTTTAGTACAGAAACATTTGATTCGAAATGAAAATAATAATTGATGTACAGTGCAACTTTTCCGAACATTCTCTAGAAACAGTGGAGTAGGTATTGATGTGTTTCGCGGAGTATTTAGAGTGAACCGGAAGTGGAAACGGGAAGAAGATGGCGGACCGGAACTTCCTGCGCGCTTCTCTTCTTCTTCTCTTTTTCGGTGAGTTTGTTTCCTTTTATACGGAACTTGTTTGAATGGGCCGAGGCGAAATTGGGTCAAAACATGACAAAAACTAAACCGACTCGTACATTTTTTTTCTCCTATGCAGCGAATTTGTTTTTAGATTTTACTTTTGAGGCACAATTGTGAGAAATTCCTTTAACTATGCTCTTTAGCATAAAGTTAATACAAAAATATAAATGAAATAAAGACAAAATTATTTGTAATTAAATACACACATACAATTATACTTCAAATTTTATACGCATCAATTCATTCAGAAGATACATCGGCAGACGTGGGATTCAAACCACGAGCCTTACACCTTTGCTTTGTTCTGCACATCTACAGGCTCGTGGTTCGAATCCCGCATCTGCCGATATTTTTTCTGAATGAATTGATGCGTATAAAATTTGATGTATAATTGTTTGTGTGTAATTAATACTAATAATATTGAAATATAGTCAATGATCTATAAAATTAGAGTATTAAAAATATTGTAATAAAAAATTAAAAAATCAATTTACTAAAATTATTTTTTAAATATTCTAATATTATTAAAAAGAAAACTACTTAAGAAATAACCTGAAGTAATTTCTGTGTAAATTAAGTACTGCTTAAATAATTATATACTATTAAATACAGTCAAAATATATTTGTGAATATGTATTTGACTTTGTCTGTCAAATTAATCATTACATAATTTTAAAGTAATGCTTTACGTGCTGTTCTCGTACTACACTACGTGCTGTAATTAAGCATATTTTATGTGTAATTTTATCAATTTGAACAATATCAAATAGCGCCGTACTTAGTATTATAAAAAAATATATATCGATTAATTAAATTTATAATTATTACATATGATACATTTTTTGTATGGATTTTCATGTGAGTTATTAATTTGAAAAGTACATTTCAATTATCAGAATAATATTTGTTAGTTTTGGCAACACATTAAAAAAATGGAATTGAAATAACTATTTAATTTGTGAAAAGTATTTTTATTTTAAATATACAAATCCTTACAATTATTCAAATAACATAAGTAAATTTAAAATAGTCTCATTTAATTATATTAATTAATAAAAAGGTCAATGTAATAAAATATATGTATATAATTGATAAAGCACCACAATATAGCTCAATCAAGTCTTACCAATCAAAGATTTATAAATTAAAATCTATCATGTTTTTATCATATCCTATATAAGCTAATCTCCTAATAAATACCACGGTCACTGTATGGGTGGATAGGCTATAAAGACTCCCGGTTCGAGGGGCACTGGCTGCGCCTTCACTTAGCCATCCAGCAGTGATCCGGTGATCCACTCACTGAGAGTCAGTAAATTAAAATTTCAAAATAAAATTTTACGATAAAATTGTCAAATGTTATGAACTCTTCCTTTCATTTTTGTATATCTATGTAAAATTATATTTTTTTTTGACTCTGGTGGCTGAATAAATAAAATTATTATTTAAAAGTATTTCTTTGGCTTGAATTTATGTATGTGATTAGATAAATTGATGATAAAAAACACAAATAATAAACATTAAATAAGTGAATAATGCAGAAGTACGTATATAAAACAAAGAAATTTGGACGTAAAAAAAAATATTTTGATGCTCACGTTTTTCTTAATTTTACGTATACTTTTTATAAATAGATTATTATTTCTACTTCCAAGTATTTCCCTTCCGGCCGTTTAAAGAACGTCAGCGAATTTCCGATGTGAGTTTTTCCAGAATGCATTCCAGTAACGAGAACGAGTCGTGTTCCCGAGAATTTTTCACATTTCTACCCTTTCCATACCCGGTAACTGTACTCGATAGTATGTTCTTTCAGCTAAAATATTTACTTTACGGAATATTCTCATCCAGAATTCTGTATATGACTAGCTATAAATAGTTTATTTTATAAGACCGATTGATTTTAAGATCAAATGAAATGCTGCAATAACAATTTTGTTAAATAACAATTTTACTTTCACTGAGTCACAAATGTAAGTCACTTAATTAATTATTTTTTAAATTTTTATTAGAATTTTTTTTTTTTATTATTTCAATATTCTAATCTACTTTTATAGATCATTGACTATATTACAATATTATTATTACTTAAATATACATATACTAAACATAAAATTCTTTTTTCAACGCGTCAATCCAAGCACAAAAATAACGGCAGAAGCGGGATGCGAACCGCGGACCTTGGAAACCAACTATGCCCAGGTATTCATACCGCTTGGCGAATCGCGCCATTGCTATGCCCAGACTAACTTGCGATGAAACTAGTATTTATATCATTGTTATTATCGTACGACAGATGTCGCCATAGTATATATTCAAAGTATGTATATTTTTATTATTATTCTATCAGTATTCATTTATTCACAAGCTTACACAAGTTATTTTTGTGCTTGGATTGACGCGTTGAAAAAAGAATTTTATGTTTAGTATATGTACACTTAATTAATATTTAAACTTGAGTTACGAAATCGGAGATACTTTTATGTTTGATGTATGAGAAAATTAAACTCACATGTCAGGGTTATAATGTGAATGGATGTATAATGCACAATTTTTCTTTATATTTTACGGAATGTTTTCATAAAAAAATGGTTTGGATTTCAATCAATAGAAATACGATTATTGTATAGGGTCCGCAATCTAACGTTTTTTTTCAACTAGTGCTTATTTCGTGAATGGTAACACTTAGCTCATGTCTGATTTGACACATAATTAGTTTTATCCTTCCGCTGAACGAATATGGTTGTGTACACGCTTGAACAACGCTGGGAAATATTGCGACATTACTTTGAAAATCAGGCCATTTTTCTTCAAAAATGAGCAAGGAGTGGCCGTTACAGTCAATGGCGATCGTAATCGGGCCATTTTTGTTCAAAAAAATTGAAGAAGAGGATATTGGCAACATTTGTTTTCAACAGGACGGCGCTACGTGCCACACAGCCGAAGCTACACTCGATGTTTTGCGCCACATTTAAAAAAAAAAAAAAGTTATTTGGCGGACCCGTTAGAAGGCATATTCAATACCAGTACTAAATCCTACAAAATCTTAATAATACTTAATTATATATAAGTAAAAAAAAGAATTTTAGAATTACTTCCATTACTAACATCTTATACAGGACACACAATTTATATGCATCATCTGTCATATTACAATTTTTCATCTAAGATTAAAAATTGTAAGCTTTAGAACAAAGTAAGTTGTTTAGAAAAAATCGTTTATTTTCCTTTTTTACGCGATATATTGATTCCACGAAGCCTTTTATATAATTCAATGATTCAATTACATTCATAAATATATAAATGTACCTAACAAAATAGGTAATCTCGTTAAAAAGTAAGAGTCTCGTCTAAAAAAATCGCTTAAACAAAAGTCGCGCAAAAAAAGGTGTTATTAAACTGTATTATTAAATTTTTGATCTATGTCTCTATTTTAAAAACCGAATTCATCTTTAATCTTCACGAAATTATTTGACCTGTCTATCGAAGCTACAATTGACAAAGCTACATATTAAAAAAGAATTAATATTAAAATTAACATTTGCAAAAGTAAAAGATTATTCTTAAATATCTTTTGAATGATATTAATTCTTAACAACATTTAAAAATATAATTTATATTAAGGAAGGGTGTTTGGAATCTAAAATCTATAAGTGTAACAACAGAGTGTGAGATGTGATAGATTATAATCGTGTGTATGAGGTTATTCCTGAATCCAACAATGAAATTCCTTCTGTGCATTTCGCGTGATTGCTTTGCTGAAATTCTCGTACTTTAGCACGTACATGTCTACAAGCCGGCATTCAGTAATATTACGCCCCATACATATTTGTGCTGCGGCATACCTCGCATGTCAGTCTGCAATTCCAAGTTTTCTTCTATTGAATTTGCCCAACACTCAGTTCTTCCGATACATCCGGTGGGACGGTCCGATGTACATTATGCTATTTATTTTGTTCGGCACGCCAAGCATTGTGTGAAAAATCCAAGAAAAATAAAAACTATACGAGTATATGTAGGACTTCAAAGTTTTATGAAGTTTAATGTGTTATCACTATGTGTACAGACGGTTTAGAAAATTTATTTCAAACTCTTTTTGATCAAAGGTATTAAATTTCATCTAGCAAAAGTAATTAACAAAATGTAAAACATAAAAAATAACTATTTGTTTTACCGTAAACATTAACACCAGGTACAAATTGAAGTCAATACGTATTCAGTTGCCGCTATCCATATCTTGTCTCAATATATCTGTGCTATAGTAGGTTTACCTGGGGACATATATGGTTCTTAACTGTATCCAAAACAAGACTAGAAGACCTAAAAATACGACCACTGTAGTATTCGAATAATTTGAGTATTTATTTATAAGCATTTCTCTTGATATCAGATGATTAGCTTGACACTACTGAGGCCAGGAGTATTTGGTCCTTATAAGGTTAGGTCAGGTTCTACATAGGTGAGGTTAAGTTAGATTAAGTTAGGTTTGGTGCTACGTAGCTGTTATTTAATAAAATAATACTAGATGCGTTGCTCCAAAACGTAATCGCAACTTTGAGAAGAGAGTCTAAAAAACTTTACAAGGAAAATCTTTTCGACAGTTGGTCGTTAGGTTCCCTCCTCGCCAGCACTGGCAACTCGAACTTTTCACTCGCTTAGTCTCGACTTCTCTTCAGCGAGATCTAGAAAATATTTGATTTTATTACGGGCAGCTTCAGACGTCTGACGATAAACTTTCCGTTATTATTTTTGTACTAAAACGTTAATGAAATCAATTAACTGTCGGAAAATTACTTCGCTTAAATGAAAATTTTCACAAAATGAATTTAATGTTTTTAAAATACCTATTCTATTTAAATAAATTGTCAATTTAATTTTTCTTTTGAAAGAAATAAAACAATAATTAAATAGTAAAATAAAAGATTAAAAAAAGTAATTATACTATCTTATGTTGTTTGGTTTAAAGAAATTTTTATTTTATACCAGCTCGATGGAGCCCTTTCAGGCTGGTGGTATATACGATCGATAAGATCTTTTGTCTTAAACGCAGCACGCATGCACTATTTTATTTATTTTAACAAGTCACTACCTATTGTGTGGAGCGCCATAGCTCGCCAGGTGGCCGTTATAAGTGTTCGCCGCAGTGACTCACTACCACGGTGCCTGTCACTGCTTGGGGGCCGAATTTAGTCAAACATATTTTACGTAAAATAGACGTCAATGTGTTTCTCATCGAGTTCTTTATTTTGGCGACCTGCTCGTCATTCTCCCACCACGCGTCCGGATAAAGATCCCGGAGATCTTGAGTCGCCTTTGTCTAGACGCGGGATGACATTTTATTTTCAATATAATTGACTGGAGCAAAAAGTATACAAGTTATATATAGCAAAAGTGTATAAAAAAAATTCTTCTTTTTGAAGCTGAAAATCTGTGCAAGCAGTATTTACCTTTTATTTTTAAATGTTATGGCTATTAACCGGAAGACATTCTTTTCTAATATTATTTGAAATTTGGCCACTTAATTTTTTCGCAATATTTAATTAAATTAATAGGCAGTCATTATTGAGCAAGCAATCAGTAATAAATACCTAAGAAGGTGTGCAAAAAATAGCTATTTTGCAAGACTCAAGTCTGCGCCTTTCCTCTCAATAACAGACTTGCCAAGAAAAAGCTTCACATTACCTGGAACGACACACCTAAATACCTAGGGGTCAAGCTGGATAGGACCTTCACTTATCAGAAACACTGTCAGTCTGTTAAGCAAAAGGTGTCCACCAGAAACAACCTACTCCAAAAAGTGGCAGGTACGAAGTGGGGAGCCCAACCAAACCTGATCCGCACAAGTTCTCTAGCTTTCTGTTTCTCTGCTGGTTAGTATGCTGCGCCAGTATGGGCGAGGTCTGCCCATACCAAGAAAGTGGATATTGCTCTGAATGAAACGTGCCGGGTGGTTACGGGGTGCCTAAAACCTACCCCAATATCAAAGCTATATCAACTCTCGGTCATTGCCCCACCAAACATACGGCGAGAAGTTACTACCAAGAAGGAGCTTACCAAAGCAACCCACGACGCACTTCACCCTATGTTTGGGTATCAAAAGATAACCACACGGCTCAAATCAAGAAGAAGTTTCCTACACTCGACAACGGAACTGGTGATACCTGAGACCACCCTGCGGCTTAACATGTGCAGAAGCGCAACTGAGGGGAATACTTGGATTGCCCCGAAAGAGGACCTAGCCCCTGGACATGACCAAGGGTGGAATATATGGAGGTCCCTTAACAGACTTTGGACCAGAGTATGCAAGACGAGGACACAAATGAAAGCCTGGCAGTTTTACAGCGGACCAACTGAATGTGACTGCGGCGTGGAGCAGACCCTATCCCACCTTCTGGAGTGTGCGTTGTGCCCGAATACCTGCACCCAGGAAGACCTGATGATGGCCAGAAGTAACGCCATCGACGTCGCCCACTTCTGGGCAGACAGGATCTGACCCTGTTGTTTCCGACACGATTATATGTATAGTAGAAAAATATCAATTGGTAGGAAATAAATTATAAATGGTAATTAATAATAGGTTAACTTACGTTAGGTTAGTTTTTCATTTTATTATTTAATTATTCATTAATTTAACATAAATTTTTACTAATATTGAATGTATTATTGCCATTTTAATTTATTAACTAACCACATTCATTCCTGACACAGAGGATAATGCCAATTTCTTTTGTCCACTGCCGATTAATTTGATTTACTGCCAATTTATTAAACTTACTGCCAAAACCTTGAATTAGTTACTGAACAAGAAATACAGGCCTTTAAATTTATTTTATGAAATTATATTTAATATAAAATTATATTTCATATTTTCGGTTTAGCCGTGTGTGGTGAATTACTTTTGATACTTGATGACTAAGCCTTCAACCCTGAAGAAGACCCCTGTAATGGCGGTCGAAATATTGGAAAAGAGTAATTCGCCACACAGGGCTAAACCTAAAAGCCACAGTATCAAATCTGGCCGTGTTAACCTACGAAGTTGTTATTTAAAGTTAATAGAATTATATATTGAAAGATTATTTAAATATCTACGCAAAGCTCATTTTGATAAAATATTTATTCAAAGATAAGTTTTTTGTTAGATGCGATGTAAATTCAGTCATAATGTTTCAAAAGAAGATATTTCTTATGGTACATCGCATAAATCACACAGCCCAAAATCCCCGAAATTGTTTCATAAATAGCGAAAAATACTCTTTATACATGGTTTTGTCTTATAAATAATAATAAAGAATAAGTAACGGCTTCGGGCGGCCGTAGATTCTTGAGTAAACCATTTTCCCTCACGCAAATTCGGCCGCCGCATGCGATGAGATTTATGGCAGATTGTTCCTCTCCAGGTGAGAGAAAACCAGGTATTGTGTCCATCAATATGAATTACGGACCAGTCAGTCCACAAAGAAACACCGAAACTAGTTACACACCAGCATACTTAGCGCTATAATTTTTTTTTTTCGTTAAGTAAATCGTTTAAGGCAGAAAACCTTGTCCATGACTTTATGAAAATCTTCTGATTGTAGTTTTTCATATTTTCTTCAATGTCCATTTCATTAATTGAATATTTTTTTCGTCCATCTCTTTCCCGTCCTGTATTGATATCCGAATACAGATACATCACGTCAAAGGACGCTCGCAAAAGAGAAAACATTTTGAAAGTGTCTGAAAATCTTCTGCAACTCTACTGTAGCGCAAAATGCAACAAAAAACTGGTCTCAGATAAGTTTTGTTGATGTTAGTATACTACAAGCGTGCACTGAATTGCCGTTTTTAGTGATTTGTTACTAGATCGCGAGGAGCGTAAAGACTAGTGGTAGCTCGTTGGTGCGACTTGACCGAGAAATGCGCAAAAGCGTTCGAAGGCGGAGCTTTTGGGTTTCATGGAAACAAAATATCTGTCTTTTTTGCAATAAAGCTCTTTCTGCTATCAAGAAGCGTACATACAGTGTACTCGGTGGAGCTCCGGAGGAAAAACTGACATAGAATGAGGTTATGATTATGGCAGCTGACAAAGAAAAGTTCCAGGTTCAAAGATGACTTAAGATATGGAATGGATAATAGCAGTTGATATAAATATGTGGCAGTTTTTCGTGGAGAAGATATTTAAAGCTAACGAGAAAGTATGGAAAATAAAGAAGACATAAATTTACATGTTTTAATGGACCATTTCATTGTTATGTAAGCGTTTAGGAAATGTTTTCATAAAAGTATTAATGTATGAGACTTAGGTCTTTGATGCTTTAGTGTCTCTGTAATGTAAAGACTCGTTTTAGAAAGCATTCGATGCAAGTGCCTAACTGGGAATTGCATAACGTGCACTTAGGGTTAGTGCTCGTAAAATTACTCTATTCGATACTCAACATTACAACATTTCATTCAAATTGTTATTTTTATATTATTTACATATATTTAAGCTTGGCTTGTATGTACTTGTATTACACAAAGTTTAATACATTCAGAACACAAACGGTAAGAACAATTTTGTATAGATACTGCCAAAGATATCAATTTTGACTATAAAATTATAATTTTTATTATATAACTATATACTATATAGTAATATAATAAAATAAATAACATTTATTAATTTTAATTCTTAATTTCTGATCCCTTGCAATTTTTTTTTTAAATTTTTTTTTTTTTTTCTTTATATTTATATTTAAAGGAAGAACTGACAGAATCCTCATTTAATGCAGATTCACGTCTTCAAGTTTGTAATAAACAATGCTCAATGTGATTCATATGAAGACTATGTAATGTATTATATTGTAGTCTGATTATTCTTTCACTTACGCCTCCGAAAGCTAACGTGTCCAATTTTTCACTGCTGTTCGTTCCTACGCGGGGTTGTGCATCTCTTGCCCAGGGTGCCAACTGTCGAATGAATGTTGCCATAATCACATACATAAAGAAAAATTAAAAAATACTATCAATATTATATAGTTTTACTAAAAATCCAACTAGTGCGAGTAATACGATAGTTCAGCAAATGAAAAAAGACAAGGTATTACAAATTCATACATCTCTCTTGACAAGAAGCGATGTTGGACTGATTCAATCCGGTCGATATTAGTTCGATAGTAGGGAGACCATATAACGCTAGCATATTCTAGCTGCGGATGAATCAGAGAACAGTAAAGGACCTTGATGGAGCTCAGGTTTTTAAAATCCTTAGTGATTCTATTAATAAAACCTAGAAGTTTAAGGGACTTGTTCACAATACTATCAATATGGTCGTGATAAGATAATTTACTATTTAGAGTGACGCCAAGGTCCTTTATAGTAGGAACATGAGAACGGGCAACACTGATGATGTAATAATTAAACTTAATAGTATTTTCACAAATTGTAAGTATAATTTTCGTATATCTTCAAATAGTATTATAAAACTCAAGCAACCCAGCGCATCATTCCTTTGAATACACAGATTTTGTTATTCAAGCATTATTTTAGTTGTGGAAAATCAAATCGCGGGATCAACTTTAATGGAACAAAATGAGTTTAATCAGAGCTTTTCCGGCGCTTTTATTCACGATGAGGCTTTTCTTTAAATACATTAAATCTGCGGAATCCTCCAAGGGCCCAGGTGAAGGTTGACTCAGACCCTATAGGCTGAGATATAATTTGCTTTCAAATTGAAATTACGCAACTAAATCAAATTGGTTCCGCGAAAATGTGGTAAAAGCTTTGTAATTAAAGATTTCAATGGAAATTGGGAGATTATTTTTCAGGTGGTAATACAATTTTTTTTTATACGATAAGTTTTTTGGTTTTCCGATTTATATTTTTTAACATATTTTATCTAATGGTAATGGAGCATTACAAAAATTTAATAAATTTTCAATCACTATAAAAAAATAATCATATATTTCTTGATGGATAACGTTAAGCTTAGCGAACACCTGATATATTTGGGTGTTGGTTAATGAGAATTAATAATGATGTCAGATGATGAGTCTGGCTATTTTGAGAAATGTTCCATTGACTCAAAAGGGCGCAAGAAATATCTAACATTTACTTTCTGAATTCGAAATTTAAAAGGTTCTTATAAGGGGTTCTATGTTTGAAAATGAAAGTTCGAACAAAGAGTAATTTTTAATTTAATGCTGATGTCACTTCCTTTATTATATATTGCTATGCTGGTGGGTATAGCTCAGTAGTTAAGGCATTTGCTTTCCAAACTGAAAGTAGTTGGCTCAATCTCCGACGGAGATTAAAACAAGAGATCTTTAATCAATTTCTAAACTTTAAATACCGCCTTTTGGTGTGAATTTGATTCTTCTGACGTTACATGCAATTCATCTTAATTGCTGAAAAAAGTCGTTCCGTGAAGACGACACATTCATAGTGAATTCGTGTAATAATTTGATGATGCTTGCTTATCGGGCAGTAATCTATGACGTAAGCAGAACAACACTACACATTCAGCGCTCAACGACTTTAAGAAGGCTGCATAATTCGCTCTCTCACATCGCATCTGCACAAAATATTTATTGTTATTTAATTGTTTTGATGAACTCATTAAATGTATAAATGACTTAATAAATAAAAATAATGTTTGTATACTTATTTTCGCGCTGGTCTCTGTACGGAATGAATTTAACAAACCAGATGAAAATACAATAAATAATGGTTTCCCCTTTTGTTTCCATTTCCATTTATGAATAGCTCGGGATGTGAAGCGGTGACTAGCGGCAGGCTTGGCATAAAACACGTAGCGGTCTGCGGCCAGGACCACCACTTTCAAATAGCGCTCATCCACAATGCGCGCGAAAATTTCTCTTCATAATATGCGGTATTCGGATCATGATAATGCAAAACACTAGTCACAGCTTACAGGTTATGTTTTTTCGAAACAATGTATCAATACACGGATGTACGTTTTAGTGATAAGCTATACATTTAGTTTAAAAATCATTTGTGTAATTTATTATTATGTATTGCATAATAAAACATAAAAGCGTTATTAATTTAGAATAAAAATAATATTTCTGCGTGTACATGTAAAACTAAAATTTAATTCATATAGTTGTTACTTGAAGATAAAAAAATCATTTGAAAGTAATCAAGTATCATTTAAAAAGATTTAAACTGTTTTTTTCTATACTCCCTTACATTCTACACTGATGTACCATATTGTTATCAATTATATTATTATATATTAACCGGGGAAAAAAGGCGAGAACTGAGATTTTTCTACAGACGTAAAGATATGTAAATCACTGAGTTCTCAGCCTCGGTATTAATGCCCAGTTGCAGTTAGTTTGGTTGTTACATCATGTAATGACATGTAAGTAACGTGTCATAATAGTGTATTTTTCGCTTAACGAATCAATAAAAATCAAATAAAATGAACTATGTTCAAAAAGTTATATGTATATTAGTTTTTGCAAGCAAACATATGATTTTCTCACTCAGTGCAAAACTGCAGTCTTCAATTATTCAAATACTTAAATTGTTAAAAGTGTTGTGGTTAAGATGAAAATAAAAATGACTTATTATAGTACAGAAAAATTATCGTCATCTCTGACTATGATACTTAAAAGATCATGTATGCCAAAATCTGATTTAATATTAAAATAAAAATACTTACAATCACTGAAAGTATGTACAAGCTATTAGTTATTGGGGCGAATGCGTGAAACACTGGATGCGGAGGGCAAATGATAGAGAACGGTGGAGACTTATGCAGGAGGCCCATGTTCAACATTAGACTGATTCAGGATGATCATGGTGAAACATTAAAGATTATAATAAATATGAATCAATTAGGTTAATACTCGAGTTAATAATGATGATTTTTTTGAGTATAAATGATAAATAATTTGCCAACACAAAGTAAATAATATAATTTTAGAACGCAGGTACTGTACAGTTGGTCATATTTAAAGAATAAAACAAGTAAAACTTTGTATGAAACCACTGAAGCTTAATTTTTTTTTCGTTTTCGGCGACATCTTACCATTGTCAGGCGCTACTTAAAGCTGAAACAATTTTATATTTTAAATTAATTAATAATGAAATCTTCTTTACGTAGCTTCTGTGAAGATTCTGAAATCTTGCGTGGATTGTAAGAAATATGAGTTGAGGTACATTTGAATATTCTCTCCTTTCTGGGGTGAGTTCTGTGGTCACCGAAACACTTACCCGCATGCCTGTGGGGGCTGGGGTGGGCACGGGAGCTTCTCACTCAACTTCGTACCCACGTACCGTACCCTTCTTGTAACATACCAGACAGGGCTTATTAAAGATAAACAAAAATTGACCGCGAATTTCACATCAGAACGTAAATGTTTACTTGCTGTATTGAAAATTGATATTCCTATATAATTTGTTATTTTAAAAGTTTATCAACACATTTCGTACTTTAATATTATATTTTATCAACCGAGTGTAATAATTCGTTAAAGATTGTTTTAAAATTGCAATATTTCAGTATTTAAATAAAAACATTAGTCTGTATCCGCCCACTGTTAAGCATAGGCATTCCGCATGAGTTGTCATCCTTTTCGATCCTACGCCATCCGAATTTAAGGGTACGTTTGGGTGGTGATGTGCACCTACCGATTGTTATTAAAACTGCAGTTTATAGTCTCTTACAACCAACTCCACACCTACCTATACGTGGTGAGCCCTACATAGCCATGTCACATCAATATTGCGGTAACCAATCTTTTTGGAGACGTGAGGTGATGAACTGACCAGAAAAAAGGGCTGAGAGAGTTACTAAAAAAGCTTTCTCTGGTTTAAGTAGCATCGTTGTAAACCAGACATAAACGCGTCAAGCTACCTGGCAAGCATATCATTTTTAGCCAACCACGTCACATTAATATATATATGTTATTTATTAATCCTCATATTCAATTTTTTTTTTTAAATATCTGAAGAATTTATGGTTGTTAGTTATAACGGTTTTTTAACTTATTGTATGCAGTCAAATGAATCTCACTTCAAACTATCAGATTGCTGAAATCTGGTCGAGCCACACGTGGTCGGTGGCATGGAAAGTTTTAAGTAGTCCCGCGAAGCCTCGACCCGTGAAGGATGGGGTCACCTCGCAATATGTGTGTAAGAGAGACTCTGTTCTGAAGGGCCTGTTCGAGATTCCGTGAAATGATGTATAAGGTTTTATGCGTCGGAGCTTAAAACTCGGTTATGTATTTTTGAAGTGGCTATTATAAGATGTAGTTATTCTTCTAAATTTAATGTTGATTCTTTTGAAAAATATTCGAATATCAAGTTACATTCTAATATTGCGTTATTTTTTTTGAAGCCATTATGCATAGCATTCAATAAAGTGGTCTACTATTTAAAAATACGCTCAAATACATTAAAAAATTTAAAAGTTAATAAAACTGTTAGTTATAAATTAAAAGCACCTGATATGTATTTAATTGAATTTCTTATATTATAATTTTTGTAACACTTTTGCATCGGTTGTCGGCATATGCCGTCATAAGATTCCCCGACCGTTGACATCGGTTGACGTGATACATCGTTTTTCTAATTTCTTAGAATATTATAAAATAAGCTCGAATTATACAAATAATATGATTAACCTGTTCGCATCAGTACCCGATATATGCCGTGTAAGATTCCCCTACCGTTGACATCGGTATCTGTGATATTTAGTTTTTCTACTTTCTTAGAATAGTTTTTTATGCATCATCTGATAGCTCATATCACATAGGTTCTTGTTTCCTTTAGGAAACAAGAACCAATGTGATATATGAAAAAATACCAGATTATTAAGTACATTTATGCTTCAAATACTTGTTTTATAATTGACAATATAATTTGTATTCAAACCGAGCCGCAATGAAAATAGCCTGTTTTAAAACTTTTAAGCTGTTTTGAATAATGTAATTTGTAAATAATTACTTATTCTTCGTTTCATAATAAAATTTACCTTGTTTATGAAATAAAGTAAGCGATTGTTTTTTTTAGTTAAACTCTATGATTAAAGTATAATTTGAAATAAATAAATAATAACTGAATATTAATTTTATTTCAAATAATTAATTTTAACAACTAAATCGAAATTCAGTGACAATTATAATAAACTTGTTATCACATGTATCACATTGACCAACCATTCATAACAGAAATTAGACCGTGTTTTCATGTAAACTGTCCACTTAATATTGGAAAATCAACTTGTAGACATTCAATGAATATAATATTTATTAATCCAAATGGTTTTTGAAGTGAAGGCTAAAAGGATTTCAAAACATTTCTATAAACCAATGTTGTATAAGGTCAACACCGAGAAAGCGCGTACGCAATATAATAACTGTATACTTAATTTTAACATCCCCCTCTCTAAATTCATTATCGAATTGCGTGGTGGCGGGATATGGAGCAGAAGAACAACACACATACTTTTCCAGAAGCATATATAATTTCATGATAAACTTTACAAACTTCCAGTCTTAGCGGAATAACATGCCGTGCCGGCTATAATACAACCTTCTCGCGGTCGGCACACCACTGACTTGTGGGCGTCGTGGTCGGTGACACCCAGCGCCGCAAGTGGCCATATATATAACTAGTCCTTCTAACGGTATTACAAAATGACAACAAATGCGTGTCCGATGAGTGAACTAAAATCATAAATAAAAGATTGTATATCGAGGTATTCGGTACCAGTCAGCAAGGGCTATAACATGATATCAATTTATAATGAATAAATGAACATTGATTGTTCAAAAATACAAAGTTTTCATTTTTCACATTTTATGCTTACTAAATATAAGTGACCACGTGTAAGCAGACACATCTCTTGCTTTTCATCACACAACTTATATTTAAACTTTGTCTTACCATTTTGATCAACCAATTTCTACCAGTTTGTGAGAAACCGGTGACGTGGAAAATCTTAAGGAGTATTAAGCTGCTTTGTAGTGGTCTATGGAGTGTGAAAGGTGCGGTCACTTTACGATATATGGAAGACACTATTATTTTGAAATGGACCCTTTTAGTCGACATAAGAACTTCGAAAGTGTGTATACCAGTACTTGTATATTATATACCTTTGACTAAATTATTATATAACGTCCTACTTAAGTGAACAATTTTACGGTTAGATGCACTATACAATATTGAGAATGCCTTAAAAAAATTTCAGCATTCAATTTGAGATCCATTATAAATATTTATTTAATTATTTTGTTTGAAAGATAAGTTCTCAATTAGGAGACTGCAGTTTCGACTAACTCGTAGCCTTTCTCAATCATTCTCTTGTTAAGAAATAACTCTCTTATCTTTATTTATTTCTTAACATGAGAAGGATTGAGAAAGGCTACGAGTTAGTCGAAACTGCAGTCTCCTAATAGAGAACTTATCTTACGTGATCTATGTAAAAACAAGGTAAATAAATTAATATTTATAATTCCTTAAAAGTTCTTGCCTTAGTTTTTTGATAACGCATGTTCATATGATCCTTGAAAACAGCAGACTATAAGACATTATATTATGTAGTGCATCATTCGTGAAAACAAAACACGTATTTAGTGTAGTTATCTGTAATTCATTACCATATTTTGGGGTGACCTTACCGAACAGTCGTTCAGTTCTAAATATCTCTTATCTTGCTGTTGAATTACATTACTATCGTCGGAATAATGTGCGTAATAAACAATTATATATTTTTTTGTTTCCTTTGTAAAGTCTCACATTGTGTGTTATTTGCAGGGTACCTCAGTAAAGTATGTTTAATTTATTTCTACGTACAATTTAAAAAAAATAAAAATACTATATTCGAGTATTTAACGGTTAAATTCAAGTTAAAATCTATAAAAGAAATGGTATTTCATAAAATGTCGCATTTTTAGTAATGCTTTTGAACGCTCTTCTACACGACTGTCATATGTTATTACAGTTTCATTAATAATTTATTAAAATAATATTTGTTTTTGCATTATTAAATGTATATAATTATTTAATTTACCATGAATTATTGTCACAAAAAAAATGCAAAATGTATACGCATGGATGAGAGAGAAAACTTCGCGTGTCATTATTTTTCTGACACACAAAAAAAAATCAGACGTCCGGAACACCTGAATGTAACCACCAGAGGAAAAGGTAGGGGGCGCCAAATTTCAATTATATTTCCCGATGACAGATGAAATGAGGCGACTTGACGCGCGTCACGGGCAGACGCAAGCTTTGTTTTTCGCCCGGGTTAACACATTCGCGGTTTGAGTGCCCCCGCCCCAGTCCTGCCCTGTGCACCGTCACATGAAATATATATATATATATCACATAACGTGTATAGCGAGTGCTCGGAAAGCTTTTGCAAAAACATTTTTTTTTCAAAGCTTTGAAGTATTAAAAGGTATATACTGTACATTTCAATTATTTAACTTTATACCTACAAGACAAAACAGATCTATATATATTGTACGTGGATATTTTTAGATTTAAAGTTATAGAATGTATAGATTTTAATAGTGAGCGTCCTTGTATTAAATCTTACATGATGATAACCCTGAAAGTTCATACTTACTCATTTAAGAAACACAATTTACATGATCTATTTGTTACCTTATTTTTAAATTTATAGCTTATGTTTATTAACTTAACATCAGTATTGTTTTGTTAAGCATACATTGAAACATACCTGTACTCCTTATGGGCGAATTTAATAGAAAAAGTACTTCATAATTATAATAATTTACTTTTATAACAAATCAATGTAATTTGTGATAATGCATAAACTTTTCAGAATAATGTCTGCATGATACTTGCAATTAAAATAACAACAATATAAATATTTTGATTTTGATTTTTCATGATATTCAATATTCTAATGCTTTGTAGAAAATTTAAGATCTATAGCAATATTTTTTAAGTAAAATAAATAATCAATATATTTTAGTATCTACATGAAAAAAGCATTTTCAAAAATATATAATATCAAAGCACTTCGCCACACTATCAGACTGCTGAAATGTGGTCGGAATGTGAGAGTGTTGTGAAAGTGTTGTGATCTGTGGATTACTGAGAATGAATTGTTATGCGTGTTAGGAAGACATCACTGGAAATACACGGACATTTCGAACATAGAAAGAAAGGAAAATAGAAAACGGAATAATGTCACGGGTAATAAAATGTCAGTAAATAAGCATGATATTTAAGCAATTTTAACGTTGAAAAGTGTACAGAATATTTACATTAGATTTAAGTTGATGATGAACAAGCTTCTATTTGTTAGCAAGTGTAATATATTTTTACTTTTACTAAGCCATTTTGAAAGGTAATTTTATTTTTGATAACGTGGCGGGTATAACTCAATGGTCAGAGCGTTTGCTTAACAAGACAAAGGTCGTGGGTTCAATCCCCAACGGAAATTTAAAAAAAGAAAGATTTTTAATCGATTTATGAGCTCTAAAATACTTGTGTGTTGGTGTGAATTTGATCCCTCACCCGTATAATGTAAGTCATAGTCTATTAATTAAAAATGGTGGTGATGACTACCCATTCATGGTAAATTCTTGTAATAATAAAGAAGATGCGTGAATGTCTATGACGTTGGCGGATGAATACTCCACATGCAGCGCTATACCATATGTAACATGATAAGCGAATTCCAGCAACACTATCACCATCTGTCGGTATTCTCCTGCATGTGTCTAAATAAAATGAAAACATGACCGCATTATCAGTTTTGTAAAATACTTATACGCGTAATATAAATTTATATAACAAAGTTGCCGACATCCTCCAGAACATAAATATGTGGGTTGAAAAGAAAAAAAGGAAACAAGACATTCTTAACAGTTTGTTAATCAGTATTTTAAATATGATTGGATGAATAGCCCGACGTTTTTGAGTTCTGAACTGCTTAATCATATGATGCATCTCAAATCAGCATCATGAAGTTTATGCAAATGGTTACCATCAATATATGTTCCGCGTGAGAATATGAATTGGTAAAACCAACTTACAAAGTTTGCTGGTCATTTAATAGGTAGGGTCAAAAAATAATCGATGTTTTATTTTGTAAATATATTTTTATTTACTCGGGCAAACCAAAACACACATTGCATAAGCAGAGTACACCGAAAAATAAATAACATTTTCCTTCTATTTGAACACGGAACATGAATATATCCATAAAGCATAGGAGCGGACGTTGGTATCATGATGTGAAGTATGGTTTACGCAAAGAAACCGAATATGTATGTATATTAGAAAGGGAGTAAATAAATAATACATAAGTACGAATACGATGGAGCGTGTCAAACATGAAATAAAATATACGAATGACACAATTTCTTTTCGGTGAGTACTGTTAATTTAATGTTTGTTTTGTGGAAAAGAGTGTGGAAAGTGGAATTTTTTTTTCGTACTAATCAAATAACTCACGATTCTAAAACATGTTTTTTTATGAAATTTTCATTAAAGAAATTGATACCTTGGACTTGAATGAAAAAAAAGAAAAAACATTTTCAATATATAGCAATATCATATAAGCCGGACGGTATAGTCCAGTGGTAAGAGAGGATGTCTGTCATTCAAACGCCGTCAGTTCAAAACGCGACAAAACTTGGTTTAAAAAATATATTTGATTAAATCTAAGCTCTATAAATGCCTCCAATAAAGTTAAGCCACCCATAAACGATAAAAAATTACCTAATCTAGAGAGCGTCGGGCTAATTATTATATTATATATATATATTTAGGCGTTTAATCATCATTTTCATTGATCGAATGGTTAGTATAAAGTTCAAAAATTGATAAACGAATTAAAAAAAAAAAAAAAAAAAAAACAAAAATGTTTACATCATAAACAAATAATATTTTTTAAACGAATAAAGTGATCAAATGCATTATTTATTTTTTTCCCACAACAGAACATTACAAATTTAAAAAATATCTAATCGTTATTGAAGTACTCGTACAATCAAGATTAATATACAAACATAGGTAGTTATGATTAAGTACTTTAGTATTTATTGCTTAGTATTTGTCTTTATTGGTTTGTTTTTAAACAAAGCTAAGCTAATGACAAGCAACAGAAGGTCCCAATTCTCATCAAATAGACGACGCCAACAAATCATTTCTCCAAAGAAACTAGTAGAGTTCATACCTGAATTGGGCCCCCTTACGTGAAATATATCAACATCCGAGGTGATTTGGTTGAACAGCCTGATTCTTTTATGTTCAAGAATAGACCATGAAAACTAAATACGACTAGTTGTTGCATGGACAGGAAGTAGATTAAAATATTACCCTTGAATGGACTAGAAAGATTTAATGCTAGACATGTAATATGCTTTAAAAGGGAATGTTGTCGTATGTACTCAAACTATCTACAGATATTATCTTTTGGACTACATTATTTGAATGGCCATCTATAAGGCGGCATATCCTCTTGAAAGGAAAGATAATATAATCTGTTTATGAGAGGAGGAGAACTTTACATAAAATGTACTCAGCGGAGTTGCGGGATGTGGAGATGACTTGAGATAAGGTGGAAAAAATGCCGTTAATGAATGTCATATGCTCCAGTTAGGGGAGTGGACATGGTATGATGATGGTGATAAAATATGATATCTAATTCAATAAATAAAATAAAAAATAAATAATGCGATTAAAAACCGTATGTACTGAGCAATCCAGAACTATCATTTGGTTACATTTATAAAGTAAGAAAACAATTACTATGTATTTAAAAAAAACATGCAATTCGTAAAATGATTGGTTTCCATTTGCTTGTACTCTTGAAGAAAAACAATCAATTAGTGTTATGTTTTTTTACGTTTACTTTGAACCATTATGAAAAGAATAATATTAGTTTTCCATTTAAAATTTGAATATTTCCATTTAAATACAGTGCAATGATAAGCAGTACAGAACGCAGAGTGTGTAATATTGGTTGATTAAAACAGAGTGTGCAGAGCAGGATATTTATTTTAATCAATTAAATGAAAACAAACAATATCACTTTACCATTGATGTAATTACCCTCCTCTCCCCTTTGCCAGCGCGCACCTACAAATGCGCTGACCGGAAACCAGATACGGTAAAACGGAACCGGATACGCCGCCATGTTGGATTTGTAGAGCTTTGCGAGATTAAATGCATACATTGAAAAATAAATAACGTCTGTGTACAAAAGTGACATTTTCGAGCCCCGACAAAATAATTACAGCTAAATAAATAACAAACAATGATTATTTCACAGAAAAATAGTTTTACAATGTTTTAAAAGTGTTTTTATGAACATACATGAATGAGGACACCAACATTTTTGGTGGTAAACGAAAAAGAACTCCGACACCAATTGGTGGTAGATGTATTTCGTTCTTTGAATGCGTAAATTTCATCTATGACGTAGGCAACATGGTTGCAAGAGTCCATGATTTGAATACCCGTGTCTATGGTTTATTTTTGCGTCCATTTATTGCTGAGATAAAAGTCAAATAAGATGGTATTTACTGTGGCTTTCCTCTTGTCTACGCTTCTTTAACGTTTTCATAAGGTCGCATGATTAGCCTGATGATCCCGAGGCCTGGAATATTAAGTTCTTATTGCCAGTTCAACCTAAAATAACAACATAAAATGGAACATTATAAGAAAAATCACTCCAAACACTATAAAAAAAAACTCCGTTACAATTTCGCGCTAACCCTTTCGCATCGGTTGTTGGCATATGCCCTCATACGATTCCCCGACCGATGACATCGGTTGACGTGATATATCGTTTTGCTACTTTCTTAGAATAGTTTTGTATGCATCGTCTGATAGCTAAAGGATACAAGTACCAATGTGATGTATGAAAATAGATCAGATAAATAAATTTATGCTTCAAATATTATATTAGTTTTATAATTGACAGCATAATTTGTATTTAAACCGAGCCATAGTGAAAGGGTTAAATGAGGCTTGACTGTATTGGTACACAAATTCAATTGCTTAAAAATTTTCAGAATTGTAAAATAAATTAATTCTTTACTAAGAATATCAAGTAAATTTGTGTATTATAAAATATAAGCTTAATGATAAAATACAAAAAATAATGAAAGGTTAAATCATTTAGTGAAAGAAATGTGAAAACATATTTCTGTTCCAGGTAATCATCTTCTTCGGTAGTACTGCAGTTCAAAATGAATTTGATGGCTCGTTCGCTGCAATAACGAAGTTGCTCTCTAGAGTTACAGGAGGAAAAATTGCATACAGGAGAACTCCGGGCGGGAGAACATAAATAAGCTTAAGAAAGATGAATTTCAGTGTCCAGGCCAACACTGGCACTCTGAAACTTTAAATACTTACATATTTCAGAATGTTATAAGAACCGGTAATGATATATTCGTATTTACACGAAGGAATGTAAAAAATAACATTAACATATTTGAATAGATCCATAATAGGCAATATTTAAAAGTGGGTGATTGACGGTTGCAACGTACAACACAACATATTTTTGTTTCTCGTTCATGTGATATTTTAATCGCATACAATAACGATATAAAGTTTATTGTAAATACTTTGTTGTTAATTTTTTTCCATGTATACATGTATCTCTGATCGTATTTTGTATAATTGCTACGAAAAATGATTTAAAAAGGTAACGCAGTTTTAAATTGAGTTTTGAGAACAGGTTCTCATGCATAATATTAGAGAAATTATTGTTTGAATTTGTAAGAACTGGAAAGATGTAGAAACGGATTCATCAGTCTTCGTCAAGAGAAGAAAATGAATCTGACTGGGACATGTTCTACGGATGCCTCAGAAAAGCATAAGCTATACCTGCTACTACTTCAGGCTCCGGGCTTTCGTCGTCTTGGAATAATGTCTCAAACTATAGATATAATTCACTCGGCGTAGCTCTGAAAAGCAAAATCAACACGACAAACTTTATTGCAGTAATTTATAACGTCTATATTTTCCTACTAAGAAACAAACGTAATGCTGAGAAAGATGTTTATTATGTCAGTTGATGTTAAAAGCATTGCATACAATTTGGTGTTTAACCGCTTTTTTAGTTTGTCGTAACTTTATTTCATTCGTAATACGAGTATCGTTTACTTCAATTTTAAGCTGATAGTATCCATATTTTTTCTCAACAAATACTAGTTAAACTTTAGAGGAAAACGCAGCATATGAAAATCAAAACAAAATATGCATTTTTATTGAGGCAACGTACAGGTTGCTTGGAAGTGGCTCTGTGATATGGTTTCAAATCAACTCGGACTAATACGCGAAATGGTTTTTTAACTGCTGCTGGGAGAGCTCGTTCAAACAGCTAAAAGTTTTGGTTCAGCTTTTCCGATACGGCCGTAGCTTGGTTGAGCGAAAGCTTCAGCGAGCGAAAGCTGGCTCGCCCGGTCACTGACCCTCACCGTTAAAGCTCAAGTGGATCGTGAAATTGTGTACGGGAGAGAAAAAAATCATAACGTGAAATACCACTCTTTGACTTGCGGGCCTTAAAGGCAGTACCCGGACTGAATCGGCTGTGAGATGAAGCGTAAATTTGAGTTTACAAAATTAAAAAAGAACAATGATTGCTGTTTGGAAAATAATTTAGAAATGATATGCTTTATCATGAAATATTTTATGGAAATTAGAAAAATAAATTATATGAACACATTTTTTTAATGTTAAAATAAATCACGATGAATTCAAAAAGATTCATTAGTTTGATTATTTAAGCTAGCTTTTGAAGTATAAAATTATGTTTTATTTAATATATTGAATGGATATCATTAAAAAGTTATAATTTTGATATGTATAAAGATGAAGCATAGTCAATTATATAACATGAAAATAATATCAATGTTAGACTTTTTTATTTTAATGTGTTTTAAATGGAAAACTACCTTTTACCGTCATATTGCAACTTATCAAAAGACTGTTCCAAATTTTCAGGTAATCATATGGACTACATAATTTGTTTAACGTTCGTCTAGTTTTTTAACCCTTCTAAATATCAACATTCTGTTCAGTTATGTTGATCTTAAAATCAAAATTGGTGGTAGATAAAAGTTGTTTCGTTAATACTGTCATCAGCATGATATAGCCCTTGCTGACTGGTACCGAAAACCTCGATATACAAATCATTCATCTCTTATTTCTGTTCGCTTGTCGTTCATGAACATGTCGCCATATTGGCATTTTGGACTACTTACGGAGATCGTCACTTATAGCTTATCATGGACGCGCTAGGCGTATGCCAATGGCCGAGAATGTTGCATTTTGGCTGGCCTGGCATGTTCTTTCGCCTGGGCCGGAAGTTTGTAAAGTTTATCGAAATATATATGCCAATGTGCTTCAGAAAAAGTCTGTGTATTATTAATCTGCTCTTCATCCTGCCACCACGCGACTGAATCACAACCTTTTAAATAGAGGAGGATGTTAATACCATATATTTATATATGAGTACCTGTAAAAATGGACAATCACGAATGACGGGGTGTAGTTTATTGTTGTTGCCAGATTGATACCCTACAAGTAGCGATTAGTCATCATTAAAAATAATGCGACGTGTTTTACAATAAACAACGAGTTTTCTCAATTTGCGTTTGGTATTTTCTTGTTTGTGTCTACATAACCTTTTTTGTCGATCTGAGAGTAAAATACCATGAGAAATCAAATGTTTAAATAAATAATTTTGTTATTTTCCATATCTATTCTTAGTGTAGCTTACAATGACGTGTACATTTTAATATTTTTTAAGCATTGGAAAACGTTTTCCTGGGAGTAGATCATTACAATGCAAATACAAGACAAATTGGCAAGAAATAAAATAAACCGGCTATGCAGGCGGCAATACATTCTGGGCACTGAATATTTCACATGAAAGTGTGGCCGGGGCAGACGGCGTGCGAGTTTTATACAGCGACGGTAGCGCCACCTCTCGAACGTTATTCGAAACGATTTGCATCGTGTAACCTGAGCCAAGTTGATGTATTACTTTGTGAATACACTTTGCACACAAATATTTGTTATATTGTTTCGTTTAAAATATCTATGGTCGAAAGGATACTGGACGTCAAAAAAACGCTTTGTACATATTTTTAAATTGGCTGCAATGCAGTAATGGGTCAATATAATAAATCAATTGATGAATCAATTGGTTTTTGAATTAATGAAATTCATAGCATAATAATACATGCGCTCTGCCAAAGCATTGAAAATTAAGACAACAAATGTAAGCTATTAATAAGCCAAATATATTAAATATATAATTTGGGTAACTACTGTTCTTTATGTAATAGCATGCATGAGAGCACAACCGGTCAAGACCAGTGTACTCTATGACGCTCAGCCAGGGAGGCTGGACGCTGCATCCGGAAAACGTGTGTTGTGTTCGTGTTTATGTGTGATTTGGGGAGATTGCAAGTGTATATTTATCCGTTTGTTGAAGAGATCTAGATTGTAGGAAGGAGGAAACACAGACGCTGGAAGAGCATTCGATAGCTTACCGGTGGCATTAAGGTAGGATCTTTACAAACTGCTAGTTCTTGGTCGATACACATTAACCGTGTATGGATGTTGTATAAATAATACATAATAATTATTTTGTCTTGTTGAAATACTTTTCATTGACATTAAAGCTTCGAGACAACAATATTGTAATAATTTTATTGTTATCCAAATGGGTCGTTAATGGAACTTTACTTAACACACTATTCACCAATTTCACTTCTATGTGGTGCAAAGAACAATGTAGATCTCTGTTTTAGTCGTCTCTAGCTGAAACTGAGAAAATTAGAGTTTGCCAGTAATGTACTTTATCCATACGAGAATATAACAGGCGAAGTAAAAAAGGTACTGAGTGGCGACCAGAAACCGTATGCAAAATAACAAGTTGATAACCTCCATGATGATTGGAAGATATCTCTATACTGTCGGAAATAAACGGTTCTTGACAACTCAAAATGATTGAGATTGGCACTATAAAGCTACATTCTATTATACGAAGCTGATTTTTAAATATATAATTTATATTTAAAAAATGTGAATTAATTAGTAATTTCAAGCGATATATATTTTTTTTTGATACAACAAAGAAACGTCTTTTGTTTTGACAAAGGTTTAATGAATTAATTTGTTCGGGGGATCAGTTCTTTGAAGGCAAATCGCAAAAATTATAAAAATGCGAATTTACGCAGCATCCATGTGTCCAATCCAGATACGACGAGGGTTCAAAAATGTACGTTATAATGGTAAAATATACAAACGTGGGATTGTATTACATTAATTTTCATATTGGAGGCTACGTCGTAGTGGGTTACGCTTTTGCTCATGAAACCAGAAATCCCAGTTTCATTAGTTGAAAGTGTTACAGAACACAAAATTTTCGATCGAAATATATTTTAAGTTATATTCAAGAGTGATTCTTATCTGCAATGTGAACTGCACATAAGCGGCAAATCTTAATGGGATAATCAATACTAAGAAACACGTTAAATTAATTGTAAATAAAATTAGCTTAAAGTTTTTTTTTCAAATTGGTTTGGAGAGTAGACAGTTTAATTCAAGAATCTAGAGAATTTATTTATTTTTATTTATTAACGGCCTAGGCCAATGGATATTGAAAAAATATTTAAATTCATTTAAGAAAATAGTAACACAGAATAAATACTTAAAGCTAAGACAACAAATTTGGACAAAACATAAACATGAGTAAATAAAACCGACATTTCGCACATCAGTAGACGGGGATTTGCAGCAAATGCCGGAATGAACTTCAGCCCTGAAAAAGGGTCTGTCAATAAATGGATTCTGTTTAACCAGTCTACATATTCTCAACATAGAAGAATAGAAACCGTAGTTGATTTTGGATGCCCCGACATGTAGCGGGTTCCTACCTCTAGTGAACCGATATTTTAAGAAAATTCTGTGTCAAATGAAGTGTTCTGGATTCGCTAATTGTATTTTTTTAGATAATTATATTATTGTAGTTTGTTATGGAATAATTAATTTGTAAAACTTTAATTATGAGTTGAATCCTGTTAATATCGGTTTTTTCAGACAGTGTAAAGTAATTATGAAAATAGAGCTAAGCATAAAATAATAGTCTTTTTATTACAAATATCGCTAAACTTAAATGTTATATATTATACACTTTTTAAAATAATATTTAAAATACATCATTCTATCCTTTAAATGTGACAGAACGAGGGTTTGTGAAAACCTTTACCTACTTGTTATAATGTCAAAGTATTGCTACAAGTTCAGAGTTGTGTTACATTCATGAGCAGGCTGCCTGGCCTGAAGCCAATGAATTTCAGGAGGATAATATTATCCAAACTGTACAACATACTAATAATAATAAATAAACCAACATAATATTTATAGTATATTTTTATTATTGTTATAATAATATTTCTATTAAATATGTCGGTAAATACGGGACCGACTCATTTAATTAAAAAAAACATTAAGTCTACAAATATACCGTACGTATTTTTAATTAATATATATATATATTTTAAGTTTCATTATGTAGTTTATATAGTTAAATATACATATACTAAACATAAAATTCTTTTTTCGATTGAAATGATATACGTCAATCCAAGCACAAAAATAACGGCAGCAGAAGCGGGATTTAATAACCGCGGACTTTTGATAAACCAACAATGCCCATATATTCATACCGCTCGGCGAATTATCGCGCCATAATTATGCCATTTTACGAGTATATGGTAGAACAGAATGAAATCTGCAAAGGACACATCGCAATTATTCACTTATTGATATTTTATTGTAAAAAACTAAATATAATAACAATTTTACTCTTTTGCAAGAAAATATTACTTCTTCTACAACAAAAATAAGTTTTTCATAAACAAATACACATAAAGTAGACATATTTATTTTTAAAACTACTGACATCCTCCACTCTAAAAAGATGTTATTCAATCGCGTGGTTGCAAGATGAGGAGCAGATTAACAACACAAAAACTTTTTCGGAAGCTCGTTGACAAATATATTTCGATAACTTTAAAAACTTCTGGCCCGCACCTAGTCACAGTATTCAGGCCAGCCCAACCTCAATCGGACACTCGTCACGGTCGGAGAACAACTAACTGACTTGGCACCACGCCGTGGTCGGTAACACCCTGCGCCGCAAGTGGCGATCTCTTCTAACGTCATTTCCGTGACCGGACTTGTCCAAAATGCCAATATAGTGACAGATACATGTATGACAAGTGTACAGAAAAAGAGACTAAATATTGTACATCGAGGTTTTCGGTACCAGTCAGCAAGGGCTATATCATGCTGATGTCACTACATAAATGACTGGGTTGAGTCAGTAGTAAGGATTCAATGGTTCAGGCTTCGCAATATTAGCCTTTCATCGTACTCAATAAGTCACCCAACAATATGTCTCGGGTATTACAGCAGCCGTCTTTTTTTAGTCATTGGCTTCTACCCTAGGGTTTGTTGGGAACCATATATAATATGTTTTCTAATAATATGAAATAAATGAAAGAATAAAGTTCATATTGTACAGTAAAAATTTTAATTAACTTCATACGATAGTTTTTTTCATAAATTTTATATAAACTTATTTGGAAAGATTATCTTAAATTTAATGAAATTTGTTGCATTAATTTTACTTTCTTTAAATGAAATTGAAATAAACTTTGTTCAAATATCACAAGTATATGAACAATAGAATGTAAGGTAAAATAATATTTATAGACTACGTAATGAAAAAAACCGAAAAAGTAAAGAAAAACAACATGTATTTTGTTATCACATTTGACTACTAGTTTTTTCATACAAACGATCATACTTTGCTCAACAAAACCAGTCAACGATGTAATACACCTTCTATACATTAATTAGCCGTTCATGCAGAAATACTGCGCCGTTCCGCGATACAAATTTCTCGTGAAAAACAGCTTTCGTCGAATGGCAGTCGATAAAAAAGAAATGTTTATTCTTGTGTAGATAACGCTCCGAACGGGGGGATTCCCCTCGCGACATAAATTCAGTTTCCCACCCCACTTTTATGGCTCCATTCGGCCATAGCTTTTTCTTCTTTGATCCCACGTTTGATTTTTCCGAACCGACGC
Source organism: Glossosoma conforme (assembly GCA_022606575.1). Taxonomy (NCBI): domain Eukaryota; kingdom Metazoa; phylum Arthropoda; class Insecta; order Trichoptera; family Glossosomatidae; genus Glossosoma; species Glossosoma conforme. The sequence goes on from JAGTXR010000089.1 coordinate 1,308,021, forward strand.
GCACCGCCGTGAGGCCAGGGGCCAGGGAATGGACTATAAACAAAAAATATCTACAGAAAAATGGCTATGGAGGATGGGACGGCACTGAAATAGATATCGCGGAAATGGCCATCCGACAAAACAGATAATAGTTATTAATATATTTATTAGAATTATTTACTTATATGAGTATATATACGCCAACACCTCGTGTAAAAATAGCCTTAAGGAACTAAAAGAAGTATTTTTTTCATGTATATATTTATTTCGCAATTTTCCTAACAAAAAAATATTTTTTTTGTTACATTCATTACAATTATTATCTTTCTTATCCGTTGACTAGCATATGGCCGACACAAATTGTCGCTGAAAGTTTTTGCATTGTAGATTTTCTCACCCTGTGTCAATTCTGCCTATATTTTGTGTGTAGTTTTCGACCGCTTTTCGTGAGTGATTCTGGGTACTTGAAGAAAGAGAAGCTATAGTTCATACTCTCTATGCGAAGAGCATATTAAGCTCTGTGTCTTAACTGTCTGTAAGAAGTAATGGCTGTCGTGTCAATATTGATATTTTCTAATGAATACACTATTTAGTTTATATTACTTACAGATGACGCATTTTGTGATAAAACTAAACCTTCCCATGATTATTAATTTATTTGTGTAAGTGCAGTTGACATAATGGTAAAAGAAAAAAGTAAACAAAATACTTTATAGACGTTCAATCAATAAAAAAATGTTTTTTTTCTTCTTCTTCATGTCAGCGACGTCAAATCATTTTTGCGCAGTATCTGGCAACATCGATAGCCCGTGTGATGCCCAGCATTAAGTCTTGAGATGTGCAGCTTGATGGGCACATGGAGCAGGATCTTAGGTGTGAGGTGGTCAGTCGGTCTTCACAGTCGCACAATAGTGACTCTCCTGCCGTAGCATTCCCTACCGCTCGAGGCTGTCGTTTGTTCTACCAACTCCAGTTCTAAATCTGTTCAGGGAATTCCAGGTCCGCCAGTCATGGTACTTGCCAGTTTTGAGGCCTTCTTTGGAGTAATTAAATCCTCTGATGCGACTTCTTACCAGAGCTGAAGTCTTTCATTTTCAGGGTCGGATGTGAAAAGTTGTGTGGATCTCAGAAAGCTGCATAGCGACTTCAGTCTGGGTGTTGGAGGTATCTGATTATACAAGCATTGTCACTGTTGGTTGAAAAAAAAAAGTTTTTTATAAACTTTAAATAATTGTAGATCGGGTTAATCTCCAGATTTCCCAAAATACTTGATTGAAGAAATTTGTATTAATTTTTGGTTCGAGCAAAAAGTAGATTTTAAATAAAATGGAATTATTTAATATATTTTATGCTCCTATTGCGGTTTATTTATACTCTTATGTAAATTTTTAAACAATAAAATGCTGTTTTTTTTCAATAAACTTAAGATAAACAAGATGATTAAGCAATCGTATGACGAAAAATATATCACAAAAACAAAGCATAAGATACTCAATTTGTCCAAAAATATTGTTAGAAGTTTCCTTGTAATATTATATAATAAAATTTAAACTAGATAGAATGGAAAGGCAAGCCAAGACACGAAAAAACGGGTCAAGTAATGACGGGTAATTGATAAAGGAAACCGAAGAAAATGAATGGTGGACAAAAGAAAAAAAATGACATTACATTAAGAACATAAAATTGGATATGCGAGGGTGGTACAGGGGGACCCATTCTGTTTTTCTCATATGTCGGCCGGGATAGAGAGACACTGGAAAATAAAGGAATAAAATAAAATTCATATAAATTCATGGCCGATATTATACAAGAAAGGTTTGTTTCTTACTAGTTTCTGTCGGGTGACGTCTTTGAGAATTTTAATATAACTTTTTCTCTTGCGCGCGTTACCAAAAAGTATTGCGTAATACATTTTTTTAATATCTGTTTTATTTGTTTTGAGAGGATATTGCGTCAGTATACATTGTAGTTTTTTTTTTGTTACGTTACATGTTGTTTACAGTTCTATTATATAATGAGAAATAAATAGCAACGAGTATATTTTTAAACAGATTTGTTTTCAGTCGTTTAAGAGTAAAATTACAATTCATTGCACAAAGCGACAATTCAAAGCATCATAATTGTTCAAACCATGTTTGGTGTAACGCTTTTAAATATTCTATTTTGTTTTCTATATTTCTATTACACACATTAATCGGCCATTTTGGCTGTTTATTATCAGCAATATTTTCATATGAAAATAATAAAATAACATGAATATAAAGAAAGGTAATATTTTTCAAGATATTTAAACGAATACCGACAGATAATGATTCATAAATCCCATCTGTCGATTATATAACGCTTGTCATTTACAGATAGGCATTCACACGCACCATCCATTTCAGAGGTGTCTCACTTTGAATGTGTAGGGTTCACAGGATGACCTTCGTTTACAGGAAATTTTGATTATTATAGCTATAACTTACGAGTAACAGATTTACACAAACTTATTGAATTCATTTATAGAGCTAAGAAATAAGTGAATATATATATATATATTTGCCATTACTGTATCTTCAATAGCTTAAGCTGCTTTTCCAGAACGTTTTTAAAATTTAAATTCTAAAAACCAATTCTTGCATTCTTTCTTCGTAGTATCAATCCAGTGGATTGGTTTGCAGCAACAGAATCTTGCATCTCGATCTCCATTCCTCTCGGTCCTCCGCAACCCTTTTCAGCTCAGCATAAGCACTTAACACATTCTTGCATAAGCGTTCTGGAAATACATCTTCTCCATAAACACCGAATGTTTCTTTCTTGCTTGATTAGCATCTTACAATTAACAGTAAAATAAGCAAAAAATTCTGCCTTTCTTTTATATATTTGAAAGAGTTTTAACTTCTGCTTTGATTGAATCTTGTTTTATGACAAGCAATACTTGCTTTGAAAGGTGTCAAAGTATATAATTCTTATTCAGCTTTAGTATGTCCTTTGTAAGAAAAGAAAATCCTAATACAATATCTTTTAGCACAAATAAAGACAATTTCCGTCTTTTGACAATCTTATAGCAACACAGTTGCACTTCAGTTCATTATTCACAAAATGCACGTCTCTGTGCAATGCTCTTAATGCAAATGAAGAAAACTTGACACATATGATTTAATATGCAGCTTTATTTTAATAAAACTATATGAGATTAATTAAATTCGAAAAGCTCATCTCAAAGCCCAAAGCTTTATATATAACTACAAACTTTTTTCATAGCCTAAAAAAAGCAGGTTAAAGTGCCCATACATTTTTTAGTGTTACATGTATTATTCTCTATTAAAACGGTTCGTTAAATACTCATAATAATAATGTAAATGGAGTATCTTTATAATAGGACTGATGAAAAATTATGAATTATAAATTGTTATTTTTTGATATGTTAAACATGTTTATACGTACTTTGTTCATAATGAAACAAAATTGTCTTAGTAATATATTTCAATATTGAAATTATAAACAAACGAAATTATAACGTTATTGGTAATTAAATATACACAAACTATACATCAAAATTCTTTATACGCATCAATTCGTTCAGAAAAAATATCGGCAAAAGCGGGATTTGAACCAGCGAGCTTTGGAACCAACCGTTGCTCTTTGTTCAATTACCCTAGACCACTCGACCATCTTCTGCGTATAAAGATGTATAATATGTGTATATTTAATTACAAATAATATTTTAATATAGTCAATGATCTATAAAAGTAGATTAGAATATTGAAATAATAAAATAATATTCTAATAAATAATTAAAAATCCATTTGAAATAATAATGGTTGTATAACTTTTTTTAAGTTGTTTTTAATAGTAAAAGCGCTTTGATAAAAAAAGTTTGCAAGAAACTATGCCATTGCATATTCTTATCTAGAAATGAGTACAATTTCATGTTATTTTTATTGAAAGTAGTGCATTTTTGTTGTTGTTATAAAGAAAATTGTGGTTGTATAATAACATATTAAAATATTTTTTAATTTAATATAATAAAAATAAATTCTTTTTCAGTTGTTCCACATTTTATTATAATAGAACGCTGTGTTTTGGCAACATCAGGTAGCTATTGTCGATTCAATTGGACAAGAAAGGTTTAATGTTTTTAGAATTATTTTAACAAAAAAAAACGTTGCCTAAATAGTATATTTTCCTAGTTTTTTTGCAAAATAAACGTTTCTAAGATAAAAATTGGATTAAGCCACTTCTAAGTCACAAACAGTCTGTGCAGGAATCTAAAGTGTGATACTAATAACTAATTTCTTGAAAAAAAGTTTAATAAATCAATTAAAATATGCCTCAAACAGTACATATATCATTAATTAAAGTGTCCAGTCTCCTGCCACGGAGGTTTTCGGGAATCAAATTTGTACCAAGATAGTCTCTTAAGGTTTATATATTTTGGAACATGCTATGCAAAATAGCAGCTGAAAGAACTGTTTGGCGATAATATAAGGTTGCCATGCTATGAGTGTGAAGAAAATAATATTACTGTCTAATATACGAGTATAAAAGTACAGTTATATGTCATATAAGTCAGTGAAATTAATTTGATTTGCATGCTATTTATCAAGTTACTTTGAAATTTATCCAATGGGTGTATTTCAGTAATCTTACGTGGAAACGACGTGACGTTTCTTTTCCTGCCACTTATTCACTGGATGTTACATAATGTTGTTTTTTTATAATAAAATGCTTCAGTTTAGAAACATTTCAGTGAGCACACGTACAACGTACACGTTAGATGTGGCAGTCTGCATCATTTGGAGGAAGATGCTCTCCGGGAACATGATAAACCGTTTGGGAAGGGAAGCGGAGCGTGTGATTCAGCTCCGAGAAAAGCGAGGTATATAGCCTTCGTCGTGACAGAGATGGACTTAAAAATTACAAATTATTAAGAACGTAAACATTTTTTTGAGTAAAATAAAGTTTAAGATAATTAAAAGCAGCTTCATAATTATCAAAACAAATAATTTCGTAGGGTTTCACGGCCAGATTTGGTATCGTGGCATTTGGGCTTAGCCGTGTGTGGCGACACTGTCTCTAACAACATTTTGACCGCAATTACAAGGGTCGTATTCAGGGTAGGTGATTTTGTGTCATACACTGAAGATAACCCCTGAAATGGCAGTCGAAATATTGGCACAAAAAATTCGCCACACAGCAGCCCAAAAGCCAATATCATCAAAAAATGTGTGTGAATTTTGTGTAAAAGTCGAGGATATATACATATTTTTATATTAATTGTATACTTGTAACATATGATCACCACAAATTGCTACTTCATTGATTTTTTATTAAATTAGCATATATTGAATTTTAAGTTTAATGTTCTCATGTAGTGTAATAGATGCTTATACAAAAAAATTAAAGTAGTTAAATACATTTGTTGATTTTTGGTATTAACGCACTTTTCTTTTAGACCGCGTTTATTAAAAACAAACCTATTAAACATAAAATCCTATACAAAATATACTTTTAGTAACTTGAGTGTTATCAGTAATAAAATTATGACACATACAGGTATAACATAATTGATAATTTACTTATTGCGATACGGAATAATTTTTTTTTAAAATTTCAATATAATGTAATAGTATTTTTTTTTAAATCTAACATTTTTACACAATGATCGTTGAATATTTTCATTCTCTTAATATATTCACCATTAAGAAATATAAATATATTTATTTATTTTTTAGTACAATTACGTTAAACTAACCTTAAATTACTGAAAAACAACAGCGTAGAAGATCTTCGATAAATCAACATATTTCATGAAAAAATTCGCAACAGACTTCAAAAGAGTATGCATATAACAAAGAACATTGTGATTTACAAAAATAATTCGTTGTTTTTTTTTCAGTGCATTATTAACTTATAGTTTTGCCTGAAAATTTACATGATAAACTTAAAAGTGAAAGAGAGAGGCACTGATTTTGTTGTGGGCTTGTATATATCGGTTGTGACTAGATTTGACTCTGTTCAGTGTATTCTGGAGAGACGCGGACGAAGTGTTAAGATATTCATTTCTGTTGCGATCGAGTGGCAAGCCGATTGATTCAATAAAATACGTAAGGGTGGCTTTGCATATGGACATTCCTGAACCAAACATGCATGAATTATTTCTACCAAAAAAAAATATATGTTTTCATTTTTTATGATTGAAAACATACAAGACCGTATGATGGAGACTTAATCAAGTGAATAAATGTATTCAAATTAAATTATATTTTTTTTTAATGTAAAATAAATATAATTTGTTTTTATATAGAATTTTTTGATTGGTTTATGAAGATATTTGCAATAAACTCAATTAATATGATTTATTTTTTAAAACAATTTCATGCAAACTATTTATAATTTAAATATATCATACTGAAGGATAACATTTTTTAGGTGTAATTACTTCGCCAATAATTAATTTATATATTTTAAAATCAACACTAGCAGACCGAAAAAGGTACTTTATCATAAAAAACGTGGAAACCATCACATTTTTAACCCTTTTACGATTTCGGTATTCCACCGAGCCGTAACGAAAGGGTTAATATCCAATAAAATGAGTCGAATATGAAAATAACTATAGGATTTGGTTAATACTACAATTATTTGTTAATAAAAGGATTATAGTGCTAATTCCGACTCCATGTTTACCTGATGCAAGCTTTTTATGTGCAAAATATCAATTTTTAAAAGGAATAAGATTGAAATATAAGTACAAATTTTTTACCTTACGAATGCCAATCACCTTCATTAACCTAAAACAATAACTTTAAGTGCCTCCACAGAGCAAATGCTGTAAATATAGATAGGTTTTTTTTTCAATTTAAATATGGCTTTAGTAGGTTTTCTTTTAAAAGCAAAGTATTTTTTTTATAAATTTTATTGATGTGGAACGTATGGGAATAAAATATTTATAATTCCAAGCTCTTACAAAAAAAACATATTAAATAATAAACGATTCCACAAAGAAATACGATTTCTTTGTAATTACTTACCGTAAAAGCAATAATTTATTTTGCCCATAAAATTATTTCTCTCTTTGTAGTCAAAGGTTTCTTTCCGTATTTTTTTCAAAAAAAAACATTAAATATTTTTGTACACGAAAAGCATTTCATCAAAAGTTATGTACGAAATAAGCACAAAAAATAACAACAAACAATCAAAAAACAAAATAAGAAATAGGTCATTCAATTTTATTTTAATGCACATTTTATTTTTTTGTACTTCGATGGATATTGTTTGTTCAAAATGCTTCGGATACTTTTACTGTCTTTTATTTAATTCATATATATATTTTTTTATTAATTTACTTTGTTTTTACATGCATCACGTAAGATATGGCATCAGTTCACGAGACTGCAGTAGATTGTCTAATGAGGTTTTCAGTACCAGTCAGCAAGGACTATATCATGCTGATTTTGCTTTAATTTTTAATGTCTGAATTTAACAAAAGCGAAACAATTTCCTCAGTACACTCGTCATTACTAAAAGTGTTTATCTTGTAGTAATGAGAAGCAGCTGGGAAGAAAAGTGGTAGTTGTTTATTTGTTGAAGTAAAGCTTTGTACTATCATTTCCATCTGGAAACTACCTTCAGTAGCATTTCAGGCCAAAGTGGAATAATAAATAAAAAATATATATTTATATTTATATTGACATCAGAATGATATAGCCCTTGCTGACTGGTACTGAAAACCTCGATACACAATCGTTCGTCTCTTATTTTAGTTCGCTCATCGGACATGCATGTTTTGTCATTTTGTAATGCTGTTAGGAGGACTAGTTATATAGATCGTCACTTGCGGCACTGGGTGTCACCGACCACGGCGCCCAGTGCCTTGGCAGTTATGTGCCGACGGCGGCGAGTTCGTATTGTGGTTTGATCGGCCTAAATACTGTGACTAGATCCGGGCCAGAAGTTTGTAAAGTTATCGTAATATATATATCAATGTGCTTCAGAAAAAGTCTTTGTGTTGTTAATCTCCTCTTCATCCTGCCACCACGCAATTTAATAAAAAACTTAGAGAGGAGGATGTCATTATAAATAAAGTGATACCTAATAATAATTTAACTAAGTAATAAAGTATAAAAATATAAAAAAATAAGTATACGGTTGTTTTTAGGTGATCAGCCATCCAAGAATGATCCATTATTGTTGTTGCTTAGGAGTAATCGGTGATTATACGAGAACCAATATATCAACATGTAATTGTAAGTTGGGTTGAGTTGCCCCTAAGGATAAGTTTTCATAGCCACTGAAACATTTAGCTTATCTTCTGAAATGCTTAAAGTAAATTGACAAAAACACTTACTTATTACTTTTTCAAGGCAGTAGTTTCTGCAGTATTCAGCTATAGAACCTAAATAAATTTTATTTGTATGTACATTAAGACTATTAATAAGATCGAATGACTATTTCAACGTTCGCAAGCTTTTTTCGTTTTTTTTTGTTTTGGTTTCCGGGCGCTGGTATTTTATATTGTTTTTAACTTGATCTCGTTGAGGCAAAATATAATTTTGCAAAAGTAAGTTGCAAAGCTTAAGGACGTATAAGAAAACTGCGTAATATAGGTCACCGCAATAATTTGTGGTGACCTATATTGTTACTTTATTTTTAAATTAATTTTAATTAAAAAAAGAATAAATTTAAAATATTTAGTTTTGATTCACATTTATGTGTTTCGGTCTCCCTGGAGACCATCTTCAATAGTTATTGTCTCTAGGGAGGCCGAAACATGTAATCAGTTTAAATAAATGTGAATCAAAACTATTTTACTTCTTTTTTAATTAAAATTAATTTAAAATTATAATAATGCAGTTTGACCAAGTATTGTCAGTTGAAAACCTTAATGCTATATTGTTACATTACAGTTTCATAATTAAGAATTATAAATTCTTTTTTATAAACACCTATGATGATGTCTACTAGGATGAATATTTTAATGAAAACTTATTGATAAACCTGAAGCTATTAATCAGATATTACATAAATTTAAAACGTCAAGGTTGAAAGTAGAGCTGTCGTTAAATTTATACGTAATATCGATATCATTTTTTGATATATTTTCACGCGTAAAAAAGCAAATCTTCGCTTGTAAATAAAAACAAAACCCATAAATATCTTGATAAGCAACATCTGGTTTGTATAAAGCATGTTAAGTCATAGCCAACCTTAGCGATAAGCATTACATAAAAAAATAGTAGAACACATATCTTTAAATTTCTTCGAAATCGGTTTCCTAGTTGGAGATCGATTCCAAAGGTCACCACAAATATCACCACTGTTATTTGCGCCGATCCATGCATACTGTACCTTCCAAAGATTTATTATGTTGGTTTGGGAAACATTACTTTTTTAAAAGTGTAAGCACATACAGTAAAATACCGATAGACAGTAATTCTGTATTACTGTATATAATATTGATATTTTTATGTAAACACATACAGGAGAATACTGGCAGATGGTGATAGTAATTCTGAAGTCTCATCTGTGGAATTGCATGACGTTTACCATGGTGCATATGGCTAAGCGCTGCATGTGGAGTGTTGATCCGCCAACGTAATAGACTACAGCCCGAGATTCACGCATCATCTTTATTATTTACAGGAATTTACTATGAATCGGAGGTCTTAACGGGATGACTTTCTTCTACCACCAATTTTGATTAATATGCTATGACTGGCATTTTACGGGTGAGGGATCAAATTCATACCAACCGGTGTATTTAAAAGCTCACAAATCGATTACAAATCCTTTTTTTAAATGTCCGTCGAGGATCGAACCAACGACCTTTAGCTTGCAAAACAAACGCTTTGACCATACCCATAACCACCGGTTAGGTAAGGATAGGTTAGGTTATGTTAGGTTTGGTATAGACCAATAGATAGCTACATTCCGTCAATTCATGTATGCTCTACTTTTCAAAGATTTTTTATTTTAGGTTATCACATCTCTCCAACGGCTTCTTTCGTTGGCACTTTATGCATTGCGCAATACTTGAACACACGAATCTTTGAAAGTTTTCATATAATACAGACGCTGTACAAGTGGATGAATTATATTTTATTTTTAGTCTTCTTCGTAGTATGAATCTCGTGGATTGGTTTGCAGCAACAGAATCTTGCATCTCGATTTCCTCTCCTCTCGGTCCTCCGCAACTCTCTCCAGCTCAGCATAAGAGCTACAACTCATGTCCTCGAACAGTTGCTGCGAATACTCCCGCCTAGAGCGCCATTTACAGTTTCTACAGTCAACCATCCCCTCTTCAATGTAGTGAAAAAGACCACCGTGGCGCATGATGTGACCAATCCATCGGGTTTGCCTCTCTGAGATGGTTCTTGCTAGGTGCCTATCTTCCTTGATTATCCTGAGAACCTCATTGTTCGTGACGTGGTCTCTCCAGCAAATTCCGAGAATTCTTCTGTATGACCACATCTCAAAAGCCTTTAGTCCCTTTTTATCACTTTCAGATAAGCACCATGTCTCAAAGCCGTACATCTAGATGCTCCAAACATATTTTTAGTATAATATAATATATTTATTATCATCCTTTGTGCTCGTGAAAGGTGTGAGAAAATTAACGGAATTGAAATCGTTCAAAGCACGTATGATTCCCTGACAGCCACCACACAAAGAGTGAACTTTCGAGCTTCAAACGAGATGAAAACATTTCCCCCAGCGGAATTTATCGCACTACAAAAGACACTTTTTGGAGCTTTTCTCATTCGACATCGCTTAAAAGGTTGTATTGTATGTGGATTCATTCCATCGAAAAACGTTATTTTTACAAATAAATATGCCAAAATAGTTTGAAAACGTTAAAGCAAAGGCCATATCTATTATATTTTAAAGACATTCAAAACTCCAAGTTGTTGAAAGCATTCATGATGTGAAACTATTGCAACCGAAGATAACAGCACATTATAAGAGTGGTTCTCGTCAGATCACCGAAGTTAATCAACAATCGCTGCAGACCATAACTTGGACGGGTTATTGTTGCTTGCCATTGGGTTGAGGTCAAATGATCTCGGAAACGTCAGACTATAATCTTCCTATCTCCTTAACAACTGTGATAAACTAATCTGTCCATGATTATAACTATGGTGTAAGTAATGTTTCACTCGTTTTGATATATTTAAAGGTTTGTATTTTGATGTTAGTTGAATACTAGCCAAAATGACAACTTTATGATGCATAAATTGCTATATTTAGATTTTTTAAATTTATGTTAGATGAAGATTATATAAATTCATAACAATGTGAACTAAATTAATGAATGGATCATTTTTTATTATTTGTTGATTTACAGCACTTTCATAATTATACCATAGTAGCCATCTCATCATGTCTCTAGGATTTTGCTATTAATGTTGTCGGAAACCAAAAATGTTTCTGTTGAAATTTTGTATGCAGAGAAGTCTTAGAGCAAAGCCTGGACACTGGCAACCAACAGAACTGAGTACTGTTATTTTTTTGTGATGATCAAGATGTGGAACACATAAGGATATTTATAAGATTAAAATATAATAATATTTTAATTATCAACAATTAACAGGTGCATTCAATTTGGTATAGCCATTGGGTATATAGCGAAACATGCTTTGAAGCATTACATGTTTAATATTTAATGATTTCTAACCCCAACAACATTCAGCTTAAGCTGTGATTGAACCTAAGAAAGCGCGTTAATAAAGCCGAGCGTTTTATCACTGTGCTACTCTCTATTTCACGTTTAGATTCATTGTGTCGGAAAACGTTATTCGATTTGAAATATTATAAATAAAAATCCAACGTGTTTTGAAATACTGCGTATTGATTATACGCCTGACTGAATGTGTCGTGATTTTTTTGTTGTTGAGGGGGAAACATTTTTTTCGCCGATTTTTAAATTTCTCCATTGAATTTGGACGTTTGAAGATTTATTGGTTGTGTGAGCTGGATTTATGACGCGCTCGGCTGACATAAATGTAAAGAATCCTACCGGCAAACAATGTGTGATAAATCGATTGCGCCAAGCCGAAATAGTGCGGGTAAAAATATAAAAAAAATACGCACAATAAATAATGCTCCGTAATTATTCACGTGCGATGGAATAAATTATTTACGTTTCAGGCACTACTTTTGGCATATCTGAATTCGAAATTAAGCGTTTGACTAATTAGCAGCATTACTGTGATAAAATCTATATGCGGCTTACAAGCGTAGATTATGTGCTTGTGGCACGATATTTTCTTTTTGCAATAAATTTTGTTTTTATGAATTAATTATAGCTGTTCTTATCGACTTATAAAAAAGCATTTTGTATATATGAGGCTTGATACTCTACAAGTGATAATTTCATACAAAGTTCAATACTTACGTGATCCATGTTAAAACAACGTAAGAATTTCAGATATAAATAAAAGATTTTTTAGAATTTATTCTACATATATTTTTTTTGACGACATGTTCCAGTCAGGTCGGATGGCCATTTTCAAGTCAATTAGTTAAATGTTTGTTGAAATTATTACTTTTACTATTATAAATAAAATAAAACACGTATATTCAAATATTATTAAAAAGGAATGCAAAATTGATTCGCTTGCTTTAATAAAGAAAATGTCAAGTAAAAATAAATGGAGTATAAATAAAATTAAAGCAATAAAAATATAATAACGTGATGACTTAATAAATTGGCAGTATCCACCATGTCAGTATGAATGTGGCAATTATGAAATTTAACTGGCATATATTAAAAAAAAAACTTGTAAAATTAATGAATAGTTAACCTATAAAATGAAAACCAAACATAACCTAACCTAACCATTTGTTGATTATTTCCTGCCAATTTATTATTTTTCTACTGCCGATTAATATTTTTCAATTGCTAAATGATTATTTTTTACTTACCTCTAAAGGTATTTATTACCGACCGTTTGCTAAATAGTTACCCCCATTAATTGTCTAAACTTATTTAAAATTAACTGCCAAAAAAATAGTTGCCATTAAAATTTTGTATTAATTTCAATAGGATTTTTTTTGTGCATTTATGTGAAATAAAACGTATTGTTCTATTTTTAATTTGTATTTTTTTTTAAATTAAAATTAATAAAACAGTATAATAAAATTACTGCATTGCACTTAAAATATTATTTGAATTAACTTCATCTGGAAAAACACAATGACAAAATAATATTTAATATTGTAAGCACTTGGTAGTTTACGTTATTGTATTTTTAAAAATAGATATTTCAAATAATATAATATAATACGGTCGTTACACAAGTTTCGAGTGTTCTGTATGGAATGTGAAAATTCATGAACAGAGGTACAACATAATGGAAGGCATGAATAATTCATCCTCCCAGGTACTATTTAATGGTCCTTAATATTAGGAGATAAGGGCGGCCGATTGATTTGTGGCTTACCTTAAATATTTTTTGTTGAATATAACCCCATTCAACATACAAACCGTTATTACTACGATTATCATATTATACACGAATGCTTACAAATTTAAAGGCAGATTTGTAAATATTGATGCAAATATACAACTCAAGGCATATGGTAAAAAATACATTTTAAAATAAGAAAGAAACACGAATAAGCCAGAAAAATGTAAGACTAACAAATGTATATATATATACAGAGCTGTTTAAAGTGGGTAGAAGAAGGGTAATACTATCCAAAACAAGGTCGTCCCCCATATAACATTGTTGTTCAAGGCTATCAATGTTCTCAATTAAGCTATGTCCATTATTTTGTCACGTAAACGTAAATAATTTTCTATTATCAAGTGCGTAACAACTTCATTAAATATTTTTTGATATTTCGACCATAATGACATTATGAGTAATTGTTATCATCAATTACTTTTAGGACTAAGGGTATAGAGACAATTATCTACAATGTTGACTCTCTGTTGCCAGTTACACACGTTTGTGTACAGGATAATAAAATATAGCCTAGCTCACTGTACATACAAACTTAAAAATATTTTCATTAAAAATAGTAAAAAAACTTTAAAGTAGGGTCTCTGTGAAGTGATAAAAAAAGACTAGAGGCCCTTGAGATGTGGTGGTACAGAAGAATTCTCGGAATTTCCTGGAGAGACCACGTCACGAACAATGAGGTTCTCAGAATAATCAAGGAAGATAGGCAACTAATAAGAACCATCTCAGAGAGGCGAGCCCGATGGATTGGTCACATCATGCGCCACGATGGTCTCCTTCACGATAGTGTGGAGGGGATGGTTGAGGGTAAAAACTGTAGAGGGCGCCCTTCTTCGTAGTATCAATCCGGTGGATTGGTTTGCAGCAACAGAATCTTGCATCTCGATCTCCATTCCTCTCGGTCCTCCGTAACCCTTTTCAGCTCAGCATAAGCATAAGTGGGCATAAGGGCGCCCTAGACGGGAGTATTTGCAGCAAGTGTTCGAGGACATGAATTGTGGCGCTTATGCTGAGCTGAAAAGGGTTGCGGAGGACCGAGAGGAATGGAGATCGAGATGCAGGATTCTGTTGCTGCAAACCAATCCACCGGATTGATACTACGAAGAAGAAGGGTCTCTAGTCTGTACATTGATATCAGCTACATATATCTCTTTCAGGCTGGTGCCGAAAAGCGATATAAGATTTTCATCTCTTTATTTTTGTTTGCTCGTTGAACACGCGTGTGTAAAAATGTTAGTAAAATATTACATGGTGTAGCCATTTTGTTTGTATTGACAGTTGGCTACCTGTCACGCCATTAGTAACATAAATGGCCACTATGTTAATTTCAGCGCTGTGCTGTCACAACTGCCGACGGTGTCAGTCGGGAGACTGTCCTAGACTTGTAAGGAACGCAGAATGTTTCGTTCCGGGTAGATGACCGAAGTTGGTCAATTTTTTGTCTTAATATATTACTATTTTCTTCTCGAAAACTTTTTTGTTTCGTGACCTGCTCCCCATCTATCTGCGCATTCCGATGATGATTCCGGCAATATGGAGTTGCCAACCTAATAATAAAAAAATCATGCTTAAAAGACGTAAGTAGACTAAAGTAATTATTGTTACAAGTCGTTTGATATCTAGACCAATACATCTACAGACTTTTTTTGATTGCACGATAACGGCCGCCCAATCAAAGATTGATCGCGGGTCTCGGACTCGTTTTAATATTGTATGTCTGTAATAAATATTTTAACGCGTAGAGGTACATCGGCAAAGATCGCCCCAGGGCAAGGGTGTGTAAGGGGCGTGGGATGGCGCAAGACGAATTGAGATCGATAGGGGATGGAGAAAAAAGGGTTTATTTCTCGTTTGGCGAAAAATTGGATGCTAGATGGCTCCGGGCAAGCAATTTTATGGACGTTCTGGGGCCGGGTTACACACGTCGACTTTCTGGAGCTGAAACGTACTAACTTGTACTTGGCGTAACTGTTATGCTTTCGAGATCACACAGATATACACTTTGTTATTGTTTAAACGCATTTTTTTATTTAAAAAAAATGATTTTGCACGTATGCTTATCGATAAGATTCGATTTATATAATATGTGTTTCAGGAAGATGATGAATATGAAGATTCGAACAAATTCATATGGTCAATTGTTGATGTCAATATATTCTGTGATATAGTTTTTCTACAGAATTTCATCAAATGTAACCTAACCTTATCTTTATGGTAAAAGATCAATTATTTATAAATATAAATATAAACTGGGAGTTAAAAACACTGTTTTTAGAGTTTCTTTAATATATTATTGATAAAAGTCTACCTAAAATTGTAAGATATATTACAAATTAGAACAAGAAAAATGATCAAGAGAAAAAAAACCTTTTTTAATGGTTTAATTATTGAATGCTTCATTATAAGCGACATTCATTGACTTTTAATTTGATAAAGAATATTCAATGGATAATATTGAAGTTATTACGTAATTAAGAATCAGAAGACATAAAATAGATCACATTGATCCTTAATTACATAAATAAGTAAGTATTGCACTCACTTAGACCTTTGTTAGTCCCAACTTTGATGCAACTGTTTAAATTATTAGATTAACCGTTGTTTAACGTGATTCATGTTAAAATAATGTAAAAATATTTATTTATTAAATATACGAGTATATGTGATGAGTTCTAATTTAAATGTGAAAAAGAAAATATTAATTAAGTTTGATTGAGGTTGAGAACGGTTTCTATACTTCATCAGTCTTTAACTCGTAAGTGTGTTTACAAGTGAAATTCTTATAAAGTGTACATTATACAAGAAAACGTGATTATGTTTTTGATTAACGGAGAATTTAGACAATCTAAAATTAAAACCTCTAAAAATAGAATTTTACGTATTTAATAATTATCTTTAAGCAATTGGTAAGTTATTTGCTTGTTTCAATGTAATTTAATATAATCTCCAGTTTTTCTCTTAAAGAATATGATATATACATGCTTCAGAGGTTGGGGACAAGCGTGTTAGTTTGTAGGGGTAGGGTTGGGTCTGAGGATGGGAAGGGAGTAACACGAGACCTCCCGAGGCCCGATCGACGACGTAAAATTGGAAAATAACAAAATAAGACCTCCGTCAAGGAAGAGCAGCTAGTTTCAGTCCTGTTCAGTGGCCCGAAGACACGAAATTTCAAATACGAGACAAGACGAAATTTGTGGTATATGATGTTTCTTCAGTCGACGGACTACTTTTTGAATTTCAGACATATTTTTGTGAAAATTTTACAGAAACTTTATCATTTTTTTAGGCAAGTCATAGAGATAAGAGAACAAAGTGAGTATAAGGTTATTAAATCTGGAATAATAAGTAACGAAAACACACACTGAGGTAATCACTTTTTTCAATAATAACTTGATAAATGTACATTACCCGATGAACTTAAAGAAATGTATGTTAAAGTACGTACTTACCCAATTGAATTTATACATTTTTATTTTGATGGAAATAAATCTTGGGTGTTGTTTTTTACTTTTACTCTAGTAAAAACATAAATATTTTGAAATAGTAAATTTTTTTAAAGCGTGGAATAAATTACCTAAAAGGGCCTATAATGAATTTGTTGTAATGAAATGAATTGATAAAATATGATTCCAAAACAGCAATTCTAATGTTATAGAATTTTAAAACTTAATAATATAAATAATTCATAAAAGTTTGTCAAAAATGCATCAGATATAAATAAAAGATTTTTTAGAATTTATTCCACATATTTTTTTTTCGACGAAATATTTTAGCCAGGTCGGATGGCCAAAAAAAATCGCTTACAGTATATGAAAATCAACAGTGTGTTCATGAAATATAAATTAATAACTATTGATAATGTTTTGAACATGAAATTTAACAAACATGCAGTATTTTCTTATTATATTATTATATTATTCCTTTCAAAAATTAATTAAAATGTAGGGAACCATTTTTATAATCATTAAACGATATTAAACATTGACTGTCACTGAATTTATTGCTTGAATAAATTTCATGCCAGCTAGTGTGTTAACTTCAGTGTAAATATTAACGTCGCTGAAAATTGTCCTGAAAGAAGAAAATCAATTGACGTTGTGACGTTGCTCATCTCCCCCTGCACCGAAGTACAAGGTTTGTTATAATAAAATATACTAGTATACTTCATATTAACTATTTTTTATAAATATCGATCATATTTCAAAGTGTTAAGGTTTTTAAATAAAAAAATAATGCAGTACATAAACTAACTTTTTTAGTAAGAGTATAGATCTGAAATAAAGTACGTATTTTTTTCAATGTTTTCCGCATTTACTTTGAGATGGATTCAGTCACAGTTATCTCTTGACAATGACGGATTGAGGAAGCCTACGAGTTAGTCGAAGCTGCAGTATCCTAAACAGAGACCATACTTGACGTGATTCATGCGAAAACATGGTAAATAAATATTTATTAATTAATGGTATTTTTGTTGGTAGTGTTTTTTTGAAGCTTTGTATTTCACTTCTTCTTTAAATCACGTTATTTTTTACTTAAATCAAGTATCGTGTTACTTTTTTTATAAACGCCAAATTTTATCTTTGGCTCATGTAACAATACATGTTTTTCAGAATATACCATCAACAATGGATGTTAAAATTAGATATATAATAAGTAAAAAGTTTTTCCTCTTTTTATGTACTAAATTAAACTTTCCAACAACTTTTCTAGACGTCAAGATAAATGTGTCATTTTTGATTAAAAATATTACAAAAGAAATATGTTGAACGTAATATTTCGATTTGAAAAGAATCAATTATTGATACGATGGCCCGATGTGCATTTTTCTGTTACTGAACGAAGATTCCTGGTTTTTCATAGTTTAAGTCACAGATGTTGCCTTACCTTCACCCCTACAAATTCTGGTCGTATGCTCAATGCATGATTTATGGAGAAAAAATCAGTGGAAGGAATTCGTGCGAAGGCTTCGAAGGGAGGTCGAGACTGTGCGCGGGGACATTGCATAACATAACGTAACACAGCGTTACGCACTCACATGACACGCATCACTGAGCACGTAAAGGCTCGTGGTTCTACTGTATTCATTGATAGCCAGAAAGATTTCTAAAGGGATGGGCAATTTATCAAGTTACTGAAGTAAATATAATATTTTTATTTAATATATTTATTGAATTAAAGTTTTTTATATTATTATCTCACAATGACGGTGGATATGGCATGGTGGAAAAAGCGTTTAATTACTATGCCGTGGATTAGGAGTTCATTCTATAAATAATAATTTTATTGATTTTTAAGCTGTATAAATAGCCCCGGTTGGTGTGGATTTGATTGCTCACCCGTAAAATGGTAGTTATAGCCTATTATTTTAAATTGGTGGTAGAAGAAAGTTATCTTTTGAATACCACCCTTCATATAGAGTCCCCGTAAAAATAATTAAATGTTTATGACGTTGACGGATCAACATTTTACATGCAGCGCTTAGTCTCAAAAATGGCAAGGGTTATAGAAGTGACAGATGAGATGTCTCCATTACTGGGTGTCGTTATTATTCTATATGTGTTTTTATGAAATTCTATTGAAGTATATAAATATACATAAATAATAAAAAAGGTAATGTTGCTATATTTAAGTTTGTTTCATTGTTTTTTTGTTGTTGTAATCAATAATAGTAAATGTAAGATTATAAATAAAAAAAGGAAATATATATTTTAATCATTGTTAAATATATAACATCATTTAAATACATTGAGGCCCCGTTTAACGCTGTCTCGCTTAGCGCTGTTTCGGTTTAGCGCTCTTTTATTTCAATCCGGGGTTATTCCCCGAAATTGTGCATAAATAGTGGAAAAATAGTGGAATTAGCGAAACAAACCGGTTTAGATGAGGTAAATGTGGAAGACGTCGGATATAGCTCAAGAAACACCAGCTAGTCTTTCTAATGATGAGCTCAAGGAATTAAGCTGAGCAAGAAGAAAACAAAAATATTGATATTAGTGATTTCGAAAAAGAGCAAAAAGAACTTTCGATGGCGTTTGTAAAAAAGAGTTTCACCACTATAACTGAAATTATGGACCAATTTGTTGAAAATGATCCAAATTTTGACAGGAGTTCAAAAGCAAAACGGGGTGTTATAGATGCTTTATCCACTTATCAACAACATCTTAAAGAACGCAAAAGGAAAACACAAACTACATTAGATGCCTTCTTGACAAAAAGGCAAAAAATTGTAAACACAGAAAAGACTGAACGATCTTACTGACTTAGAATTTAATTTGTTTTATAAGTTTATTCGTTTATATTGTTTTTATTTTTGTAAGAAATAAATGTTTCGTTTTATTAAAAAAAACATAACTATTAAATTGAATACCTAACCCCCCATTATTTACATGTTAAGAGAGCCTCGTTAAGCACTGTTTTGCATTACAATCTACTTTGATGGAACGTATCCCCTGTAATACTACTATTTCACATTATAAAATTGTCTTGAATTAGTTTATTTAAGTCTCGATTCAAAGTAAGTAAAATACTTGTACATCCCAAGTAGAATTCATTGTTTTTTCAGCGAATCAAATGCACAGACTGATATTATTTTTTATTCTATTCAGGCGAGCTTTGGTACGAAGACTGAAAAAAAAACAGTTTTGCGAGATTTGATACAGGATATTGCAGACATATTTTTCAGTTTCCTGAAGCATTTCTTATTCTCGAGAGCGGTAATGGATTGGGTGAGGGACTCCAGTTCGTAAGGCACCGGTACACTCGTACCTTACTCTTACCTCGCAATTGTTGTTTTATTCATGTCCTTCCCTTTTGCAAGTAAAAGTTGAATTTTGAGTTTCCCAGTCAGGCGTAAGATATCGTATAATATTATTTTTCATATCCAGGGCCACTGAGGAATCTTTCTTTCACGGGGTGACCAGATTTTAAATATCTTATTTAAATAAAATAAAATATATGAAATTGCACTAATTATCACAATAGCTCAAAATACATCAATAACCATACATGACAGTTAGTAAAAATATTTTCGTACAGATAATACCGTTATTTTAAATTAAATTTTACTAACTATTTTTATTTGGAGATTAATATTTTTGTTAAATATTACCATGATTAAACAAAACAAAAAAAAATGATTTTTTTTTATAAGATTTGTTGGTCCACAAGAAAAAACTGGTAGTGATGTGAATATGAAATATTAAAAAAAAAGCAATATTACTCAAATATTAACCAAACTAACTTTTAATAAATATCTATAAATATAATTAATATAGCTCACTGTTTCAATAAATATAATACAAATGAATTTATCTCATAATATTTTATATGTTTAACTATTTCTTAAATATATGGTTCAAATATTTATTTAATATAACATTATAGATATTTGAAGGTAATTATTTACTCAAATTTTCAAGAACATCCTTAATAATTTACAAGTTGATTTCTTAATGATGTCATCTCTATATATCTAGTCCATATTTATGTAAAAGTTATAATGATTTTACTTTGATGCGCTCATTCAGATTATGATCAGTTAACAATAAG
This sequence comes from Glossosoma conforme, assembly GCA_022606575.1. NCBI lineage: Eukaryota > Metazoa > Arthropoda > Insecta > Trichoptera > Glossosomatidae > Glossosoma > Glossosoma conforme. Next base: position 1,329,002 of record JAGTXR010000089.1, read on the forward strand.
TCCATTGGGAGTTCCTTCTAAACAATTGTCGCCACTGCACAGAAGTGTTACAAAGAAAGAACCCTCGAAAGAATCGCATTCACGAGTTGTAAGAAAGTGGAGATGAAAGAAAGATTCTCTCACCGAAAATACAAGCGAAGATGCTCAATGCGTGGAATTTTAATGTCTACAAAGTCTGCATGCTCGATAGGGCCGACGCGATTCCCTCGAACTGCGTCGAAAAGGACTCTCTAACAAAATGGACTGACAGTCCCAGAAAATGTGCTCTGAGGTCTGGAAGGGGAGCGCAACAGGAGCAACAAGGCTTCAAAACTAAATTAAATGAGTATAAACTGTCATTAAAAGCGCCATCTAAGAATATGTATTTATTGGTTTAAGGATTAAGTTGACAATTTTCTATAAATTAAGAGTAAGAATGTCGTAGTCCATAGAGAAATTTGCTTTGTATTGGGAGTGAAGATATTCCAAACATAAATTATGGTCACTTTAGTCTCAAGAAGGATCTGTTATTGCGTTGTATTATTATAAAGTGAGAGAGACGCGATCCAGAATAAGTTTTTGCGTTGTTTTTGCTCCGGAAAATGATTAATAGAGGTTGATCTTGTGTATACAATTTATTCTGGAAAGATGTATGGAGAATTGAGAGCCGATTTATGGTCATGAAGTTTCAAGGGAAGTGCATTATTCACATTTAATATTTATGCCTAATTTATATGTTTGTACTTGAGAAATGTTCAAGAGCGACTCGAATGAAATATTACACCAGTGGTTTTATGAATTAATGTAATATCATAACGTTTAAGCAGATCAACATTAATCAGCTAAATCTTCTTAAGCACTCTACTCGCAGGTAACTGTTACTTATACATTTTCATTTCCACGGCGGGTAGAGTTTAGTGGTGAAAGTGTTTGCTTACCAAACACAAGTTCGATTCCTGAAGGAGATTAAAAAAAAAGTTAATCGATTTATAAGCTCTATAAATACCTCCATGATTTCACATGTAAAATGATTATTACAAGTATTAATTAAAATTGGTGCTAGACTTAAATCATCCCGTGAAAACCACCCATTCAGGGGAATTCTTGTATTAAATGCATGATGTGTGAATGTCGAGCTGTAGTCTATGACGTTGCCGAAACAACACTAATTCATTAATATTTAGGTTATCAACTGACAATACTCGGTGAAATTGCATAATTATAATTTTAAATAATTTCAATTTTAACAATATAAATTAAAAATATTTAGTTTTGATTCACAATTTATTTTAAACGATTACATGTTTCAGCCTTCCTGAAGACCATCTTCAACAATCAATGATCTTCAAAAAATCCGAAACATGTAATCGTTTAAAATAAATTGTGAATCAAAACTAAATATTTTTAATTTATTAATTTTTTAATAAAAATTAATTTTTTTCTTATTACACTCTTTCAATTCAATTCAACAGATGAAACTTTTGCATCACTATCATCATCTGTCGATATTCTCCTGTATGTTTTTTTCGTGAAAAAATAAAATTGAGGGTTACTTAACATCAATAATATTTATACGTTATGAAAATAGCACTTTGCAGTTCGGTTGTATCACTGAAGGTAAGCAACATTAACGCAGACCAAGACTTGGATGGATTTCCGCCGCTTGCTTATCGTGTTTAATCGGTTAAGCCGTCTCTAAATTCAAGTGGTCTTGGTTCGGCAGCGTTATCTTGGAGTTATCATCCGATCTCCTCAAAAACTCTAATTGAAAGATTGCTAAAAATATGTTTTGCTTCCTCATGCCGTGTTTCAAATCCTCAAGCTCCAGAGATTTATGAAATAAATGAGTGGCTGCAATATTTCGCGAATACATATTTATATTTATGAAATCGTGTGCAGGAGAACACAACTGAAAAGTGAGAGCTATGCCGCTCAGCCAGAACGCAAGTACGCTGGATTCGAAAAACTTGAGTTGTGTTTGTGTGTGAGTTGGGGAGATTCTATCCGTTTTTTGAAGAGATTCAGATTATATGAAGGAGAAAGTTGATATTAACTAAATACAGTGACATCCCCCGTCATTGAAAAGAACGACAAGTCGCGTGTTCGTCACGTGGCTGCATGAAAGAAGGATTCAGGAGCAGATTACCAAGCAAAAGAACTTGTGAATGAAGCACAATTCGCCTTTATTTCCGATAAAGACTTGATTTCCCCATTCAATCGTAACATTACGTTAATTCCGTCTCGATCGAACAGGGCTTGACTGACGAATGCCCAGAACACTGTGACATGTAGCGCCGCCAATGATTGCGGCAAAAAACAAATTAAAGATGACAGTTGCACCAACATGAAATGGAGCAACTGTCATAACAAATAAAATAGTGTATGCAAACGCCGTGTACTTTTATAAAATTAAAACTAACATTATTGGTGTGCATGTCAGGCGAGCGCACAAAAATAAGAGACAAAATCTCGTTTTTTGAGGCTTTACGGCATCAGTCTAAAAGAGCTATATCAAGCTGAATTCATCTGGAAGGAAGGCACATATATGATTTAGATATGAAAACAATGAGTGAACAGTCTTTTAATAAAAAAAATCTACATTATAAAAAGTGAAATACAAATTATATGAGGTTTAAAAAGTTTGTAATAATAATAGCATTAAGAAATGGTCCCAAAATTAAAACGTGGTCGTAATAAAAATACAATAATATATTTAATAACGGTGCCACGCTCCGAAAATAAATTTACCTTTCGCCTTTACGGCCAGCTATTAGAAGCGGATTTCCATGTTTTATAATTACTGTTAATCTTCCCAAAACGTTTGAAAGAAAATCCCAAATGACTTAAAAAAGAAAGCGCGCGAATTATTTCGCAGGTAACGCAGGCTATAATTTTCACCGCGAGGCGGCGCTGGGCGGGAAAGTTATTATCGTTTTTAAATTAGGAACAAAATCTGCGTAAAAGATCTGACGCTATTTTATTGCACGATGACGCGTATTTTTTTAAATGCTCTCCTAATTTACGAGTAAGAAAAAACTAAAATAAGAACGACATAATTTTTTGTAACCATTAAAAAAAAGGCTTCGATAAAAAAGAGAGATTGCTTGTGTGCATTCATCTGCTTTTTTTTGAGATATCCAGATTTTATGAAGAAGGAAACACAATCAATGGAAGAGCTTATCGGTAGAATACAAATAAGATCCTTGAAATTTGCCAGTTCTTGATTGACACATACTAACCTTGTATAGATGTATTTATTTTGTTAGAAATCGGTTTGTTTGTCCTTGATAATTAATTTAAGGATAAGGAGGCACATAATTTTTGTTCTTCCTAGAAATAATACTTAACTGCCAGAGACTACTGCCTCTTGGGAGAGTCATCAGACTGTTCAACCAAATCGCATCAAATATTGATATATTCCACTTGAAAGAAGCCCAGTTTCGACATGAGCTCCATGAATTTATTTATCTAATTATGAATGAATTTATTTAATTATGAATTTATTAATTTCGTGGAGTCTTCTTTTTAGCGAGCTTCCGCACTTTTAATAATTGTTTTTGTTAATAATCATAAATACCTATATTTACAAATTATTTGTATTGTATCTTATTTCAGGATCGTATTAAATAAAATTTGTAATGATTCTGAAAGAAAAATAATAATTTTAATAGCTTGAAACAATCTCTGAAATTGTTATTTTTTATCCGATATATAGAATATGTTTATCATTAATTACGTAAAGACTATTTACATTAAAGAAAATATACATAGAATCAATTTAATTGTAATGAATAATTTTCAGAATTTGGTCTTACACTATAAAAGCCTATAAACCACAGCTTTTATCGACGGAATAAATTGTAATTATTGTTTCCGTGAAAATTCTGAAAAAATTAAATTAGGATTCCCTTAAGCCGACCCAAAATTCAAAAAGATGTGACTGAGGGGAACGTTCAGACTCCTGTTAAAATAATAAAGAGAAGGAAACGGACGAATCAAATCGTTTAATTCTGCGTGTAAAGAAATTTAATTAGCCGACTCCCTTCTATTGGCTGAAGATCGGACAAATTTTCAGGCTGAAATCGAAAAGTATTTTTATTATTCAAATCCTTCGAGGAATCTTCGTCGGATTTCGGGCAAGCGGTGTGAACTGATTTTCAGGATTTTCAGAACCCCGAAACAATTCAATGTATTTTATTTTGGTTGTTTAATTTACTCAATCCGCTGCCCGAGTTTATGAAGCGAATATAATAACGCCATTTTGCAGTACATAAAATCAATGCCTCAGCTTAATGGCGTTCATTAGGTTATGGAATGGGGAAAATAACTTGAACCTTTATTTGACATAAATATAATTAAACATCTTACATTTTTGTGTACCAAAATTAAAAAATATATATATTCCTTAGAATAAATAATTATCACAAAAGTGCTTGATGGCGTTGGAACGATTTCATATCTCAATATTGATATTTCATTGATATCTTAGTTCTATACAGGAAGTATATAAGCAAAAATGCCCTTATACTTAACCCTTTCGCGTCGGTTGTCGGCATATGCCGTCATAAATTCCCCCGACCGTTGACATTGATTTATGTGATATATCGATTTGCTACTTTCTTCTAGAATAGTTTTTAATGCATCATCTGATATTTAAAGGATACAAAAAACAATGTTATATGTGAAAATAGACCAGATAAGTACATTTAAGCGTCAAATACTAGTTTTATAATTGACAGTATAATTTGTATTCAAACCAAGCCATAATGAAAGGGTTAAGCTTGCAATTTAGACATCATCCAAAACCGAAAATGAGACTTGCTTATGAGATGACAATCGTTCATTACTACTTTTAATTATAGTGATATGATAGGCTAATGTAAGGAATAGTGTCATCTCACTAATATTCCAATCGAGTCATTTTAAAACTCATTTTTCATACAACAAATGTTTTATTTGCAAAATTACATACATGTTATTTTAATATTGAATAAATAAGAAAAGTAGTTGAAATGAAAGAAAAAAAAATTGAGGAAAGAGATTATTTTTAGTGTAGTAATTTTGTGATAGTAAGTAACTCCCACATAATTTGTAATATTTGCGAAAGTAATGTGCTTTAATGAACTAATCCAATTTTCCAATTGATGAAATAAGAATATAACAATCTTAAATTTGTAAAGTATTCATAAGTATCTGATAATTTTAAATTGAAAGCATTGAGTTCTTTCATCATCATCAGCCTGTGTCCGTCCACTGTTGAACGTATTCTCCGCATGAGTCTCCATCCTCTTCGATCCTCCGCCTTCCGCATCCAGGTCACTCCCGCTATTCTTCTTATGTCGTCAGTCCATCTTGCAGGGGGTCGGCCAATGCTTCTTTTGCCAGTTCTTGGGCGCCATTCCAATACTTTTCTTCCCCATCGACCGTTGTTTCTTCGACAGATATGTCCTGCCCATTGCCACTTGAGTGTGCCTATTCGTTGGATAGCATCCACTACTTGAGTTCTTCTGCGTATTTCCTCGTTTCGGATTCTATCTTTTAGCGACACTCCGAGCATGGATCTCTCCATAGCACTGGGTGACTTTTATTTTATGGGTAAGACTTGCTGTCAGATTCGTCTCTGCGCCATAAGTTAATACAGGGAGGAGGCATTGGTTAAACGCCATAGTTTTAAGGCATTGCGGAATTTTCGCTTTAAAAATGTACTTTAGTTTTCCAAATGCTGCCCATCCTGTTATTTCGCCCTAGTTGTATTACTTGTCCCAGATATAGTCGTTTACAACCTCTATTTCTGTTCCTCCAATGGAAATAGGATCAAAGGTCTGTTAAATATGACTATTAATCATGGCTTGAGTTCTTTATTCTCTTAAAATCTTTAAAACCACAGCTTTCCATCAGTATACTCGTATTAAAGGACGTCGTAGTATTTACTAGTGAAGTTAGAAGACTTCTGTTAAAGCTTTTATACGGTGTGGTGTTGCAGACTGGTTATTTAGAGTCTGAACGTCTCTAGTGGCTTGTTGCTTGCACTTTAAGAACAACAATAAATCGTTATTTACAGGCGTTGTTAATGCTTCTCAGCAATCACAACACAACTATCCTAAAGTTTATTCCATAAATATATCAAGTTCATTTTACGAAATGTGCGTGCGATGTATTAAAAAATAATTATTTATATAAAAAATATTTTTACAGTGACAGAACGAATAATATTTTATGTTTAAAGACTTTAAGTGATCTAGAAATTGATATACTTGTACATTTTGAAATATTTAAAGCTTGGCATACACACTCCTACTTATTTTTCACGTCACGAACAATGAGGTTTTCAGCATAATCAAGGAAGATAGGCACCTAGTAAGATCCATCTCAGAGAGGTGAGCCCGATGGATCGGTCACATCATGCGCCACGATGGTCTTTTTCATGACATTGTGGAAGGGATGGTTAAGGGTAGAAACTGCAGAGGGCACCCTAGACGGGAGTATTTGCAGCAAGTGATCGAGGACATGAGTTGTAGCTCTTATGCTGCAAACTTGTCCATCAATTGTCTTTTATTTTAGTATTTTTTCTTATTCTTCCCGTATCCGTTGCATATCCGGAACATATGGTCACCACAAATTGCCTCCACTTTCAAGTTCTTTCAGCTGCCACTTTCTATTCTTCATTCTAGGAAATATTTGCTGCACTTAAAGGTCCATTTTGAAGTATGTAAGGTTCTCGACAATCTTCAGAGCAGAAGTCCAAGTACTTAAAGAGAGGGAAGATGTAGTATCCAAGGCATATTTTTGTGTAATTTTTTAATCGGATTTCTTATGGAATTCGGATGATTACCGTGACGTTCCCGAAGCCTGGACCATTTTTTCTTAAAGAGCGCCACAATCCAATTTTTCTTAGTCGTATAAATATGTAATCTGACAGATTCTTCAAATTGGTCTATTTTTTTGCTGTTTTCATTACAGATTTTTTATGTTTGTTCATATCATATGTTCTTCTTCAATTTTAATATAAAATTATATATTTTTTTCATATTAGTGTCTTAAATAACATTAAAATTTGAGTTATTTTAACATTAAGATTTTAAAGTGGATTATATTTCGTAAAAACATAATAAAGATAACGAGAGTTAACGTACAGACTTAACACAAAAACATGTGATTTTCATGCTATGGATTTAGCAAGTGCGTAAATGTAACTTATGCTTGAACTTAGTAAAAAAATATTTTTTTAAAATCGATAGCTAAAAGAAAATCGCTTACACGATTTTTCTATGTGGTAAAGATAGTAGATAAAAAAAATACAAAAATCAGAATAAAAAATGATCGGCTTTCCCGTATGAGGTATATACATTAGGTAAAATGAACAGGTCCACGAATTGAAAATCAGCTAGAGTCCAGGGATTTGATTCCAGGTCTTCCACTTTTGCCTGCGGACCTCCGTCCTAGCAGGACCCTCGGGACGAGGTCTGAAGAGCCATGTTTGTCTCTCATCAAGTATTCCAGCAGAGTATTTTTTAGTTCGGCCTTTTTACGGATCAGCGATTACTCTGGGCGATCTCAGAGATTCCCTCCCTCCTTCCATCTGAGCTGGTCCTCCACGTGGAGAAACCCACCCCGATGCCAAGGTCTGAGACAATTTGCCACTGCCATGAATTATGAATAATAATTATACATATTTGAACTTTGTCATCATCAGTACGTTCATTGTCTAACGTAGATTCACGAATCAATCCCTAACCAGCTCGATTCTTTGTCATCTACTTACAGTTTTTCCTGCTAATTGTATGATGTTATCAATAAACTTGATATCAGATTAACCAGCAAACGTTTACCGGTTCTTGGGCGTCACTCCAAAACTTTTTTCTTCATCGCCTGTCGTTTCTTTACCCCATGTGTCTTGTTTCTTTCAGTAGTGGCCATCACTCTAATTTTTCTTTAGACAACCGCATTTTAGATTATATAAACTTTAAAACGATATAAGCAAAAATTTCTCCATAACATGTTAGTTATACTTAATTATGTTTGAAAATATTTTATTTTATTATGATTGGAACGTTAATTATTTATTTTAAATTATTTTTAGGAATAAATAATTTAATAGTTTCAAATGAATCAATTTTTTCTGCCTGAAGAAAAACCTGTGTGAAAAATAATAAATTATTTCATTTCACTTTTTTTATGAAATCAAGAAATATCCTCGTTTTAAAATATACAAAATCAATTTAACCTTTTCATTACGGCTCGGTTGAATACAAATTATACTGTCAATTATAAAACTAGTATTTAAAACATAAATGTAATTATCTGGTCTATTTTCATATATCATATTGGTTTTTGTATCCTTTAGCTATCAGATGATGCATAAAAAAGTATTCTATGATAGTAGCAAAACGATATATCACGTCAACCGATATCAATGGTTGAGAATCTTATGACGGCATACGCCAACAGCCGATGCAAAAGGGTTGATAAGTAAAAAACCCAAGTATGCAAGTATTTAATTGAAATTTTTGATGATATACGAGTATTATAAAATCAAAATTTATCCACACACTTATATATCACATTTGTATCGATATAAGCAATTAAAACAAACTTCGGTTCAAACTCGAGTGAAAAATAAGAAGTTGAAGAAATTTTCTCCAATTGAAAAGTTGTTGAATGCTCTGATTCTTAGATTTCTGTGTTAAGTGGTACAATCTCGAGTAAAATGGCTTCTGGCAAATTGTCCGAAACTAGCGCCAGCTTTTCCTCCCTCTCTGGGCCGAAACAACAAACTTACACATAGAGACCGCAGCGAAAACAAAGAAAGTAGAAGAAAGGAAGCTGAATGTTTGTTTTTGTACGTGGGCTGTCCAGAGTTTTGGAGATTTGTAAGGAGTAGAATTGTGGAGCCAGTGAAGCGGGCTGCACTTCAGATCTCTGGCCATTCCCAGAAGACGATCAATAACTATGGACTGAGAATAGCGTTTATCCAAAATTGATAGTCAAACGGTAAAATAAATTTTCATATGTTGTTCTACGAAATAATTTCAATGTTTATATACTCGTATTATCAAATTATCAATAGTACACATATGTACCAGTGCTTACTGCTTACTGCACTAATTGCTAGTTTAGGGTGAAACAAAAATCTCTTAAATTACAAGTATTTTAATTTTTTTTATTTATATACCTTGTTTGTACACGGATCACGTAAGATAAATTCTCTGTATAGGAAACTGCTGTTTTGACTAACTTGTAGCCTTTCTCAATCCAATTGGATTCAAGTAAATTTGAGTAAGTCGAAACTACAGTCTCATATACAGAGAACTTATCTTACGTGATCTTTGTAAAAACAAGGTAAATAAATAAATATTTATAATTTATTATCTCAAAGTGACTGCTGAAAACATTGAAAAAAAATACAAGTATCTTATTTATTTTATAAATTAAAGTCTAATTAACGTTTTTTTACATGTTTTGCTTCGGGGCTTACTAATTTTTGTGATAAAAAAATATAAAATCGTATGAAAGGTTTATATCTAATTTGATATTAATAATTATATAAAAATTATTTAGAATTAACGATTCTTGACTGCTTCTATCTGAGCATCTTAAGACAATAATTGTTTTTTTAAACAATAACTTATATTTTTGAATAAGAAAAATGTAATATTTTATTTATATAACTTCTTAAATACGCAACTTACAAATAAAAAACAAAACCTATACCTAGAAATAAAAATTAAAAAATAAGCCATCGATGGATTACTTTGTATTTAACTATTTACAAATAATATGGGTCATCATTCCATATGACAAAATAGATAACGACTTAAACGTTGGGTAATCATATGATTTCCTTAATATTCTGATCGATCCACGTCCATACTAAAGCTGCTATTTTTTAAGACCCTATGAAAAAGTATTATTACTATACAAATATACTTGGCGGAGCTTCGGTCGCAAGAATTATAACAACTGAATAGCAAATTTAACCTGTTCGCATCGTAGCCGATATATGCCGTGTAAGATTCCCCTACCATTGACATCGTTCGCTGTGATATATCGTTTTGCTACTTTCTTAGAATAGTTTTTTATGCATCATCTGATAGCTAAAGGATACATGAACCAATGTTATATATGAAAATAGACCAGATAAGTACATTTACGCTTCAAATACTCGTTTAATAATTGACAGTATTATTTGTATTCCACCGAGCCGTAATGAAAGCGTTAAGATTGTTTATTTATTAATAATTTGATAATATTAACAAATAAGTAATATCAATACAAAATGCTGTTTTGTAAAAACAAGAAGCTCTTTTAAGTTTCCGTTACTCATTAAAGTTGTTCTAGTTTTCTTTTCTGTAGATTTAATTTTTGAAAAAGGTTAGCATTATAATAAAAGATATAAATTCGATTCCAAGACTATTTTTGTCATAGTAATATAGCCATGCGCTGGTGTAGGGAGGCTGTAGTTGTATTTTTTACGTAAAAGTATTTTCTACGCGAATATTCACGCGATATTTATTACTTATAAAAATGTCGGTTACTGTTGGCGAGGAAGTGCTATGTATTTTATTTGTAAGGAGGGGTTTTTCTCCGTTTTAAAATGCGAGATATTTTTTCCTTTTCTTTTCTCTACAAAGTGATCTTTCTACGATTTCAAACATTTCAACCTAGTTATAATACATTATTTATTTTAATCCACTTTCTAATAATGCATGTTTTAAAAATAAAAATGATACAATATTAATACATCAATATCATCCATTCTTATACATTAAGTTATAATATATTTTTAGGATTTCAGAAAAATCTGTCCAAAAATGAAATTCATCACTCGTATTATGTGTATATTTATTAAATTTCTTCATCATCCTTTTCTCTAATGTCAGTGCTTAGATGAAGCATAGCCATTAGAAAATTCTTCTTCTTTGAGTATTTATGGTTTTTGCGTCACTATATATCGGCTCTACCTCTCAAAATACCTTCGAGTACATAACATGTATAGTGAATAATGCTCCACTATATAAAACGCTGTAGTAAATGATATATTGCAACATCTAGATTACGTGTTTCAGACAGATCAATTTTTGTGTTTTGTAGGATGAAATGTTTCCATGTTTCCAATCTTTTACCTCGAAAATCAAACATCAGTAGGCATTTATACGCCTAACAAGAAAATCTGACGCGATGCAAGGACGTATAATGTTTGATTTGATTGCAAGTTGACAAGATTTAGATAATATCAAAGGGAAAACACTGAAACAAAAGTATTTACAAATGAATTTACCTGTAATTATACATATATTTATTCATTATAAAATAAGGTTAAATGTGCTCTGGATAGCTGGTGGATATGAAAAAATATTTATAAAAGTTTAAAGAACTGAGTATATAAAAGCATCTAAAATATATATTCATTGATAAATAACGTTTAGCACTCGTGTCAAGGGTTCACCACATCTGATTCTAGGCGACTGACCGTGTCATTCGAGGAATTTAAGCATAGAGTTTCGTGCGTGCAAGGAAGGGAACGATTCTGTGGAGTTTATCGCTCGGAAAGGACTCTAAAATATTTCATGTCCAAGCAAATGTGAGTATATTAGTTTTCTTTTTTTGTACATCGGGCATAAATACGCATTACCGTTTACGAGCCCACTCATGCTAATGTCGAAACATCTTGAACGAGAAAGGGAATGTAAAGTGAATACATTGTTAAAGTCTTGTTTGATGTTTTAAATATTTGTATTGCTATTTTTTCACGAAAAAAAAAAACAAATTTTTTCAAGCTTATTTCTCACGTGTTCTTTTTTATGGTTTGTATTTTTAATAGAGGAAATTTTTCAAACATCCATTAATAAATTTTCAAATACTGTAATTAAGAAATAAAAATATTTTTTTCAAATTTAGAGAAAAATGACAAACCGCATAAAAATTATATTACTACACTCAGTCACGTCAGTAAGCTGTTAAAGAACTAGATACTCTTAAATTTTTAACGCTTATATATTTTATTTATATAAAACTTAGGTCTTTGACAGCCACTCTAATATGATGTACTCGTATATAAAATAATACCCTTTTAAATGGAAATTATAGAAGTAAATTCTTGGAAGGCGATCAGGAAATAAAAAAAGGTTGTAAATGAATATTTTCTTTAGGTCTATTTTTGTAACTTACCTTGACTAAGACAAGTAACACACTGAATGGCGGCAATTTCCATCAAATTTATGCTTCATTTAGCGAACGAATATAAAATATTAATTAATAAAAAAATCTTATTAGAAATCAATAAATATGACTCAATTAGAAACAAATGTAATACACTCGTAGAGATACTCGAAAAAATTTAGCATGATTTTTGACTGATAAACTAATCAAACTTGAAATCCTCCTCTCTAAGTTCGTTATTGAATTGCGTGGTAGCAGGATGAGGAGCAGCAGAACTACACACAGACTTTTCCAGAATCACCTATATATTCACGATAAACTTTACAAACTTACGGCCCCAGCGGAATAACATGCCGGGCCATAATACGACCTCGTCGCGGTTGGCACACAACTGACTGGGCAACGGACGACGTGGTCGGTGACACCCAGCACCGCAAGTTGCGATCTATATAACAAGCCCTTCTAACGGCAAAATAATGACAACACATGCGTGTCCGTTAAGCGAACGAAAATAAGAGACGAAAGATCGCATATTGCGGCAGCCTGCAAGGGCTATATCATGCTGATATCAAACTATATTAATAGAATCTGAGTCTAAATAAATGTTAAAAAACACTGAAAATAGTTACAAGTTATTCGTTTTTTTTTTTTTAAGTAACATGTAAAACAATGAAAAATGTAATTCATATCAATCACATAGATAAATACCGCTGTATTTTATTGAGTATGGTTAGTAATCAATGCAAATTACAAGCTTTATCGCAATCTTCTTACAAAAAACACACTTTGAGCAAATAAAATTGAAATGTTAATAAATAAATAAACATAATCGTATGTTACAAACATTAAGAGTTAATACTGCATTTACTCGTAAGTCTTCGCAAAAAGGCAAAGAACGTTCACGATGGATGTGAAGATATTTCCTCGGTGAATTGAAATCGTTGTGTTTGTTCAGTTGAGGCAACTCGCATCAGAATAGTTCATCGACTAATATATCATAGGGGATTCCCTCCGTCATTTTACATCAGAAATAAACAATTTCCTTATCCATCTCGAGCAGCCGCCAAATCCTTACAAACAAGAATCCCAAGAATATATGTTATGTCAGATATCCGTGTCTTAACAATCAATATATGTCGCTGAAAAGTAATATTTACATTATTTAATTAGTTTTTAACTTAATTGTGTTTTTTCACAGCCAATTTATCCCACATAATTGTTTTACACTTTTTTTCAATTTATTTTTTTATTTCTTCCAGAAACATTACATATACAAATATTTCATGCAATTCTGAAATAGGAATTTTTGATTAGTAACAACAATTAAGAAAGTTCGGAAGCTCGCTAAACAGAAAACTCCACGAAATTACTTTGATAAAAAAATACGTGGAGCTCATGTCGAAACTGGGTTTCTCTCAAGTGGAATATATCAATCTACAAAGCTTTAACAGCTTAAGCAAGGCAAAAACGATTGATTATGTGAAGTAGTTTTTATTTTATACATTTTCAAATTTGTAATGTGAAATGCAGCATTATAGGCGTCCTTTATCATTTTACTAAAAAAAATGTAAATACTGTTCAAGAAATAAATGTGTACGGAGAAAAGGAATTGACAGAACGCCAGTGCCAACACTGATTAGGAACGTTTTTATTCGGCTCCATTTAAAATCATAAAATATATTTGAGAATTAAATGATATCTTCTCAAAATATTATTAACTAAAATTTGGATAGTAAATATAAGAACTGCGTTTAATCTTTTTAAAATAAATAATTGCATAATTGTTATTTATATTATAAGCATTCACTTTGCGATCCATTTTAATATTAAATAGATAAGAATTTCATACCTGTTTTAACAAGGCTCACACTAAGCTCTGTTTCACTTGATGAAAGACTGCAGTTTCGCGATATATGAAAATTTTATTCGTTCAACGTGCGCAACTTATTTCTTTTTTACTTAATATTTATATACATTCAGTACGTTTTTCCACCTTGGAACATTAGTTTCATGAGTAACTTTCATGTATCGTGAAACTGCAGTCATCCATCAAGTGAAAAAGTGCTCAGTGTGATTCATGTTAATACAAGATATGAAATTTCTATCTATTTAAATTGAATATTTTGTACTTTTATTTTTATACTGAAATTTTCAATCCTACATTATCTCTCTATTTAATTTTGTATATTATAAACCGTTACTTTCAATTTACTTATACTTTTTCTATACATATACTTATAGCTTTTTAAGAAGAATTACTCAAGTAGTGGATGCTACCAAACGAATAGGCACACTCAAGTGGCAATGGGCAGGACATATCTGTCAAAGAGACGACGGTCGATGGGGAAGTAAAGTAATGGCGCCTATGAACTGGCAAACGAAGCATTGGCCGACCTCTTGCAAGATGGACTGACGACATAAGAAGAATAGCGGTAGTGACCTGGATGCGAAAAGCGGAGTATCGAAGAGGATGTAGACTCATGCAGGAGGCTTACGTTCAACAGACAGACGGACACAGGCTGATATTGATAGCTTTTTAATTAAATATATATTTTTTTCATATATTTTTTTTACGAGCAGATATTGTTAAATTTATTCGTTTTCAAATAATGTGGCTATTTTTCCATTTAAATGTATAATAAAATCATTTCTCTTAATGAATTGAAATAGTGTTGTGAGTAATATCAATATTATAAAAATAATAAATAATTTGGCGTTGGTTCTCCTTAATCTTTTTCGAATCGCTCCGGTCCAATAACAATGAAATTTATTTCGTATCAAATCATCGAGCTCATGAAAAGCAAGCAATATGGGAGAACGCACGCGGCCGGAAATAAGTAAAGAAAATGCCTCCTCCGCGTTATGATTGTATTAGGGCAGCAGAGCGGCGCGAGGGTCGAATGATAACTTGAGGGAACAACCGCTAACCTAGTACTAATCTGTCTTTGTTGATTGCTAGGGACGAGTGAAATATTCTACCTCTCAATTTCTGCCACCCTGGTATCTGGATATAGAAAATCCAGCTAGAGAATTTCGTATTACGTTTCATAAGTATGTTATATTTTGATGTACTTACAATATGTTGGACAAATGCTAATATAAATTATAATATTTATTGATTTATAAAAAAATACATTTTTTTTTTTTTAAATAAATAATTGTTTTTGGGACAAGGAGATGTTATATCTCCAAAACTCTTCACAAACGCCGTAGAAGATATTTTTTAACTGCTATGCTGGACAAAATGTGGAATAAATATTAACGGAGAGTACATTTCTCACCTCCGATTTGCAGATGACATAGTGCTAATAGCCGAATCACCTAACAAGCTCCAAGACATGCTCTACGACCTCAATGAAGCGTCGAACAAAATTGGTCTGAAAATGAACATGGATAAAACAAAAGCCATGATTAATAGTCATATTTCACAGACCTTTGATCCTATTTCCATTGGAGGAACAGAAATAGAGGTTGTAAACGACTATACCTATCTGGGACAAGTAATACAACTAGGGCGAAATAACTTCTCAAAAGAAATCGACAGGCGCATACAACTGGGATGGGCAGCATTTGGAAAACTAAAGTACATTTTTAAAGCGAAAATTCCGCAATGCCTTAAAACTAAGGCGTTTAACCAATGCGTCCTCCCTGTATTAACTTATGGCGCAGAGACGTGGAATCTGACAGCAAGTCTTACCCATAAAATAAAAGTCACCCAGCGTGCTATGGAGAGATCCATGCTCGGAGTGTCGCTAAAAGATAGAATCCGAAACGAGGAAATACGCAGAAGAACTCAAGTAGTGGATGCTACCCAACGAATAGGCACACTCAAGTGGCAATGGGCAGGTCATATCTGTCGAAGAGACGACGGTTGATGGGGAAGAAAAGTATTGGAATGGTGCCCAAGAACTGGCAAACGAAGCATTGGCCGACCCCCTACAAGATGAACTGACGATATAAGAAGAATAGCGGGAGTGACCTGGATGCGGAAGGCGGAGGATCGAAGAGGATGGAGACTCATGCGGGAGGCCTACGTTCAACAGTGGACGGACACAGGCTGATGATGAATTGTTTTTGAAATGAATCATTATTTTTAACATTAAACGCTTGGCCGCAAGGGTATTCAACTTTTTGTTGTTGTTGATTTTCATTACTACTACCATATGGTTACTCTACGGTCGCTTAAATACTCATAGAACTGCTTGCACATGTTCTATCAGCGCTCGTTTAATTAATGAAATATTCATTGATAATGTATTCCTGAGCCTATATGTTGTGTCAAAAATGAAATTGACAAAACATTTCCTTAAAAAAAGCATTTAAGGATGTTTAGAAAGAGAGTTATAGGTTGAAAATAAGTAAATGGACAATTGTGATCAATTTAAAAATATCTGAATGAGTTGTATTCGTAATAATTGATCTAAAATATATTTATTTATTGTAAAACATTGGAAAAAATCACAAAAAAAAGTTTTTTTTTTCATACATTTAGTATGGAAAAGTTTTTAATATTTATGGTGGTTCCAGTAGACGGCGTTGTATGAATTAAAAGCCTGCACACAATACCATATCCGATCAAAACATTTTGATTACGAATGTACAATGCGTAAAAATATGAATTTCATTATCTTAAAGGAACATTTTTTAATACTTTTTTTTATTTTTTGTTACGAAATTCGCCAGGTCAGCCAGTAGGATATAATATATAAGGTATGCGGTTAATGTGCTTAAACAATTATTTATTAAAGCGATTCAGAGGTTTCTTACTTTATAGCATATTAGTCATTTAAGCAACGCTACATCTACTAGTGTACGATTATACTTGTATCAGGGCAGCAGAGCGAGTCGGTGGGTCGAACTAAAACTTTCGCGAAAAACAACTAACCAGTACTAATCTGTCTTTGTTGATTGCGTCCGAGAAGATAAAACTAATCTACTTCTCTCACTTTCTGACGCCCTGGTAACTTGCGCGAGGAGAAAAGTCTAGCCGGGAATGTTTGTGACTGGATTCTTCTACAGCGTGTGAGGACTTAATACGAATCGTAGAAGGAAAGCAAGCTGAAGTAAAATGAAGCAGATTTAGTCGTTTTCTATTTCTATTACGAGTACATTTATCTGCTTTGAGTTAAAATAGTAGTCTTTATAAAATACGTTTAACACATTAAAAAATTATGTTGAATTGTTGCTTCTTTTTTGTTTTTATTATGCGAAATGTAAGAGTTTTGCTTCGCATATAATCGTATTTTTTTTCTATTTTTTTTTGTGTTTTCTTTGATTGAGAAAATATTTATTCATGAATTAATATTCATTGTTTTTTTTCAGGTGAGTGTTGCTCAAAATATACTACATACCTGGAAGGGTAAATATAAAACATATATTTTTATACTATACTCTTGAATGTTGTCTAGGTCATAATTTACATTGGTCAGAATTTATAATATCTGTAAAAACAGAATTAAAAATAAATATTTTTTAGTCTGAAATTGATATCAAATTAATAATTTAGTATATTATTCAGTCTAAATGGTTTTTATATTTAACCTAACCTTACATTTAAAAAATACATAATTTTTCTATTTCAAAATCAATCAATTTACTTTTGTAAGGCTTACAATAAATAAATTTGAGTACCTAATTGTAAGTACTCACTTAAAAAACTTATATTTGTAACATTATATAAAGAAAAATAAAAATAAATTTAATTCAATACCTTCTTAGATTTGATTTTGTGGCTTATCCACCCAATGGCGTCAGCACTGGCAGAGCATCTGGCTGACACGCGACATAAGTTTTTGTTCGAACACGAAATCGAGGCTCGAACACAAGGAAAATATGCACGCCTAGTAAGGGAAGCCATTGAAATCAAAAGACATCCCATCGACATCAACAGGGATGACGGCTTGATTCTCAAAACAGCATGGCTTCCACTTCTAGCACATACTCTCAATCTTGTACAGACAAGCAAGGAATACCACAGTCCGACATGACATTCGTGGAGATACAATTCTTAGAACATACCTACGATTCCCGGACCAATGAAACTAGAGTATGTAGTTGCCATGGAGATATCAATAACGCTCGTAAAAATATTATCTGACACCAACTCACAACTAAATCATCAATCGTGAAGAAGACTCCTGCAATGGCGGTCGAAATATTGTTTAAAAGAAATTCGCCACTCACGGCTAAACCAAAAAGCCACAATATCAAATTTAATTCAATTGAAAATAAATTTAAAATAATAAAAAAAAAAGTTTTGTGTGTCTTTCACTTTGTGGATATTGTAAATGATAATCAAAAGCATATTTCACCATCGCATCTATGCACTGAATAAATAATTAATATGCAAGCAAGACTGCGGCACTTAGGCTCGACTCGGAGCATCCTTCCATGCTCGTAGATTTCACGTGCTTGTATACCACACATAAAATAAAACCACTTGGGCCACGTCCAAATGGAGGAAAACCGTTCATTTTCGAGCCTCCATAGCCTGAAAGCTCGCCGGCTGCGTACGGTGTATATTTAATGTAAAACCTCAATGAGAGCTTATAAGTTTTAATGAGAACTCCAGCCATCCATACGCGCCTGCCAACAGAACAATTATTGTTAAAGACTCTTCGTGTAAAATATGTTAGTTTCTCATTTTGCATCGGTTTTCGCGAGCGGTTAGTCGAGCTCGTTATAAATTTATTCGTCCATCCGAAGCGGAGTGATATTATTTTTCTTTGATGACCTACTTTGTACTCACCAATGGGGCGTTTTATATTTGTTTTATAGGGTTTTTTTATGGTGCTCGTCTACTTAATGTATTATAAAATCGTTTATAACTGGGAAATGCTGCGGGTGTAAAATAAATATAACGTAATATGGGTGAGTGAAAAGTACTCTTTACTTGTAAATTAAATACAGATAGCAGAGAAGATCGTATTTTTAATTTTTCGGCGTATATATAGTAATTCACATTTTTTTTTTTTTTTAATAATATATCTCCATACTCTAATACTTTTGAGATAGTTATATATCTATGCCAATATTTATAACAAATTGAAATACACATAAAAGTCTACAGCAAATATTATCTGTTTGTCATTTCTATTATAAATATTGGAGAAAACGAAACGTATTACGCTGATGTAATAGAACAATGGGTTGGTTCCAAAAGTTTACGACTCGAATCCCAGCGTCAGCAGTTTCTTTTTTTACGATATTATCGAGAAAAATGGCACGAAAATGATAAAAAAACTGCTTACTTATCAATGGTTGTGAGTTTGATCCCTGTTGAAGATTTGAATAGAAAAATATTTAAATTTCTTAACAAGGCATAAATAGTGGATGTGAATCGGATCTGACGAATACTAGTCATAGCCTAAGCCTGCAAAATACCAGTCATTGCCTATTAATTAAAATTGTTGATACAAGAAAATCATCTCGTGAATAACACCCATTCATAGAGAGTATCAGTGAAAATGGATGAATGTGTGGCTGCTGGTATGAAGCTTATGATGTTGAGGGATCAACACTCAGTGCCGGCTTTAGGGGGTTGTGAAGTGGGTCGGTGCTCCAGGTCGTCGATTAAGATAGAGGCGCTGAGGGAAACAAATCTTGCAAACATTTTTTAAATATAAGCAACATGGGGTGCCCGAAAAATAAATGCCCTAGGGCGCCGCAGGGCCCAGAGCTGGTACTGTAAGCACTCCACCTCCAGCGCTCAACCATCTTTAAAACAGTAAGTTTTATAGAATCCACAGATATGATTTCTTCATTACAGTCTGTCTGTATTTTCCTGTATTTATTTTATAAATGTAATGATATCAAATAAAGATAACATAAATAAAGTGTATGGTTTTAAAATAAACATGACTGAAGAGTAAAATTAAATTAATATATTATACCGATAACTAGCATTATATAAATAACTTCTTAGGTTTTATATAAATATATAACATTATATAAATTCAACATTATTTTATCAATAGACGAGCAGTAACAAAGAAATCTTGTCATAAAATACTAATGTGGCTTATCATTAAAAAGTTTTAAATTAAATACGTAATATGTTTTTGCTGGAATTTCTAGGAGTTTTCCAGTCTAGAACGTTCTTCAATAAACTATTAATGCTTTAATGAATACGTGTTTTATTTCGTAGAAATTTTAATGAATTTCTCTTAGTATGGAGTTAATTTGATACATGTAGTCATAATATGTAATAAATTATTGCTTAAAAAAACATTTTTAAATTTGATTATTAAGAAATTTTATTTTTGTACGAATAAAAAACTAAACTTAATATTTATTTATTGTTTTATATTTGTTTATTTTTTTCTAAAATAATTTATTGTCATGACTTAAATAATTATTATACAAGTGATATCAGAAGTCAAAAAAGTGACAAGAAATATTTATAATACGAGGATTATCTGTAAAATAAGGTTCCCATTGCGCTACAGTCCTGAAAAGCGCTGTTATGGTGGATCCCGCGATTCTGTAGTGTACCTTGGTTCCCCCACTCGAAATTTCTTCCATAGTGAGCTGCCTGCGGAGCTCAGGCTTGGCAGCCGTATGTGATGAATCTCTCCCTCGCTTCGCCCGCCATATGTGAGCTGCGCTCGGTAAGGAGTCATAGTCTTACTTCTCTGACAATAGCATAAAAATAATTTAGATGTTTTAATATGAGTATGCAACTTACCTCGACTTTCTTTTATGATATTTTCTTTTATATAGTTTTTTATGCTTTTATTACCACTTAAGTCGAATTATATTTTTACTGCACTATACGCATATTTATGTTGAAACATAAAACTTGGTACTTGCAGCGCGATTTTGTTTATTTTGAAAAATCCTATCATGTGAAGCGCCATAATTTGCAAAGTGGGTGCTCGGCGGAGTGAGTCCCTACGATGGGCAGCCGCTGCCCGGAGGTCGTGGAATGAACGGCTCTGTTCCGGGTAGCGAGAATCAAATTTAGTCAGTGATCTTTTACATAAAATAAATTAAAATTTGCTTGTCAAAAAAATCTTTGTTTCGTTACCTACATTCATTCATGACGCATAATTTTGCCGGCGGTCATAGCACAATGGTAAAGCGTTTGCTTTGCAAGCCAAAGGTCGTGGGTTCGATCCCCGAGGGAAATTAAAAAAAAAAATGGATTTTTAATCGATTTCTGAGCTCTAAAATACCCCGGTTTCTTGTGAATTTGATTCATCACCCGTAAAATGTCAGTCATAGCCTATCAATTAAAATTGGTGGTAGACGAAAGTCGTCCCGTGAAGACCACCCATTCATAGTAGATTCCTGTAATAATAAAGGATGATGCGTGAATCTCGGGCTGTAGTCTATGACGTTGGCGGATCAACGCTCCACATGCAGCGTTTAGCCATATACACCATGGTAAGCGTCATAGAATTCCACAGATGAGACTTCAAAAAATTACTATCACCATCTGTCGTTATTCTCCTGTATGTGTTTACATAAAAAAAAAAATCCAGATGATGATCTCGGCAACATAGTTACCTTTGATTAACGGGTATGTCGTTATTACATTGTCAATTTAAGGCATAACTATTTTCCAAGAAGAACGCTAAATTTTGCTTATTGAAAACAATATTACAAAATTACTTTTATTTTAATGAACGTTTTTGTTTAGTTAGCCGAAATGGGAAAAGAGGGATTGAGAAAATCCAAAATAGTGAAAAATCCAATATCTATTTCCCGAAGATGAAAATGGGGTTCGTTTCTCGTGGGACTCCAATCACTCGGCCCAAAAAGTCTCCCTGGGGTCCTCTGGGAGCCAATCGAAGTGAGAGAGGTCCAGAAAAATGTACCTCAATTATTGGAGATACAAAATATGTTGGCTCTGGCCCAAGAAAATGCTTTTTTACCAATATGTTGCCAATGCTCAGATATGCATTCAGTTAAACTATTGATTATATTTATTGGAAATTATCATTATTATTATTTTATTATTTAAGGAATCAATGCAGGAAAGCAAAAACGCTTGAAACTGGTGGATTCTATGATGCTCAGTCATAATGACTAGACTGCATGCAGGTAGGATGTTGTATGTAAATACATGCAGGAGAATACTGACAGACGTTGATAGTAATTCTGAAGTCTCATCTGTGACGCTTACGATGGTGCATATGGCTAAGCGCTGCATGTGAAATTTTCATCCGCCAATGTCATAGATTATAGCCCGAGATTCACGCATCGTCCTTATTATTACAGGAATTTACTATGAATAGATGGTCTTCACGGAACAACTTTCGTCTATCGCCAATTTTAATTAATAGGCTTTGACAGGAGTTTTACGTGTGAGGGATCAATTTCACACCAGCCGGGGATATTTTTAGAGCTCACAAATCGATTTAAAATAAAATAAAATTATCTTCGTCGGGGATCGAACCCACAACCTTTGACTTGCAAAGCAAACGCTTTTACCATTGAGCTATACCCGCTGGCATAGATGTGATGTATTTGTGCGTGGGTTGGGAAGATTGCAGGTGTACATTGATATTTTTCTTGAAGCGATCTAGATTTTGATATGAAAAAAAAAACCTATTGAAATATCATTCTAGAGCTTTGCCGGTGGCATTTAAAAATTAACTTTTCAAAACTGATAGTTCGTATTAGTATTAATGTTCAGTAAGTATGTGATCATTCTGTTGGTTGTAAAGGGGTGTAGGAAGAATACATTATTTGAATTTGGAGGATCAGCTGCTATGGCAATAATTGTAGACAAAATTATTGTATATCAACCTAATGTCAGTGTTCCAAGAATTGATGGTAAGACGTAAGTGTGCCATTTTATTATTTAGAAGATCAACTTTTATTTTATTTGTAAAATTTATTGGGTGTATGAACTTAAATATTTAAACTAGTTTTTTTTATAATTGCGTATATTGTTAGAAGAAATGAATTTATTATTTAAAGGTCATATTTGAAATTATCATTTAAACATATCGTAAATAAAAGACTAAATTTGTTCGTAAATAAATAAATGAAGAACGTTATCAAACGCATATGTTGCAGAATATGGATAAATCATAATAAAGCATAATTTTCTTTCTAAAATGATTTAATTAGGGTTATAGTCAAATGAAAACAAAAATACTATGAATATTTTACATTCGACTCGATTTCATTACTTGCAAACAAATTTAAGAACATGTCATATTATATTTATTTATTTAACGAGCATGAAAAATGTGAACTAGCATGTAAAATTGCGGTATGTAAAATGCTGAAAATAATAATTACTGGCTTTTAAAAACACTAATAAAACACACAAATTTTACAGCACTTTTCAGCACTTTTCCTGAATTTCAACGAGGGAGCCTTGGGCACGAAACCCGGTGCATTAATTGCTCAGTAATTGTTTGTGTAACCACAGCTCTATGGGCAGCTGACTTTGTTCAAATAACTTTCATATGCAATTGAAATATTACCTTTATTACATTTTAAATATTTTACATATTAATCTGTTTTTCTTTTGATATATATATATAAACATCAACTTTTATATGCAGGTTAATACTAAGTAGGGATATTATTGCTGTGCTCATACATTTTAACCAATGATCATTTAACACAAGTCAACAAAAATCATTATAACCGTCGATTCCATTGTTTAACTATTTTTGATAGATCCTTGCAATGCCGAATTGAGTTGAGAGAAACTTTAAAAAATCAAGCGGCGCGGCTTACAACTGGTATATACTATTAAATAGATAAATACAACGTACCTTGTTTTAACGTGGACTTCTCTGAGCACTGCTTAGTCACTGGTTGGAAGACTGCAGTTTTACCCTCAATGAAGGCTTCATCAGTCTTCATTTTTCTGAATACAGTCAGGCCAGAGAGTGGAAAAGAGGATGGATGGAGCTTAGAGGAGTTAAGAGAGTAGCTTAATCTTTGTTATAGAATACACATCTGTATGTAAATACCTTATGGTAGCGATATAAATAATTATGATAATTTTAATGATGATTTTGAATTTAATGTGGTGCTGATGATGATGACGATAAATTTATTGATTAAATTGTTTATTTTTCATTTGTTTATGATTTCAATCTTTTTTTTTTTTATATTTCATGAAATTTGTGTTTATTAAAATCTATTCCGAATTTTAGTATGGCATTTTATGGTTTCACAAGCTATTAAAAAACGAGATGATTTATTTAATTAAATATAAGCTCTTTAAATGCCACCGGTAAGGTTAAGCCAACCCTTAAGAACAAAAAAATGTCCTGGCCTCGGGAGCATTATGCTGATTATCCGATTTTCTTAAAAAAAAAACGCTGAACATTGGATACCCAAATATTTCTCTAGTACTACACCTGCAGTTTATGCAATTTCGCAGGTTTGTATCCTGGAAGCTCCCGGAACTACATGTTCCCATGTAGACCTCCGGATATAAAGGTGTTTTGAGACAAACTATAGACAATCTGAGCTTACAGAGCTATAAAAAAGACAATTTTCGGTGTCCATATGCTCTAAATATAGAGCGAATATGGTTAAAAAAACGTGATAAATATCATTATGGTGATAAAAAAGTGGCTAAGGTTTTAAACGTCATGATAATGGTATTATGATCATTATTATCACGCTTATTATAGTTATGTGATCATGCTAATGAGTAGCAAGAGTGATATAATGATGGTAATGGTTGTGTTGGTAAACTATTTCAAACTATTCTGAAAATAGCAATAATAACACGTAACAAAAAACATGAAAAAAATAACTAAGAGTTACCAACACTGTAGTGGGTTGAGGTAGGTTGGCAGCCCTTTTTCAGCGTTCGTGGCTATTATCCGGCCAGTAACGATCGGTAAACGTAACAAAAGTAATAATGATTATTATTATGTGCTGTCCGCAGCTGAATGGATAAAGCCAGAATTGTCCGCCATTATTATTTTTAATGAAACCGGCTGCGTGGATGTGATTTTGACACGAGCTGTTAATCATTTTCATTACGCGAATAATAATACCCGGTGCGCGTTGTATGCTTTTTTTTAATGGCTACACACACAATGCCGCAACGTGCTGATAATTTAAAATAAATACCTACTACTATTACATCGATGAAAGTACTTATATAAATATAATAGGTATTTTTGTGGACTGTTTTATTTAGAAAACTACATTAAGGAAGCTAATCAAATAAATGATAATTCTTGAAAAATTCTATTGCAGATTACATTGCTAATGCAAATATGTTTTGCTTGATTATTAAGTATTGTATTACGAGCCATGATGTATGAAATAATGTTTTTTGACCTGATTGTTGACCTTATCTTAACTTTTAGTATACTATACAATTTTATTAGCTTTTTTGTACCGAAAAGAAAAGCTAAGTCATCAATTTATTAAATTAAATTAGAGAATTCGACCTTTATGATGTAAGGAATTACTTAGTACGAGATTTTTAATGTAAACACTTACAAGAGATTACCGACAGAATAATGATGCTGTAAGTATCATCTGTGGATTATATGACGCTTACCATGATACATATGGTTAAGCGTTGCATGTGAAGTGTTGATCCGCCAACGTCATAGACTACAACCCGACATTCATGGATCATATTTATTATAACAAGAATTTACTATGAATGCGTGGTCTTCACTGGACGACTTTCTTCTACCACCAATATTAATTAATAGACTATGACTGGCATTTCACGAGTGAGGGATCAAATTCACACAAACTGGGTGTATTTTAGAGCACAGAAATTGATTGAAAATCATTTTTCAAGTTTATGAGAGCGGACACAGAAGCTTTTTATACTACAGTTGTTCAACAAGTGAAGGTGAACCTATTTAGACATATACTTTGAATGCTACAGGACAGCATAAGCACTATCCGTCTTTTCACCGATAGATTTTCGTGATTAAAAAGGTTATGAAATTTCATAAGGTGAAGACCAGAAAGACTAATTAATATTTAGGGTTGTAATTTGTGACGATTATATGCTCCAGTTAAAAGAGCAGATAATAAAAGATGATGATTAATAATACGTGTAATATTAGTTTTTGATTTAGAATACAAAATATTTTATGTTAATATTGTTTTAAATAAGAAATAATTGTTAATTTCATGAAAGAACTTTTAAAAACATATTTTGGTAATAGGTCAAGAAATATAAAAAAATAAATCGCTTGGGTTATTAACAAAAAGTCTTCCGTGAAACCGAAAAAAAATATATAAGTTGATATGATTGATTTAAAAAAAAAACCTTTTTGACCCTATTTATTTATTTAAATGATTTTCGCGCTTCACTCCGTGGGAACATTATCAAAAATAATTGGAAACAATCCTTTATTCCGTATGAACTTAAAACTTAAGCACGAAAACGATTTGTATTTCAAATACAACTGACTTCAATGGAGTCTTCTATAAATGAAAGCGTCGCACAGTCCTCAGTGATGAAAAAAATAGTGGGGTAGTAGTCTTGGAGGCAGTTTCAGGAGTGAGTTTGCCAAGGACCGCGGTTCTCTACGGTAGTAATATTATATAACAAACAGTCCGGTACAAAAGCACGCTGGCAGTACCGCCCGGAAGAGACAGCGAGGGATGTTTGTACATATGACCAGTGGCGAGAAGTGACTAAAATCTGAGTGAGCTTTTAATATTAAAAAAAAAATGTATTTTCAGAGATTATTTTACATTTTTTATTATAAAAGAAAATACATTGTTCAATGTATTCAACCTTAGTTATATTTAATAAATATTCTAAAAAAAATATTGACAATAAACCTTTTTTTTTTGTCTAAGAGACGAATTTTAAGAAATGGGAATTATATACATATTATTCTTTAGATATTCGTTCCGAATCCGTCTGCTGACATTGTCTGTTCTAAAAGCTACCAACATTGTTCATGTTATCTTCCAAGATATCTTTGAACGTATGTGGTTCTTAACAATTTTCAGGATGAAAATATGTCAACCTGAAGAGAAGACAGCTTATAATGGAGCCATATTTGGATATTTGCTAATCAGCATATTTAAAAAAATTGCATTATAAGCTTCATGCCTCCAAAGTTTGGACCATTTAGTTCTTAGAGACAATACAATTAATTACATACGTTTAAAACGATAGAAATACATATAAATTTAGTGAAATGGTTTTATTTTTTAAGACTATGTGGTTGACTGGCGACTATTGATAAAAATGCATAATTATAGTAGTAATTTATGAAATATTTAGCTTACCTACAATTTTTAAAACTGCACTGTTTTCATGTACGTTTTATAGGTAACGAAAAAAATATTGTATATAAATATCTAAAACCAATTTATTTTTATAATCCTGTACTGATACGATTATATTAAAGTAATGAACTATTGGTAGTAAGACATGTGAATATTCAAAGGATTTATTAAAGTTTTTTAATTATTTGTATGAGATAATTTTAAATTAAAACAATATAATAATCCAATAAAAATATAATTTTGGTTAATAAGTGCTGCTTTTCAAATTCCATTTTCACTGTAATTGTGTCAAAAACATATAAAAATATACGAATAACTAAATTTATAAATTATTTAATTAAAAGAAGGATTTATTAATTCGGTAAATATACAGTAATTATTATTTTAATTACTGAAAGCTGTGTACAAGGTTCAAAGCAGAAGCTTTCAGGATAATTTATGTACGTCACTGAAGGCACGCCACTTGTATGGACTGGCCAGAGCTTTGGACTTTCAAAGCTCTGTTGGTTTTTCTCGGGGGTAGAAAAAAATTGCAGCCGTCTTTGTTATGCCTCGTCAGGAAGCTTCTGTGGGGACTGCGTAAATAAATATGAGGCTTACGGACCCTACATGGTCTGTTCTAGTGTACCAATATGGACATAGTTAAGATGGTCTTGTAATGTTTTATTGCGCATTAAATATGAGTTTTCTCGATATGAATGTATGAAATCTTCTTTGTATACATTGACATATATTTATTATTTATGCTATTGAACCGGTATAGACTTTTGAAAAGTTCTGTATCCTGCCTTTAATTTTACCTATTTAATGTGTTATCACTATAAAAGCCCCAATAGTTCATGAAATTTACAATCAAATAAAAGTATATATTTTTTTAATTGCACAGTTTTATTTGCGATGAAATTCTTGAAACTCAAGTAAACGAAGTAAAAATGAAAATAAGTTTTCAAAGCACTAAAAAAATATTTTACGCTGAGATTAATTTTGTCTAAAATTAACTACTTTTACATAAATAGAGCATTATTTAGATAAAAGAAAGAATGAACAAACATTTGAAAATTATTTTTGTAATTTAACGTTTGTAACCATTTTATTCATTTAGCTTTTTATTTATCCTTTTATTTTTTTTTGACAAAATAACATTCTGCACAACAATTATTTTATATTATAATTAAAAATAGTTTTGAGAGAATTGTTTTGTCGAAAAATTTTTTTGTTATCTTACTTATATACGGTTTTACAACTCAACATTACTGTAATTGAAAAATACTTTGATTTTTTATCCAATTTATTCTTTTGCTGTAAGCCTTTTGTGGTCTGTATATTTCAATAGTATAATAGTATTTTACAATGAGAAAAATCGCAAGTAAGCCATTCTTGTCGATCTGAATGGAATACTTTTTACGGTCAAGATGGCTACGAATGAGCTTCCAGCGCCAGCCGAGGGGAGCGCTGCG
Source organism: Glossosoma conforme (assembly GCA_022606575.1). Taxonomy (NCBI): domain Eukaryota; kingdom Metazoa; phylum Arthropoda; class Insecta; order Trichoptera; family Glossosomatidae; genus Glossosoma; species Glossosoma conforme. Next base: position 1,357,807 of record JAGTXR010000089.1, read on the forward strand.
AGCTTTAAAATTCGAATTTTTGAAACATGTACCGCATGTAATGACTAATGCAGTTCGCGATTTAACATTCTGGACTCAAAGCTATTTTGATACGATTTCTATGGCGAGCAGAACTCTTTCGCTTCTTTGAAACTGGATTTTCTTGAAATATATTTATTTTGTAAAAATAGATGTTCGCTTCGTATAGCCAGATAGCGAACAGTCAATAGAAATCGTTACACCATTGAAATTTGTAATGAAGTACCTCAAACATATTATTTTTTGAATCATGTAACTTTGTTTATTAATTTGTTGCATTTATAATTGTATTTTATATTAAATTTTATTATGCCCTTATTATGAAATATAATTTTTCATGGAATCATATATGAGTAAATTTAAATTGTTCCCTTCAAAGTAATTATTTATATAATATACATACTCGTAAATCTCAGCAATGTCAGGGTTTTAATAAAATGTACGAAAATAGTTCTTTACTTAATATTTCAGTGAATATATTAAGCTTAAATAATTATGCAGTAAGTAGTCAATCAATATTATTACTATATATATATAATATATTTAATAAAAATTGACACGTGGACTCAAATGGATCAAAATACGGAAAAGCTACCACCAGTTGCTTTCCACGAGTCGTTAGTTGGGTTAATCCGTTACTTAGAACCAAATGATTCTGAACTCCAGAATGTCATCATAATCATCCAATTTCATTGAATATTCTGATTAACCAGAACGCAAATGTGGCTCGAATCCTACAGCTACGTCTCAGGGCTCACTTTTAAAATAATCTATAAATGTTCTAAGTTGACATCTTGGTACACAGAAAACTTAGAATAAAGCATGGAAACTACATTAAGGATATCGCACGGTTGCGTACGGTTAACGAGGCTGAAATGTTATATACTATGTAGTTTTTTATTCATTTTTATTTTTTGTGTCTTCTCATGATCCAACCTTGTGTGTTATTTGCAGAGTACCACGCGTAAAAATGTGTTTAAAAAATAATGAACTTACAAAAAAGGCATGGATAACTGAAAGAGCTGTGTGTTAGTGATAAATGTAACTATATATTCTAGATTAAGAATATATATAGCAAGAAAAAAATACTTTCTGAAATTTATTTGTCAATATATTTATAAATATCATAATAAATTTATAAATATTAACATGTTTTTAACTTCAAGCAACCGCAAAATATTTATAAAAATCAAAGAACTACAAAGATTTAAAACAATTATTTTTTAATTAAAGTTGTCGCAAAGTTTTCTGCTTAGTTTTCACTCCTACAATCTTCCCTTTTTGGGAGCGCTTGCTCTATTAAAAGTGCAGTTTAATTTTGTACGAAGCTCTGCGAGTTCGCCGAAGAACACCTGTGACCAGGTGGAAGGATTCCCGTAGAGCTTATTTCTTCTCCCTTGTTATGTTTTAGATCAAATTTTATTAGGATAATATCAACTACATAGGTAAAAAAACTACATGAAAACGATATATGTCGCATTCTTTGATGAAAATTTTCTATGCTTGATGAAAAATCTCTCATGTGTATTTAAAGATGTACTCGTTTAGAGCTTAAAATATCCACTTTATTATAAGCTGTTAAAAAGATTGGATTATGTTTAGTATAATGTTAGTTAATTATTTATAAAATAAAACATATGGTCGTCACAATTAGTCACCAATTAGTTCAGAAATTTTTATATTATCCTATATATAATATATTTATTTATTTGACAGAACCGCATAGGTTCATAGAATAATAAATAATAAGAAAGATAGAGTAGGCTAGTGACCTTTGAGATGTGGTCATACAAAAGAATTCTCGGAATTTCCTGGAGTGACCACGTCACGAAAAATGTGGTTCTCAGGGTAATTAAGGAAGATAGGCACTTAGTAAGAACTTCTCAGAGAGGCAAGCCCGATGGATCGGTCACATCATGCGCCACGATAGTCTTCTTCACGACATTTTGGAGGGGATGGTTGAGGGAAGAAACTGTAGAGTGCGCTCTAGACGGCAGTATTTGCAGCAAGTGTTCGTTGACATAAGTTGTAGCTCTTATGCTGAGCGGAAGAGGGTTGCGGAGGACCGAGAGTAGTGGAGATCGAGATGCAAGATTTTGTTGCTGCAAACTAATCCACCGGATTGATACTACTACGAAGAAGAGTATACATAAACATATAATTCATATAAAAATAAAATAAAGACAAAAGTGTCAAAAATCACAGAGATGACACATGAAGTATCCAGGCGGTCACCCATCTTAGTTTGTTTCAAGTTCACTCTTACTTAACCTCGTTTAAGGGAAAACAACCATTGCTTCAATATCAAATTATCATGGTCAATGATACTATACCTGTATACTTGTATTATACTGGTACTTTTTTTTAAATGTGTGAAATAAGACAAAGTACTTTCAAAAATTATCTAAGATAATCAAAGTCTATGTGTAATGATATAAAATTGAGTTTATGTAAATATTTTTCATTGTTATTCAAAACTCGCAATTTAAAATTAGGGATGTTTAATAATGCAGGGCTTATTTATATCTGACTTGAGTGCTTACGTTGAATCGTAGCTCATCAATGGGGTCGGTAACAATTTTAACAAAGGTTTTTAAATTAATTATTTGATATTTTCAATGTTTTGAGCATTCACTTTGAGATCCATAATAAATTATAAATATTTATTTATTTATTTACCTTGTTTTCACATGGATCACGTAACAAAAGTTCTCTATTAGGAGACTGCAGTTTTGACTAACTCGTAGTCTTTCTCAATCCTTCTCTAGTTAAGAGATAAATGAGCTGCGTTGTACTTATAAGTGGTGTAACCCATTTTTGTGTATTTTGTACAAAAATGGGTTACACCACTTATAAGTACAACGCAGCTCAGTTATCTCTGTACTAGAGAAGGATTGAGAAAGACTACGAGTTAGTCGAAACTGCAGTCTCCTAATAGAGAACTTTTGTTACGTGATCCATGTGAAAACAAGGTAAATAAATAAATAAATATTTATAATTATTTGACATTTATATATTATAAAGTAAAAAAATCACATTAATGACTACGATTCACATAACAAACACAATTAAATTGTATATTTCAATAGGTTTCCTGATAGATACTCATATAATAAATTCAATCCCAGATATTTCATTTCACTTTTCTATTTACATGTATACTGCTTTTCTAGGAAGGTCAATTTTCTCTAACGATTAACTCTAGAACCACAGTTTAGTATAGTTTGGTAGAAAATTTCAAAAATGTTCTTGAAGGCAGCCACCTCTAACGACCATTTGGTTCGAATCGGCTCAACCCAACATATGATACACGGCAAGCAACAGTCAGTGAACTCTCCAAGTTTTGATCCGCGTTCAATGGAGAAGACCTGGAAGACCACAGGCAACCTGGACTACAACTGTAGGCGAGGATCTCAAAACTCTGGGCTTGGCCGATAATACAGCGCATATCAGGCAGACATGGTGAATGTACCCAAGGAGAGCCGACCCCAGATGATGGGAAATGGCGAGGCTAAAGAGATCCGCGTTCAAAGGTGGCATCCGATACATGGAAGTTCTTTCCTTAATAGCTGAAATAAGAGTATGTTTTTATTTACATTGATGTAGTCGGACTGGAGTGCACCGGTACTTTTTTTAAATTTTATTGAAACAATCGAAAATAATAACATAAGTTTTTTACCAATAACCGGAAGAAGTATAAACATACCATTGCACATCATTGCATATGTTGCCATCCCATTCATTCAAAGCAGGAATGGATTAATTAGAACTAGATAGGTACAGCCTGATTTTACGTTTTTTTTTAAATACTCCTGCCAGTAATAAAAGGTTAAGGCTTAAACTTCTATTAAGTCTTAATATTTTATTGACCTAAGAATTGTGTCTTCTATATATAAAATACTCGTTCCGATTTTTTTCAAAAGTTACGGTGAGCTCCAGTACCTTTTTTATTTAAGACTACACCACTTGTTCTACACATATAACTTTTTTATGAGTTGCGCACCTCTGTCAGGTATTCATTCACGTGGTGGGCTGGCGTCTTGTTTACAGACCGACAATTTCGATTTGGCTGCGCAAATAGAGCTCGCTTACCTGAGGGGTTGTGGAAAGACGCAGGTTGAAGAGTCTCAGCACTGCCCCAGACCCCGCGCCTCGCCTTCAGCCAGCCCGCGAAGCCTTCCGCTGAAAGGTGTAGGAAAGTCAACGAAAGATATTTGACTTCTTATAATGTGTACTTGCCGCGTAATGAAAATGCGAGCAAATTGTTTGCGGGTGCGCTGGTAGGTCCTGGTAAACATTTTTTACTTAACAAATAAAAAATAGTTTATAAGTCAGAGTGACACATTTTATTGACTGAGAAGGGATGTTGATTTTATCATCATAATAATATCATTAGATATTAACTCTCAAGACTGACACAATTCATGTCATTAACTGCCACTAAAAAGCTCTGTCACCTAAAATAATTCTCACCTCATTATGAGATCTGACAAGTACATTCTATGTATAATTCTAAACAGTCTTTCAGAACCATGAAACTTTATTAACTATTAAAATGTATACTTAAATATTTTGACAAATTGTAGAATGGAAGACTATTTCGTCATTTCTCTTACTTACCTTGCCATTCCTCACAAATTAAAACCAGCATATAACAAATATTCTTTGTTTACAAATAATAATTAACAAATTATATAAAATATGTTTTCAAAACCCATTATTAATACTTATTTGTTGTGGCTTTTGGTGAGGTGATGATAAATCTTCTTAAAAATGTAATAAAAGCGCTGTATAGGTTGTATTTATTATTTATTATATTAGGTGTCTAATTATAAATGGAGTTAAATTTAATTAATTTTAAACAGGGTAGAACTTTCATACTCAACATAAGGTTTAATTATAATAATTATTATTTGTATTTGTACTCGTGCGCTTGTACTGTGCAAATAAGTTACACGTGCCAAGCGCGATATCAGCAGCTGATTTTCTAACATTGCATTACTAAAATTGCTTAGTTCGAAAATATTATTTAACCTACTACGATAACTCTCACAATTTTCGTGACGTGAAATAATCTTCAAAGTCACATTCCTTAATGTTAAATACATTATATTTTTAATTAACATCATTGATTTATTTTTTCAATTTAATTCCATCAACCACTTCATCATCACATGTTTTTAGACAAATAAAAACACTACTTTTACTAATGACTAAATTATTTTGATATTTTTAACTTACATTATTGGTGAGTTGCAATCGATTAAACAAAATTTTTCACAAAAAAAAACTTTGTTTTTACTAGGGCTGCCACAAAATAGATTGTAGATCAAATACTCGATAATTTAACCGCCCTAGCTGAAGGCATATTTCCAAGATATATTAGATAACAGTCTCCCTACATCGTTTGTACCTCCAACGCATCACGTTTGTTGTAAATATTTAAGATATATATGCTTTAAATTGATAATTATTTTCGAAAAAAATTACCAGCCCTTGACACCATCTCATTAATATCACCCAAGCTATCGATTCTCTTTGGTTTGTTAATATTTTTAAATATTCATAGATATCGTTGTGACTAAATCTGAATTCATTTTGAATTACATCTTTAGAATATTACGAAGCGCCCACGGGTGTACTTACGGTGATCGTCGGGTTAACTTGAAAAAAAAGAAAAAAAAATACAAAATTCTTATTAATTATTTTATAGCTGATGCATTTTCCCATATTCTTATCATACTGGACTAAAAACTTGCATACATTACACATTATTTATGTGATTTGAATGCATATTGATCTCCAAAATTTTCTTGCGGTACTGAAAGAAGGACAAATTGGATGCATTCTCACCTAGTAATTACTTCAATCTTTATCAATAAACTAATATTCATTGATTTTGATGTAATAACAATAAGTCTCGTACACCTTTGCTTTCTTAGATACTTACTACTTTATATATTATGGTAGAGTATTTGAATTGTAATTAAATACACAGGTCTGTTCATTCTAGATGAAATTTTCTATTGAACTGCTTAGCGAGGCTTGATAAAGACCACATCTTAGATTTGCACCATTTAAAACAATAAATTCAAGTACAATTACCTTAAACTATTACATTACGTGTATTAGAAGGCGTCAAAATAAAAAAATTCCAAGAGAGAGACATAATACAATATTTATTGATACTTTTTCGATTAATTTACAAATTGAATACACGTTCGTATGACTCAGTAATACTTGTGTTATCAAAGGTTATATGGGTACCAAGGTTATGTTATTTAACAGTAGCTGGCTTCCCGGTTTTCTCGAGTGTCGAGCAAACATCTTGTCGCACAGGAATCATCCTCACCTGAACCTCCTACAACGAATCACCTGAAGATATCTTTATTTATTGAAAGGAACGAACTATTTTATAAGAATTATTACTTAAATATACATATACTAAACATAAAATTATTTTTTCAACGCGTCAATCCAAGCACAAAAATAACGGCAGAAGCGGGATGCGAACCGCGGACTTTGGAAACCAACAATGCCCAGGTATTCATACCGCTCGGCGAATCGCGCCATTGCTATGCCTTGACCGACCCGCGATGAAACTAGTATTTATATCATTGTTATTATCGTACAACAGATGTCGCCATAGTATATATTCAAAGTATGTATATTTTTTATTATTATTCTATCAGTATTCATTTATTCACAAGCTTAATATTATTACTTTCCGGCAGTCTATTTATTTTAGTAAGTACCACTCGGGTCTCGAACCAAACTATAGACTGAATGGATGTGAAACGACTACTTATAGTTCCGACTCGGACTTTATAACCAATCATTTACCTGTGTTACTGATGGATAATTTTTACCTTCTTGATATTGTCTCAAGGAGACATTATTAATTAATTTTTTAATTTTTATTAGAATATTATTTTATTATTTCAATATTCTAATCTACTTTTATAGATCATTGACTATTTAACAATATTATTATTACTTAAATATTTAAGTAATAATAATATTGTAATTTAGTCAATGATCTATAAAAGTAGATTAGAATATTGAAATAATAAAATAATATTCTTATAAAAATTAAAAAATTAATTATTTTATAAGTGTTTTCATTATTTTACAGCCGGATTTTATACAAAATATGCTTAGTAAATTAAATTAATGTATGTAATATTATACGTAGTCGTATGAAAGCAAATGTACCTAATATTCTCTAATATTTTATTTGTTGAGTTAGGCGAACTTCAAAATAATACATCTGTCTTATATCAGGTGTATTTAGACGTGTAAATACATAAATATATTTATTTTCTCGTGTTTTGATAGAAAATTCCTTGAAAAATTTTATTCAATTGGGTTGCAATTTTTATGATCATTAAAAAATGAATGTCAGTTATATCAATGCGGCAAAAAATTTTTTATTTAATATTTAATATCAAACCTAAATAACTACTACAAAACTGTGCTAGCTACAACTAGAAGCATAGATAAAGAATAAGATATCAATTTGAATGGTCGTCAAAAACGAGTTAATATAACTGAGTATTTATTTTTATCAATAGATATTAAGAACCTTAAATTACTTCTTTATGATTGTAAGATGGTTTTTTTATTTGCTAAAGATTATCGAGTTACAAAATCGTAACATTAAAATTACTTACATAAAAATCTTAATCGAAATAATTTTAAATACTTTCAGCATGTACAAAGTAAATGAAATATTTATAATTTATATCATATTTTTATTTTCATCCATTTTTCTTTCATGTTATATTAAACAAAAATTATTGAATTGGTGTTGCGAAGAATGTTTTAAATAATAATCAATCAACTGAAAACCATCGAGTATCTCCGTGTAATTTTTTCAGGCAAAGTAAAGATAGCACTCGCTTAAATTTTTCATAACTCTGAAATTTGATCTGTCCCTTTTTCAGACCGTGTCAATATTTCTTTTTAATTAATGAAAAGCGTTTTTTCAGCGGCCAGGTTGGGAGGAGAAGGTTTCAGGAAAATTGGAACTTATTTTAACCGCAAATATTTTTTTTCTACAATGATGACTCGGTCTTTTCATCACTTTATATATTTACAGAAAATGTTTAAAATATTAAACGACAAAAAATATACATTAACATTTGAATGTTGAATTCATAACGTTGTTATAATTTAAGAAGCCATGACTGTATCTATGTTAATACTTGTCTTTTAAGAATATTTGTAAATTGTGAATTCTGTTTTTTATTTTTTATCTTTGAATAAAATAAACAATATTTAAATAAAGGGTATATTCTATTTAGTTACAAATTTTGTGAGAAATTTTGAAATAATTATATGTAATTTTATTTTATACATGTATTAGTTTAACACAATTAAAATCATAAAATGCAGAATTAATTATATTACATATTAAAATTTACAAGAAACTGTTCTATTTGTAAAGGAAACATTTAAAACATATGCTTAAAAACTTGAAGACTTTTGACTAATTTTTAAATATAATATTTTTGTCAGATTCCTTTTATTCTCGTTTGAGTTTGATTACAAGTTACTCGTTATTATTCTTGACTTTTCATCAAATTTGTTGATAAATTGCTGAAGCATATGATAGTCTCATATTTCTACGATCCACAATTAATCTTACCTTGTCCAGAATCATCTACGAGTCTCACTTCTAAGCCAACAATAACTTTTATTGCATTGTTACTGATAGCCTTCTTAGTAAATGAGAGCCTAGACTATTTACCCTTCCGTTACGGCTCGATGGAATACAAATTATACTGTCAATACGGCGTGAATTTAAATTTTTTTTTTTTTTGCTTTAAACTAGTATTTGAAGCATAAATGTACTTATCTGACCTATTTTCATATATCACATTGGTTCTTGTATCCTTTAGCTATCAGAAGATGCATATAAAACTATTATATTTAACAAACTTTCATTATATAACTCTATACACGTGGTAGTATTGACACATGTGGCTTACAGAAAAATCGCTCCCATGACGAAACCTAACGATATTAATTTACATGTTTTACAAATTCCTGTAAAGAATCCATGTAGGTTGATAAAGGGAATGACTGCAGTTCCAAGTTGCTACCGTAGATGTCACAATGAGTACTGAAAATAGCTAAACGATATATCACGGCTCCCGATATCAACATCTTGGATGGCATATATTGACAACCGATGCGTAAGGGTTAAAGAATATGCAGCCGTTATTCACTATTTCAAATTACATCTGTATAATATGTTTGTCAGAAACTCCACCTTCGCTTCTTGTCGCCACAATAGTATTAATAGTATTCCTTATAATACCTGATCAAGAAAACTTTTCTACGTTCGTATTTGCTATTTATAGTATAAATACCAAAACGTTTTTGTATTCTGTTTAATTATTCAAATACAATGTAAAATATAATGTAATACTATATTCGATTCACTTTTACGTTGTGTTGGATACTAGGTTATCTATTACTAGGTCCATACTTGATCGATAATCGTTACTGTTAAATATTATAGAAAAGAAAGAAAAAAACCTTCGGAAAGGTTGCAGGCTAGGAAAATTATTTATTAATATTTTTTCACTTCCCGCTTTAGCGGCCAGTCAATAAGGTGTGTCGCTCGTAGTGTTATTTTTTCATTACAGCGCCGCGTTTTGCGAAATTTTCCCACTTTTCTGTCGATATAAATGATATAAATCATAAGGAAGCGATAAGCTTTACCCGTAAAATAAATAAATATATAAATAAGAAGCGTGATCATGTATTGATCGTGTTTTCTTAGCTGTAAATTAGTAGTTTGTTTCGGCATTTCTACAGTAACTAAGATTTTTTCTTTGTTATCGAAAAAAAATATACATTACAATGTGTTTATTTATTTTGATATATCTACATGGGAACATAAATGGGTTTTGGGAGCCTCCGGGAAAAGGATCCGCAAACTTGCATAAACTGCGACTAAAGTACCTGAGAAATATTTGGGTGTTCAATAATCAGCGTATTTCTAAGGCAATTGGACGATGATCCCAAAGCGCCCCAGGCTCGATTTTTTCTTGTCCATAAATGGTGGCTCAATCCTAATTCTAAAAAATCAAACTTGGTAAGATTTTGAATCGACGGCGTCTGTGTGACAAACAAACGATTTACCACTAGATTATGCCACCCGGGTAATTCATAGCATTAGGTTAAACCTTTGACCTTTAACCCTTTCGCATCGGTTGTCGGCATATGCCATCCAAAATTCCCCGAACGTTGACATCGGTTAATGTGATATATCGTTTCGCTACTTTCAGTACTCATTGTGACATCTACAGTAGGAAATTGGAAGTGCGGTCATTCCCTTTATCAACCTACATGTATTCTTTACAGGAATATCGTTAGGTTTCGTGACAGGAGCGATTTTTCTGTAAACCACATGTGTCGATGTCACCACATGTATGGAGTTACATAATGAACGTTTGTTAAATACAGTAGTTTTTTATGCATCATCTGATGTGATATATGAAAATAGGTCAGATAAGTACATTTATGCTTCAAAAACTAGTTTCATGCAAAAAAAAGGTTTGAAAAATTCACGCTGTATTGACAGTACAATTTGTATTCCACCGAGCCGTAACGAAAGGGTTAAACACTTTCTAAGTCTTCTAAGACGTTTTTTGTCAGTTTGCCATTGCTCTAAAGATTTACGCATCATCAGATATCTCATAGTTTGTTTGAAGCGGTAACAAATTTATTAGCTTGCCGACTATCGGCGTCTAATTACTAGTAACTGATGTGCCGCCATTAGTCAAAAAGACTTGGGTGTAATTGGAACGTAAAGTGATACTACATAAAACTTTAAGGAGAAATGCGTTCCACTGCAAGGCGATACTCTGGCGCTTAATTAAAAAATAAAATAAATATTCCCCATTCACAGAAGATAAGAGAATTTCCTAACAAAACAGAAGACTGACTAATGTAGTAACATTAATAACGTTCTTTATTCAGTTTTTTTCAGTGATATTTTTTTGTTTCTTAACACCACAAAAAAAACTTGTATTTTTTAATCTTTTAAGACAGATAATATAATGTGTAGTAGTTTAAAAATGAATTTAAATTATGTAATCTTACTTATAAAAAAACGCTGATAAATGAACAACCAAATACTTCTCTGATACTACAGCCATGGTCTATGCAAGTTGGCGGGCTCTTGCTATGTAGGCTCACGGGAACCATCCATGTCCCCATGTTGACCTCTGGGTCCATGTGTTCTGGGAAAAGGCATAGACAACCTGAGCTTACAGAATTATGAAACAACAATTTGTGGTGTTCATTTGCGTCACTTTGACGTCAGTTTGTCAACGGTCACCGTTGAGTTAGTACGTCGTGGTTGGTATCATTTTAAAGCTCTATTAGTACTCTTTCTTTTTTGCCACGGTAATAAATTTTAATTAAGCAGCATTAATTAGGGTCAATTTCGGCCGATTAGTAGATAAAGGTACCTGCTTTGCCGTTAACTATTGTTTTTTCTTCTCGAATTACTGTACAGGTCCCATTTCTCATCCCCTTTAATAATTTTTATGAGAAATGGATCCATTGGCCAACCAACGTAGCCGAAACATGTCATCCTCCAACAAAAAGTTGATTGAATATATTTTTAATAATCTTTTATTTAAATTTCATCATTCTATTTTATGTTTTATTTTATTTATAATCCTTAATAAATTGTTCTTATAATGCAGAATTTCAATACTGCGTCAGCGAAATTTTTCAAAAGCATGTCTTTTTGTGTCCATCCGAATAGACGCAATAAACTGCCAGACCTTCCAGTATTGTAATATTTTATATGTCTCGGAGCTTTCCAGACAAATTTCTCCTGGAAGATATTACTTTTACATTCAATAAAACTAAGAGTAATGGTCCACACAATATGCCTTAAATCTCACGTAATGTTCCAGAACACATTGGCATTGTGCGTAGAATAATTTATTGCTATATTTATTCACAATTTATGTAAAAAAAGGTGCTTTAAAAATAAAAGTGCCTCAGTGAATTTGAAAAAAAAAAGCTGTCGTATTATCTATTTTGTTGACTTAACAATAATTCAAATCGTGTGAAATGTAATTACTTTATTCTATAGATAGGAAATATATATATGTAGGAATGTGGAAATGTATTAGAAGTGTTTTGATCTGTGAATTGCTGAAAAAAAATGCGTGTTAGTAAGGGATCACTGGAAGTACGCCGACATTCCGAACAAAAAAGAAATATGATAATAATAATAGAACACGGTATATTGTCAGGGGGAATTTAATGTCAGTAAGTTATCTTAATGATTGAATAGTTTCAAAGGTTGAAAAGATAACATAATAAATACATTACATTTGAGTTGAATGATTCACGAGATTCTATTTGTTAACGAGTTATAGAATGGTTTTTGGAATAATGAAAGTTTACTAGTAGGTAGTCGTGACATAATCAGTTCGTAGAGCGGCACGTGACACAGTGATTTTTCCAGCGAGGAATGAGCAGGATGATCTTGACAGAAGTCTGCCACATATTTAAAAACAAGGTAACGTTAAAAATTTACGTAAAGTTACTTTAAGTTATATTCTTTGATTTTTATTTTATTTATGAAACATGAAATTTTTTAATCAAATCATATGATTGTGGCTTTGTGAATCTGGTTTCTACCAAATATTGAGGTTGGATACTGAAATTAACAGTCAATTTTATTATTTCGAGGTCGCTGTGCATGCAAAAGGGTATACTCGTATGTATTGTTTGCTAATATCTAATGTGTTAACTAAAGATTATAGACAAGCAATGTATTTGAAAATGTATTGATCATATTACATTCTAACTTGTTTTTTCTACGACAAATAAACATATTTGGTTTGGAATAAACCAAATAGTTAACACCAATCAAAAATCAATTATGTCTCCTTAAATATGTATATTATTTAAAATTAACTAAAAATTAGGAAGCTATCATCGATGTTTTAACAATATACGCAATTCATTGCTAAAAATATAAATTACTTTATAAACTCACAATATAAAAAGAAAAAAAACAATATTTATTTTCTTTCAAACGGTTTCAAACAAGAAAAACGATAAGCATTTTAAAAAAATTAACAAATAAATAATAAAAAGTTAAGTAATTTTAAAGTTACTTTTATATAATTATACAATTTCTCTAAGCATTGTCAGTTAACGACCTAGAAATTAATATAAAATATCGTAAAATGTCAAATATATTTAAATTGAACGTTAAAAAAGTATTTAAAAACTTTTTTCATACAAAAAAAAACTTTTTCGTAAAATTTGTTTTATAAACGGTGGCGAAGAAAAAGTTTGAAGAAAAAACACTTTGAAATTCTAATATCCCTTTATTACCCAACACAAAGCTGTGCAGCTTCTATTATTGAACTTTCCCATTAACCGCAGCCCGAAAGCTCCCGAGAAGCTTTCTGAAGAAGCAGGTAACATTTAACGGTTATTTGAAGGGTTATAAGGCAGAGATGACAATATTTGCAGATTAAATATCTGAAATTAGAAGCAGGTGTTTGGTATAAACTCCACACTCGCTGGAATTAAAGCAGATATAATGGAAGCGCGTCTAACTAAAATAGTATATTTTGCATAATGCTGATTCTAGTGGTTTCAATGTCGCAATCCCAAAAACCGGGATCCCGGTAACACTGGTACTGAGTTTATCTTATAGTTTTGATTTGTTATTTTTTTTTATGGACACGCGTACAGGAGAATACCGACAGACGGTGATCGTAATCCTGAAGTCTCATCTGTGGAATTATATTATGCTTACCGTGGTGCATATGGCTAAGCGCTGCATGTGGAGTTTCGATCCGCCAACGTCATAGACTACAGCCCGAGATTCATGCATAATCCTTTATTTTTTCAGGAATTTACAATGGATGGGTGGTCGTCTTCACGGGACGACTTTCGTCTACCGCCAATTTTATAGACTTTGACTGGCATTTTACGGATGAGAGATCGAGTTCAACTGAAGGGTATTTTAGAGCTCAGAAATCTTTTTTTTTTAATCTCCGCCGGAGATCGAACCCACGACCTTTGGCTTGCAAAGCAAACGCTTTGACAATTGAGCTATATCCGCCAGCAAAGAGTTTGCAGATATTTAATTATAACTCAATAACTTAGTTAAAAGGACGTGTTCAGTGCATGAAAGCGTGACTCACTTTTTGCACTGACTGTTAATTTTTACAAAATCCCAGTTTGCAGAACATAAATACGTTGTGCTTTTTAATTAAAGTTGAAAATAATGAGAATATCGTTTACTTTACTACTATTAAAAATTCCACAAATCTTACGTTGACTCATTTCTGTTCATATAAATTTTTAAAATGAATCTCTTTTTACTTAAATAAATTTCCAATATATAATAAATGCAAAGAGATAAGATATAAACAAAAAATCCCAAACTTTTGAACAATAAATTGTGGTTTATATTTAATCTCAAGAATTGATATAATTTAATAAATCCTTGAGATTATCATCATATCTAAATAATAATATATGTTTTTCTTATTTAAAATGATAATAATTATGGACAAAATCCATGCAATTTAAGGCCACTTATTTTATTACAATTATACATTTTTACAATATTCAGTTAATCATTGTAATACGAATTGTACTCGTACGTCAGTGACTGTATTTATAAAATTCATTTTGTAGTCAATTGTGCAACATTTAAAAAGTTAAAAAAAACATATAATATAATTATAAATCACGCAATTATAAAATAATTATATGAATTTTTTAATTTTTATTAGAATATTATTTTATTATTTCAATTTTCTAATCTACTTTTATAGATCATTGACTATATTACAATATTATTATTACTTAAATATACATATACTATACATAAAATTCTTTTTTCAACGCGTCAATCCAAGCACAAAAATAACGGCAGAAGCGGGATGCGAACCGCGGACCTTGGAAACCAACTATGCCCAGGTATTCATACCGCTCGGCGAACTACGCCATTGCCCTGCCTAGACTGACTTGCGTTGAAACTAGTATTTATATCATTGTTATCATCGTACGATAGATGTCGCTATAGTATATATTCAAAGTATGTATATTTTTATTTAGGCGTAGCAATGGCGCAGTTTGCCGAGAGGTATGAATACCTGGGCATAGTTGGTTTCCAAGGTCCGCGGTTCGCATTCCGCTTCTGCCGTTATTTTTGTGCTTGGATTGACGCGTTGAAAAAAGAATTTTATGTATAGTATATGTATATTTAAGTAATAATAATATTGTAATATAGTCAATGATCTATAAAAGTAGATTAGAATATTGAAATAATAAAATAATATTCTAATAAAAATTAAAAAATTCATATAATAATGTCTCCTTGAGACAATATCAAGAAGTTAAAAATTATTTATCAGTAACACAGGTAATGATTGGTTATAAAGTCCGAGTCGGAACTATAAGTAGTCGTTTCTGATCCATTCAGTCTATAGTTTGGTTCGAGACCCGAGTGGTACTTACTAAAATAAATAGACTGCCGGAAAGTAATAATATTAAGCTTGTGAATAAATGAAGACTGATAGAATAATAATAAAAATATACATACTTTGAATATATACTATAGCGACATCTATCGTACGATGATAACAATGATATAAATACTACTTTCAACGCAAGTCAGTCTAGGCAGGGCAATGGCGTAGTTCGCCGAGCGGTATGAATACCTGGGCATAGTTGGTTTCCAAGGTCCGCGGTTCACATCCCGCTTCTGCCGTTATTTTTGTGCTTGGATTGACGCGTTGAAAAAAGAATTTTATGTATAGTATATGTATATTTAAGTAATAATAAAATAATTAAATAAAAATTAGTGCTTAATTGAGAATTTTATTACAATTTATATATTATATCACCGGAATCCCGGGATTGTAATTTACCAGCACCGGCATTCCGTTTTCGCAGAAAAGTTCCGACACTGAAAGCCCTACGTGATTCAATATAGAGCAGCACGCATCGGATGCCGTTATATGATATTAAATAACAAAGTGAAAGCTCATCAATTATTTAATGGAAATGGTATGATTACGACAGTAGTTGCTATTTTCTGATACGTCTATTTTAATGGCAGCTTTATTCAGTCAAAAGTGCAATATTTCATTTCTATGAGCACATAAGCATGTTCAAAATTAAAAAAAAAACATTTTTATTAAAGTATTTGTTTTTTTTTTTGATAAACAATTTATGTCATCAAATATAAAGCATTGTTTTAACTTCTTATTTCTACACAATTAGATGTTTTTTGATATACGAGTATATCAACTATTTTCTCTACTACTTTTTGTTTTTATTCCTTTTTTTTACATGAACACATACAGAAGAATACCAACAGATGATAGTATTTCTGAAGTCTCATCTGGGGAATTCTTTGACGCTTACCAAGCATCATATGGCTAAGTGCTGCATGTGGAGTGTTGATCCGCCAATATCATAGACTACAGCTTGAGATTCACGTATCATCCTTATTATAACAGAAATGTACTATGAATGGGTGGTCTTCACGGGACGAATTTCGTCTACCACCAATTTAAATTAATAGGCTGTGACTGACATTTTACGAGTGAAATATTAAATTCACACCAACCGGGGGTATTTTAGAGCTCAGAAATCAATTTTTAATTTATTTATTTTTTAATCTCCGTCGGGGATCGAACCCGAAATTTTCTAAAAAAACTGCAATTAGTTTAAGATTTTTTTACTTATATTGTTGACGATCAATTTACGAATACATTAAGAAAAAAAAATTTTAGATTTCTTTTTACTGAAAAAGGCAGTTATATTATTTTAACAGTTTATTGTTAATTGTGAATTTTTAACTGAAAAATTCAAGAGGATCCACTAGACATATATTTTTTCAGACTTCATAATTTACACAATCGCTCCCCAAACTGAAACATATGCTTATCATGAAATGCTGCCACAAAGCATTATCAGCCACTATTATGGACACCTGAAGCTCCACCTAGTGCAGTCTTCGTATAGTTCTCGACAGCCTTCTAAGATGACAGAAGCTATATATCTATTGACAAAGAAGATAATAAGATTATTAAAATATTTTTTTGTGTCCATGAATTGTCGAAAATATTTAAACATGAATTTTTAACTAATGTTTGGAGAGACCACGTCACGGACAATGAGGTTCTCAGCATAATCAAGGAAGATAGGATCATATTAAGAACCATCTCAGAGAGGCGAGCCCAATGGGTCGGTCACATCATGCGCCACGATGGTCTTCTTCACGACAATGTGGAAGGGATGGTTAAGGGTAGAAACTGCAGAGAGTGCCCTAGACGGGAATATTTGTAGCAAGTGTTCGAGGACATGAGTTGTAGCTCTTATGCTGAGCTAAAGAGGGTCGCAGAGGATCGAGAAGAGTGGAGATCGAGATGCAAGATTTTGTTGCTGCAAACGAATCCACCAGATTGATACTATGAAGAAGAAAAGTTTGCACTTAGCAGTAAAAATATTTTTAGGCTGTAGCTCTAGCGAACTCTTATTGAGTATAGCGTATACAAATAAGTGATTAATTTCATATTATATTGCAAGGTTTAGAGCACCTGGTAACGTACAGGGCCAGTCTCTCTTTCGGCCGCCATTGCGCTCGTTTTCGCAGGAACGTAATTATTTTAAGGCTTATTCACCATTCACTAATTGCAATTACAAATTGAATAGAACCTTACATGCGCGAGCACTGCGCAGGAATCATGCTATATGCACCTGGCAGCTATGTTTATTTGATTATGTACGTTTTATCTAAGCAAATTCAGATTAATACTGACAGACACATAAAAGATATTCCAAGATGACATGCTTATATCATGTTATTAGCCAAGTATAAAAAATATAAACACAATATAATATTGTAAATCGTTAGTATTGATGCACTGTTAAACATAAAAGACAGCTTTTACGTCAGAAAATTTAACATTTATATACGGGAGCGCAAAAAAAGCTGACAGTTTGATTATTTCAGATTACATCAAAGCGTCAGATCTTTTTTAAAAAATATCTGACAGTGTGATTGCAGTATCTGACTTGAGATTATAGAAAATCAAAAAATATTTTTAAGTATAGATCTGACGGTTTGATTACTAGAGATTACAGAAAGAGCGGTCAGATCTTTTTTAGGAAAGATCTGACGGTTTGAATACTTGAGATTACAGAAAACCGTCAGATCTTTTTTGGAAAATATCCAGCGTTTTGATGTAATCTCAAGTAATCAAACCGTCAGATTTTTTTGCCGCTCTCTGTATATTTAATAAATAAATACATTTTCCCTTCGTATATCATGATCTAAATATCACATTGATAATTCACATACTGAATAATAATTTAAATAACTCTTACTAAATACATATCATTGGACTTTATTTTAATAAGCATTGCTCAACAAAATCCACATTAATAAAAATATGAAAGTATGTATATTCTTAATATTTGAAAACGATCTAAAATAACTTTTTAGGTTTTGACGGCCAGATATAATATTGTAGCTTTTGGATTTAGCCGTGTGTGGCGAATTACTAATTTCCAATATTTCGACCGCCATTGCAGATCTTGGTCACTAAGTCATCAATCCTGAAGAAGACCCCTGCAATGGCGGTCGAAATATTGGAAATTAGTAATTTGCCACATACGGTTAAACCCAAAAGCCACAATATCAAGGATCTGAAAGTTTATAATAGCATTTTAAATGTAATTAATAATTTGGATATAAAATAATGCTATTAGAATATTTAAACAATAATAAATATGTTGCAAAATATACTGGTGTTTTATAGGCTCGTAGTAGACCGATAATTGAAATGAACTGCTTTTAGTCACGCGAAACCTAATACTAATTAAAATGTAAATGCAGAGTGTACTGCGAAAAAATGGATCAAATGAAATAAAACTCGTTGCAATAGGGATGTAATTATTTTGATACTTCTCTATTCCAACATCTGTGAAATAAAATTATAAAACATTGTTGCATCAATTACTTAATCTGTAAAGTGAATGGATCTATAATTTGATAAAATACTGTTTTTTTTATTTCAATAAATAATTAAAAATATATGACACTGAAGAAATCACCACTAAAGGATTTAATAAGGTCAAAAAAAATGCTTTCATCTCAAGTCAATGTCAGGTTAGGATGATTAGTCCGATGCCCCCGAGGTCTGGACCACTTACTATTTTAGAGGCGGCTCAATTCAAAATAACAACGTAGAAGGTTCAACCGCTGTATGAAAAATCACCGAATTATTTTGAGGAACTGATATTCATAGATGTGACCTAAGGGTTTCCTGCACTTTATGCACTTTCTCAGATATTTTGTTGTAAGTAATTATCATTTGCTTTTTGATTGCTTACAAGTTTATGATTTTAAGAAATACGTGGAGTGCACAAAACAACTTCACCATTTTTTTAATAACATAACATTTGATAACATGTTACATAACACTAACTATTTAACATTTCATTTGGATCTCGGTTGGTTAAGCCCCTCCCTGTCCCGTCCTGTTTTTGGAGACCCAGATGGGGACCCGTTACTGGGCGCACGCAAAAAGCTACTTATGATAAAGTGGCTGAAGGCCTTTCCGTGATTCTAGGTGCATCAGTTAGATGTCAAATATACCTCATTCTAAAGCTGCGGAGTTATTATACTACTGCGAGTCTTGAATTGCCTTCTTTGGTGCTTTTTTATGTAAAAGCATGCAGGATAGCACAGCCGGTCAAGACCAGTGCACTCTATGACGCTCAGCCAGGGAAGCTGGACGCTGCATGCAATAAACGTGTGCTGTGTTCGTGTTTGCTAACCACGAAATACATGGGTGTGGATAAGGAAATGGTAAGGTTGGGAAATGGATTCTGCAGAATGGCAGACATCAGTTAGGAGTCATTACTTGCGTCTGCAATCTTGCAGACGGACGAGCAGAAGCGCACAAAAGCAGCGTAATTCCGTTTGTTAGCAACGAATTTCTGGTATCTGACCGGACCTGATGCCGGCCGGACCACTCCAATGAGCGCAATTCGAGCAGAGTGGTGCAGCGGGCAGTTCCACAGAACGTGAGGTGCGTCCTGCGAAGAGCTGGCGTCACATGGGCACTCTGCCTGGGATGTAAATTCCAACTTTTCAAGCCTCTCGAGGTAGCTCCAGAAGAATCCGTGACCGGTTAGCAGCTGGCTCGTGTAGTGGTTCGGGACGAGCCTCTTTGCGGCCATTCGCTCGCGAATCGATGGAAAGTATCCTCGAAGAAATCATTAAGGATTGTCCTACTCTCGCTGCCACTGCCATTTCATTTGGATCTTAGTGATTACTTAAAATGTCATATTTAAATTTTAAACTAATGTTATTGTATTTGTATTTATTTGATTTCAACTGTAGAAATACTCGCTAAAAAAAGTATGCGGTCAAAATATTGGTTAATAGTAATGAATATTATATATTTAATTTAATTATTAAATAAAATGTTAATTTTATTTTTATCATAGTGTATTTCTTTTATGAAATTTAAAAATACAGTTAAAACGTACAAAATGAGCACAGTTCTCATTTCTGATTTATTTTTAAAAGCTTCGAATTCTTCCTTTGATGTCATTAAAATGCGCCTGTTAAATATTCATGTAAAGGGAACTGAAACGATTTTGCATTAAAGCGTTTGAGAGCTGAATAATTTCAAGAAACGAAAAATAAATAAGTTTATTTCATTAATATTATTACTCCATGAACCGTTGCCGATTGAAATGGTAAATTATTTTCCCATTTTTCCTTAAGAGTAAATATTAAATTTATGATTATTTTCCCCATACTTGCTGTGATGTAGAAATAACGAAATGAAAATAATTTATTACTTAAATATACATATACTATACATAAAATTCTTTTTTCAACGCGTCAATCCAAGCACAAAAATAACGGCAGAAGCGGGATGCGAACCGCGGACCTTGGAAACCAATATGCCCAGGTATTCATACCGCTCGGCGAACTGCGCCATTGCTATGCCCAATAGAATATTGAAATAATAAAAATAATATTCTAATAAAAAAAAAAAATTAAAAAAAAAAAAAAAACGAAAATAATTTAATTTGTAATATGCAGTTTTGTCCACTAATATTTTTGTCATTATTTATATTGTGATTTATTTGTAATTAAATACGCATATACAATTCTACATCAAATTTTTACGCATCAATTCATTCAGAAAAATATCGGCAGACGTGGGATTCGAACCTCGAGCGTTGCACCTTTGCTCTGTCCTATATACACCACGTGGTCCACACGACCATTCACCGCCTGGACAGATTCGCGAAACCTGATGTATATATACCATTGTTAACATCATATAACGATAGATGTCTCTGTAGCATAAATTCAGAGTATGTTTATTATTATTTTATGATTCAATTAGTCAACACTTATTCACAAGCTTTTTATTATTACTTTTTTATTTGAATATATGTCATTATAAAAAATATATTTAAAATACTCTTATCTTAAATATACTAATGTTAGATATAAATTTTGCATAACTATGATGTACTTTATAAATATAAGTTATATTTATATGGAGTAAGATAAAAGCACATTCGTTACAGTTGTAACAGCTTTGTATAACGAGTAACACCAGTCAGTACACACTAAATTATTAAAAGTTACACATGACTTAGATGTGAGAATAAGTATAAATAAATTAAAATGATGTTTTTCATTAATAAAAAAATATAAGTATTGATATCAGCTTGATCTCTTTTAGACTGATGCCGTAAAGCCTCGAAAAACGATCTTTCGTTTGTTATTTTTCTTCGCTCGCCTGACATGCACATGTTATAGTTTGTATTATATAATATAACACGGCCATTTTATTTGTTCTGACAGTTGCTCCATTTTATGTTGGTGCAATTTTCATCTTTAATTTGCTTTTTTGCCGCAATCATTGGCGGCGCTGCATATCACAGTGTTCGGGAGTTGTCAATTAACTCGCGCCCGGCCGGCGAAATGCCATATCGATCGGGCGTAGAAATCAAGTTTTTATTTAAAATAAACGTGAATTGTGAACCAAAAACAAATTATTTTGCTTGGTAAACTGCTCCTGCATCCTTCCTCCACGCAGCCACGTGGCGAACACGTGACTTGTCGTCTTTTTAAAGGGGGGATGTCAGTATTTACTATTGAATTAATAAATTTAAAGGGTGTAGGTTATTTTTCATAATAACAAAAATATCCTTATGCCAATTATTTTTAATATAAGGTACAGGTTGTAGTATAGAGCACGTGCATTTGTTAAAACATGTAACTATTTTACGTTTAAATTTTAAATTATCTGTTGCTTACTTTTATTGTAATTGTTAAATAAAACATAAGTGTATTGCTAGAGGCTACTAAGTCTGTTTTTTACCGTAGTTTTGTTGACCTGAAATGCATTTTGATATTTGTGCTGAATTTCTATATTTTTGTTACATTCGTGAGAAAAAATACATGAAAAAGTTTTTTTAGGTCAGGAAACACGTCAGGTATATTGTATAAGATCGTAAATATTAATAAAAAATATACTTTCATATTTTGTGTAGAAATATTTCAGTGCAAATATTCCGAAGCCCACGCATTCTTAAAGAGCAGAGCCTCTCAAATTACTAAGTGTGCAAGACTAGAGGGGTTACAATATCTGCTAGGAGTATTGACATATTTTTATTTAAGTAATTTTGTTACATTTTCAAGTGCTTATATATTATTCAAGATAAAAATTGACACATTTTACCATTTTGTTAAATATTACAATAGAGGATGTCATATTAAAGTAAATTATTGACAGACACGAATCAAAATTAATCCTCATAATTCTTACTATATAAGCTTCCCATTTAAAGACGTAAATAAAATAATACCAAAAAATTCTTTCAATCTAATCTGCAAATATATGTTTTTATGTGAGTACTTGACTTCAGTACCATGTAATGAAAGAAGAAAACTTCTTCGATTTGCGTTTGAGACTCCACTTAATGGTGTTTTTACATATTTTTTACAAAAATGAAAAACAAAAGCGATCCTGTCAAATAGTATGTTCTAAGACATTTTCTGAAGAAATTCTCACAGACTTCTCGTTTTGAAGTTTGTGTCATTTAATAAGAAAGCCTTCCAGAACTGCTGCTCAATTTTTAACGACTTCTTAGCTGTCGCACTAGTGATATTCGACATTAAACTAACACACAATGTAAGTAAAACTTGACATCCCTGTTATTCCAAGGAGACTCCATGCCGCCGGGATCGTCATTAGAAAGCGTGGTGAATGGATGGGAAGCAGGTCTCCAAATCAAATAACTTTTCGAGAAACGCATTGTTAAATATTTAGGATAAAATAATAAAAAAATTCGTTCATCTGCCCAGGCCGAAACATTCCGTGTTCTTCACAGGTACCGGACAGACTCCCACTGATCACCCGTACTATTCACAGCTACTGCCCGAAATTCACCTAGTGCGTTTTTATGTAATTAATGGCATGATAGGTAGCGCCCCCGTTATAAGTAGAGACCTGTCAAAACAAACAATATGATGACGCAAGCGCCATGTCTTATGTCATTAATATTTTTATATATGCAGGTCCGACGAGTGAATAAAAATAAGAAATGAAAGATCATGTATCGAGGCTTTTCGGCACCAGCTTGCAAGAACTTTATCAAGCTGATATCAAACTGAATACGAAATGGTAAAGGTCTAACTCAAGATAATTTTAAATTAAATTTTGAAACGTTATTGTAGAAAGTTGGAGAAGCAGTGTTGGAGTGATGGTGTAGGAAGATTGATTTGCCCGTGAGTGAATGGGAAAGGTTTCTCGAGCGCTGAGTGAAATGTTGGAAAGTCTGTATTTATTAGGGCCGCAATTTGTTATTTTTACCCGGCGATTTGGCGGTTAACCCTTTTATATAATGAACGCTTCGCGAACCAATCTAACGGAAAAGAAAAGGCGGGAGATTCCCACCATTCTGGGCGGTAATGATGTAATATATTTATGGGCGTATGTATGTAATAATTATCATTAGTTATACACCCTTTCACTGTAACATGTCCGATAAAACAACTTTGCGAAGCTTGACTGATGATCTGTACTCATAATCGTCTATATACATTATTGATAATCTTACTTCATTGACCTTTGGACACTTCAATTTAAATAAATAGTAACTGGGATATTGTACAAAAAAGAACATTGCATTAATTATGAAAAAATACGTATAAGCTCCAATCCTTGAAATGCAGGTGTAAGGTCGATTCATTTACTTAATGCTGCTCATTAATCTTAATTTTAAGAATTAAAATCTCTTCCACCCATATAGAAAAGATAAAAGAAAAGAAACTCTCACACATGCTACTAAGAATAAGCAATATTCAAAAATTCGTTTCATAATTTCTCTGATAACTACTATAATGATCCTCTAATATATGAATTTAATTCTTCATATGGTTGTATATCTACCACAATATGTGCTCTTCTGAATTAAAATAAATATTTTTTCTAGCACCCACTCAATCTATCTCAAACATACATAATTTCCATATACCAGAACTCTCAGATTCTTACTGAACTCCATTGGTAAGCTCTTTAATGGTCTATTACCATTATCCCGCTATCATACGATTGAATCTCTTCTAGAAACATATCAAGATACACATGTGATGTTAAACTAATACATAAAAATTACACATTTTTCCTGCAGAATCCAGCCGCATTAGTTCAGTCTCATAGAATCAACTGCTTTTTAATGGTTATGCTGTCCTAAGCCATTTCTAAAGGCCAAATGTAAGGACAATTACTCGATTTTCCAAAAAAATATATCTTAATATGTCTAGAATGCCTCAGTTCTTAAAATCCCATCCCTTTTATTTAAGTTCAATCTTACCGAATTATGCAAAATATGTAAAAATCGAAACTTCTGCTCTTGATAGGAATTACAGTTCTTGGTAATTTGTGGAAATCGTTTGTTCCTATTGACATCGGCATGATATAGTCCTTGCTGACTGGTACTGAAAACTTCGATATACAATCTTTCTTCTTTTATTTCTGTTCGCTTGTTGTACATGTATGTGTCACCTTATTGTAATTTAAAGAAGTCCGGTCATGGGTGTGACGTTGGTGATATAGATCGCCACTTGCGGCGCTGGGTGCCACCAACCACGGCACCCGGTCCCCGGTCAGTTGTATGCCGACGGTGGCAGAAGGTCGTATTATGGCTGGCCCGGCATGTTATTCCGCCTGGGTTGTAAGTTTGTAAGGTTTATCGTGAGTATATATGTGCTTCTGAAAAAGTCTTTGTGTTGTTGATCTGCTCCTTATCTTACCACCAAGCAATTCAATAACAAACCAAAAAGAAGAGGATGTCACTTTTGATGAAAAAATATAATTAAATAAATCGGTTTTTATTTATTAAAACTCACAGTAATTTTAAAGCAATTATTTTATTTTCATATTTAACGATTTTTCATTGTTTGATATTCATTTCAAAATTCACAAAAAAAAATCTCACTTACGCACCCGAAACGAAAGACAAATTTATAACTCTGTGGAAAAATTTATTGTTTTAATTAAACAAAATATCGGATCCGCATATTGTATAAAAGTACGGGAGAGTATCATTGATTAAAATAACAAACGGAATGAAATTCGCGCAAAGGGGTTCAAAACGCTAAACGGGCAGAAATTAAATTAAAATTGTTTGAACACTTTATAATATCATTATGAAAGTTTCTGATATTATCAAACAGTCATTTTTGGCAGCGCCACCAGCAAAGTTACCCTGACACTTGCGAAAGATTTTTGAATAATTTCGAAGTATATTATTCGCGACACCGCAGGCGAATTTTTCGATTTTTAAATTTTTATTTCTCTGAAGAGTAAAATTAGCAATCAAGCGATGTCCGCAACAGGTAATCTTGGCGTCTATCTCACGGGCGTATTTAGGAAGTTTAAATTATGCAGGTACCTGTTCCGGGTTTTCATTGATGTTAAGACTATAAATAGAAAATAATTTTGTACCTTGTTTTAACATGGATCACACTGAGCACTGTTTCACTTGATGGAAGACTCCAGTTTCACGATCTATGAAAGTTATTCTAATCAATTTAATATGAATTCTTATGTATTTAATATTTACATGGATCTCAAAGTGACAACATGATGTTCAGATGTTTTTTTTAGTAAATATTTGAGTAGTCTTTTTCAGCTACCACATTGTTTTTTAAGCGATTTATAATAATAATTAAAGACAAATAGATAAAAGTGTTATAATTCGTAGTGAATAGTAAAGTATTTTAACTCTACTATTTTTAAAAAACACAACTTTTTGTGTTTCATTCATAACAAAAAGTTTAGTTGCCATATTTTATTTCTTTTGGAAATTTGATCATCGCTAAGCAGAAAAGACATTTATTTCGTTATAAAACTAGATTATTCTAGCCTATTCTAGAATATAATATCTTCTTTCTTTAAGTCTATACACGAACAAGTTTCCCCTGAAAATTTCATCTATGATGTTCTAAATACCAGCACATTCTCGAATAATATTTATACTTACTTCGAGTCAGTGCGACAATTTGTCGTTACTAAGTTTACCGTCGTGTATATTATCGAACATTACATTTACGAGTATGAACGCTTGTATTCTACATCGGGCGATACATAAAAAAAAACTTAAACTATAGTTGTAACTATAAAATTAACTAGTAAAGATAAAGCAAAAAAATAGGATAATAATATGTTAAATTTTACATAATGAGTAAAACTGTTAATATTTTTTTTATTTTTTTACCACATTATTGAAATCCCTCTTTTTGACCAAAAGATATGCAATGTGTAACAAAAAATATGTAAGTTGCAATTCAATTACATGCTGAACGATGAAATAATGAACAATTTAAATATATATTATTTGTAGGAATGCTTTTACTTATTATAAAACATTAATTTTATTTATGCATTTCATGAATATTAAGATAGTTGAGCAACAGAATTTGAATTCGCTATTTCAATCGTGCGAGTATTCAAAATCTGGAAGCTGGAAACAATATTCGTAAGTGCGGCATCAAAGCCTCGCGCGTCCTGAGAAGGTTTCGACATTTGTTATTAAATACCGTAGACACAGTGCACACCGGCACAGAAGGCACTATTTCATTTGTTCATTTCCTGCAGTCGCTGCCGTCTACCGCTTCCGCATATTTTCAAACGCGGCGCCAAAGCGGATGCGGATAAAATGTATTTTAAATTTGAAACATTTCTTCGCGGCGTTTCGCGCGCTTAACGACTGGCGGTTTCGCGCCATTTGTAAAAGGCCTCTCTCATTACTACGCACTTAATCCGAGGAAGGTGGCGGACGGAGTGGTTTTTTCGGAAAGACAAAATTCAAATTGTTCCACGCGGTAATTAACCGTCGCTAAAGCGCGGACATTAGCAGAATTCATAAAACATCCGTTGTGTTTTGTTATGTTTAAATGCAAAGTGTTTTCATGCCATGAAAATATATTTTCAAACTACACTGTTCTTGGCATAACATACATAAATAGTAAAAAATATTATTCTTCGTAGTAGTATTAATCCGGTGGATTGGTTTGCAGCAACAGAATCTTGCATCTCGATCTCCATTCCTCTCGGTTCTCCGCAACCCTCTTCAGCTCAGCATAAGAGCTACAACTAATGTCATCGAACACTTGCTGCAAATACTTCTGTCTAGGGCGCTCTCTACAGTTTCTACCCTCAACCATCCCCTCCACAATGCCGTGAAGAAGACCATCGTGGCGCATGATGTGACCAATCCATTGGGCTCGCCTCTTTGAGATGGTTCTTATTAGGTGCCTATCTTCCTTGAAAAAATATTGATGTAAGTTAAAACTTAATATAAACACAAGAAACTTTTTACATTCACTCCTTTTTCTTCAACTATTCTAAATGATACTACAATTTTCCGTAAATCAGTTCCGTGAATTGCTATTATAAAGTATTTCTGGGAATATATACGGTTCCTGATATACTAGGCATATTTTTTGTGCTTTGTTAATCGTAATTTTTCAAGGAGATCGGATGGTCAACTCAAACCTACCATACACAGTTATGTTCTCTTATAGTATGTTAAAGCCTTTCTTATTTCAAAACGTATGAGATATAAAGCTTTCTTACCCGCTCCCTTACCTCGTTATTTCTTACGAATTCTAGCCATCGTTCTTCTTATATTTTACGCATATAACTGTTCTCAAAATCCACAGTAATAATATATTTGTTTTTATCTGAAGCCACCTTCAAAAAAATCTTCATAACGTACTACAGATATTTTATTATATGAGGCATTAATTTAGTGCAGACAATTAAAAAAAAAGCAAAAATTAAAAAAAATAGATTTTTTAAATAATTTTTTTAAATAAAATTTTAATAATTGAACGACGAGTATAATACATAACCATCCTCCTCTCTTTGAAAGGTTGTTATTCAGTCGTGTGGTGGAAGGATGAGGAGCAGATTATCAAAACAAAGACTTTTTCCGGAGCACTTTGACATATATTTTCGATAAAGACTTGGTTTCCCTGATCGATCGTTACTTCCGCCTCGATCGATCGGGACTTAACAATGCGATCTCGCCGATGTCAGCACACTGAGTACTGAACGCGCTCGTGATGGGCTGTTGCACAGCGCCACAAGTGGTGATCTACGTAACTAGTCCAAAATGCCAATATGTTGACACATACATGTACGACTAGCGAACAAAAATAAGAGACGAAAGATTGTGTATTGAGATTTTCGGTACCAGTCAGCAAGGGCTGTATCATGCTGATGTCAACATTTATCAAATACTTAATTGAACTATATTAAATATAAGCTTTGATTATACGAACGTATAATTTTTATCATTACTTGATATTTATCTACCAATAGCTTAAGTTTATGTTATAGATATTTTATATTGAAAGACTTTGATATCTTTCCATAGAAAATATACTTTATTAATAAATTGAGATTGCGCACGCAGATTTCAATATACCGTGGAGACTCGAGTACCATTGTTCTAAATACTCTGCGTAAAAGAGAGGAAAGTCATTACAGAAAGCCCTTAATGATAAACGTTTAAAATTTCAATAGTAGTTATGAAAGCACATGAAAATACGCAAACGTATAATGGCCGCATACATACATCGGCAAACAGAAAAAAGAACAAACGTTTCAACTGCCTTTTTTTCATTTCCCCTCTTTTCCAGTGTTTAAACACTGTTATTGTCTTAAGCATTCAGCTTTCCGAGGTGCGAGCGAAAGGAAAAAGCTCAGTCGGAGAAAGCTTTCATCGCTGTATGAAGAGTGACAGAGATGCAAGTCGTGTCTCTGCATTCTGGATGTTTTAAGTCTGGTATTCTCCTCTTCCACCCTTCTCTTTACAGGGCGAGCAATTAAAGCGGTCTTTGTTTTTGATCCCGCCAACAAAAGTTTGACGGAGGGCAGAGACATTCTGATCTTCTCTAGCCCTCTCGCGGTGAAAGGGGATTCAAACTTTCGGAATTTTAATATTATTTAATACGCGGACGTCGTTATTATGCTTCTTTGTGATCATTACACTGTGAGACGAGACGCCATTCCGTATTATTAATACAAGGATTTTATTATAATATGCTTGTCTTAATTGTTTGCTAGGACAAAAGCGAGTAATAGTAATCAAAATAAAATGAAATATATTCAAAGTTATGTATTAATTAATTTCGTATTAGTTAGTAATGAAGTTTTCTTTTCATATTATTTTAAATGGTTGTTTGCTTTTCGAAACAAATATGTCCATTTTGCGAAATCGAATCAAAATTCGAATCAAATATGTCCATCACAAGTAGTGGATGGTACCCAACGAATAGGCACACTCAAGTGGCAATGGGCAGGACATATCTGTCGAAGAGACGACGGTCGATGGGGAAGAAAAGTATTGGAATGGCGCCCAAGAACTGGCAAACGAAGCATTGGCCGACCCCCTACAAGATGGACCGACGATATAAGAAGAATAGCGGGAGTGACCTGGATGCGGAAGGCGGAGGATCGAAGAGGATGGAGACTCATGCGGGAGGCCTACGTTCAACAGTGGACGGACACAGGCTGATGATGATGATGTCCATTTTATACAATGAGCGAAATCTTCAACAACATCTTTTATATAGGCTGTTGCTGAAATGTTTCATTTTAGACACAATTAAAGTAATTCAATCATTTTAAATTAATAAAGAGAAAAAAATATATATAATTAATATAATTTTTTTAATTTGTAAAAATCGAAATAAAATATTAAGTCAAAATTTTCCACATTTGTTTTTAATATAGGACGACATGTTTAGGCTACGTTGGGTAGCCTTTGTCGTGTCGATTAGGTAAGTAATTAACAGAGACAGTAGCAGATAATATCCGACGTAGCCAAAACATGATTACGAAATTTCAGCAAGAACAATCGATAAAGTTGTTTCAATAACAATTTTCAGTTAATAAACTTAACTTAGTTTTTAGTTATTAAAATACCGTTATTTTACGCTAAGCACGCAGAGGTTGACTTTCTAATTACACATACGAGTATCTTAAACTACGTACTTAATTTAAGTATACAACTTTTATTTATATAATTATAACAGTCATATTTTACGGGCTTGTGAGGTGTGAAGTTAACTATGAAAATACAATGAATTTTGATTGAAAATAGGTGAAAAAATGGGCTGTGAGAGTAAGCAAGAACTGGCAGCTTCCAAAGCTCCTTCCTTAATGCCACAGGTAAGCTATGGGATGCTCTTACAGCATCTGTGTTTCCTCCTTCCTTCAATCTGGATCTCTTCAAGAAACAGATAAATATACACTTGCAATCTCCCCAACCCACCCACAAACACGAACACGATACACGTTTCCTGCAAGCAGCATCCAGCCTCCCTGGCTGAGCGTCATAGAGTGCACTGGTATTGACCGGGTGTGCTCTCTTGGATGCGTTTACATTAAAAAATTGCGGGAATGGAGGTGGATTAAGACCAAAAATCTATATACAAGTATATTTTTTGACCGGTAGCTACGCGCACCGCGAAACGTATTTGCATCTTCGCACCGTACGCGTAGTTCTTCATCCTGTATCGCAGTCTCAAAGCAGCCGGTTTGATGATGGAAGGGGGCGGCTTCAGGTTCAGAACAATGGGCGGCGCCCTCAAGCCGCCGAGGCGCCCATTACTCGCTAAATGCTGCTTCCGGCTCTGGGCCGCACCAGATTGTCAAGTATTCTAGCCATTGTGCCGCCTATGGTACAAGTACGTCACCAACCCCTTTAGTTGCACTATTTTTTATGTTCATGCACGAGAATGCAGACATTGAAATCTCATCCGAGATTTCTATTTTAAGAAGCTTACCTTAAGAATTTTGATAACGCGCTGCACCAACGCCACTTGCAATAATCTACCTAAAACAAAAACCGGTTGCACCAACCAAACCACTATATAGATAAGAGTTTTGATGTTGATCGGCATTTCAAGATTAGCAATGACCAACTCACGTGCATTCTCTTTAATTTATCTTACATCGTTAGAATGAAATTCAATGAAATTGATTAATCATTGGATAAATTACCTTATCAACCATTTTTCTTTATACCAATATTTTTGGCTTTAGCATTTTGTGCAGAAAAAATATTTTCAGTTAAATCAATCTGTAATTAACCGTATTTATTTGTAATAATCATTTTGAATAAACGTTATTTTACATTGCTTATTAAGCTGAATCACTTTTAGTCGATCATTTACTCAAGTAATTGTTATCGAAACGAATCGCATATCAATTCTTCAATTCAAGTGTATTTTTAACAAGTAATTGGCGGGCAAAATATTCGGTAATGCTTAATATAGCGGCGGGCACTTTGGAAAAATATTTCCCATTAAGTTTAATGATGAACAGGAGAAGTATTTGCAAACTTCCATTTTCCTCGATTGGAGTGGAAAATATTAACTCGATAAACAAGAAAATGCCAAAGTTGGAAAACAAACGCACGTAATGGGAACCCGGAATATAATCAAGAGCGGGGAATGACGGTAGCTTTTTAAATATTTACAGAAACTTAAATCTGTGAATTATTAAAAGTTTCAAACCTTCATACACGTGAAGAAAGCGATTGAAAAAGTTGGAAAGTTTCATGAGCCGAGTGTGAGAAGGAGTTAGTGCAGAGAAGTCACCGAAGTGGTACTTACGTTTAATAACTGCTGAAAATGACAACTAAAGGGTACAATCGCAGTATAAGCATGATTTAAAAAAAATCTTTTTTTGAAATATTTTTATTAATGTCCTTAACGCTTTTCTAGTGTATATGTTTTCTCCTTTAACCCTTTCATTACGGCTCGGTGGAATAAAAATTAAAGTGACAATTATGAAACTAGTATTTGAAGCATGAATGTGAATACTAATCAGGTCTATTTTCATATATCACATTGGTTCTTGTATCCTTTAGCTATCATATGATGCATCAAAGCTATTCTGAGAAAGTAGCAAAACGATATACCATACGGCTACCGATGTCAACGGCAAGCGAATCTTACACGGCATATATCGGGTACCGATAATCCGAATCTTTTAAAGAAACACATCAACATGCATTTACAATATTTCGAAACCGAATATAGACACAACACAAATTTTCCAGTAGCCTTGGATGAGCGTCACATAGTCACCGAGTCTTTTGGTTTCAATCTGTTTTGCTTGTTGTGTTTTATGCTTAGGTAAAAAAAATAAATATATTTTTTTAATTTAAGTTAAATAATTATTAAATACAACTTCTTCTTCGTAGTATCAATCCGGTGGATTGGTTTGCAGCAACAGAACCTTTGCATCTCGATCTCCATTCCTCTCGGCCCTCCGCAACCCTTTTTAGCTCAGCATAAGCGCTACAATTCATGTCCCCGAATACTTGCTGCAAATACTCCCGTCTAGGGCGCCCTCTACAGTTTTTACCCTCAACCATACCCTCCACAATATCATGGACAAGACATCGTGTTGCATGATGTGACCGATCCATCAGGCTCGCCTTTCTGAGATGGTTCTTACAAATACAACTGGACGCGTTTAATCATAAGTGAGAATATTCTAGAATCCACACAGTCTACATTTGATTCTCACCAACAATAAAATGCGTCAAGTCATTGTGAATAGTTTGATGTTTATGTAAAATCAAAATTATTTAGTATTTTTAGTTGGCAGTTTCAACAATAATTGTTATTTAATGGTGTTAATGTTTTATTTAGTATTTTCTTTATAAATTATATCAAATACAATTATATCATATATTTGTAAGTGTGCTTAAAGTATTTTTGTTTTAATTTATCTTCATTTTATTAAAAATCAATAACACGATTGAACTGAGATAGGAAAGGGGTTCAATTTATCATTTTTTTAAATTAGATAAATTTACAATAATCACGATTCTCGGTCATATGAACGTATTTAAATAATTTGCTGTATTAGTTTCATTATATGCCCGTTTAATTTATAGTAAATTTCGTTACAGTAGAATGCGAATATCGATGACTTTATCAACCTCGATTTTTAAATTTGCTTACGTATTTTGCAAGAGTTACGTAATTTTGAGTTACGCCATTGATGTAGTGGTTCGGGAGGGCAATCAGTGAGACGAGAGGCAACTGGAGAGAAGAAGGAGAAGGGTGGAGAAGGGGGACGCCACTTTGTCAATGTGAAGGACTGCGCTGGGTCTAACTTCTAAGTGTTTCTAAATTTGCTGCCATAGCAAACCATTAGTATTGCAAAAATACCCCAAGAACATTATTTGACTGATATACTTGTAGACCAACCAAGGAGAATATAGTAAAGAGATGCTGTGTTTGTGGATGACAGTGGTGAAGGATGATTGAGGAAATGAGACAGGAAATTAGCAGATAGATGGTTTTGCTAAGTGCCTGCTTGCCTAATGGAACTAACAATTTGAATATAGGCGTTTTTTTTATTATTTTATTTATGATTGTGGTTATCATGTATTTACTAATTATTAAAACGATTCATAGTATATACTTATCATTATTTCATATGCAAGACGAGGACACAAATGAAAGCCAGGCCAAAGCCAGAAAGTACAGCGGACCGACTGAATGTGATTGCGGCGCGGAGCAGACCCTGTCACACCTTCTGGAGTGTGCGCTCTGTCAGGATAGATGCACTCAGGAAGACCTGAAACTGGTTTCCGTAGTAGAAGAAGTTTCCTAAAGCCGACAACGGAACTGGTGATACCTGAGGCCACCCTGCGGCTGAACATGTGGAGAAACGCAACTGATGAGAATACTTGGATTGTTCCGAAAGAGGACCTAGCCCCTGGACATGACCAGGGATGGAATATACCCTTAACAGACTTCGGACCGGAGTATGCAAGACAAAGACACAAATGAAAGCCTGGCAGTTTTACAGCAGACTGACTGAATGTGACTGTGGCATGGAGCAGACCCTGTCACACCCTCTGGAGTGTGCGCTGTGTCCGAGTAGCAGCACCCAGGAAGACCTGATGATGGCCAGGAGTATCGCCATCAACGTCACCCTTCTGGGCAGACAGGATCTGACCCTGTTGTTTCCGACACGATTATATATACATATATTTATTATATCAATAATTGCTTCTCAAACTGCATCATTTGGTCAACACGAATTGCCGCTTTAAAGCTATATCAGCCGCCATGATCCTCGCCTTATCTTGTGTCAGCTATGCCTCTGATTCTGAGATTCTACGTTCCACCTTTTATAGCAGAGAGAGCCCGAGAGTCCTTAAATTCCATAAAAAGTCATTTTTTTTTTTGGAACGCAACCCCTAAAATTTTATGAACTTCAAACCTTGCATAACACGGATTTGTATTACACGCTGTTTTTGTGGAACCATATAACCGTGTTATACGAGGCCCAAGTGCACTTTGTAGTGGCGAATTGTCACATTGCTCTAAGTAGGTATCTTCTTCGTAGTATCAATTTGGTGGATTGGTTAGCAGCAACAAAATCTTGCATCTCGATCTCCACTCCTCTCGATCCTCTGCAATCCCCTTTTGCCCAGCATAGGAGCTAAAACTCATATCCTCGAACATTTGCTACAAATACTCCCGTCTAAGACGCCCTCTGAAGTTTATACCCTCAACCATCCCTTCCACAATGTGACCGATCCATCGGGCTCGCCTCACGGAGATGGTACTTACTAGGTGCCTATCTTCCTTGATTATGGTGAGAACCTTATTGTAAGTGACGTGGTCTCTCCAGGAAATTCCGAGAATTTTTCTGTATGACCACATCTCAAAGGCCTCTAGTCTTTTTTTATCACTTTCAGATAAGCACCATGTCTCACAACCGTACATCAAGATGCTACAAACAAATGTTTTGGCAAGTTTCTCGCGGAACCTTTAATCAATATTTTTTGACGCAAGAATTTTCATTTTTTTAACAGTATTCTACGCAAGCACTTCTCTCGTTCTTGAAAATTGTCTTTTGCTGGGATGATTAGATCCACAGCCATGCATATTGCGGATAATGTACGCTTAACTTATAAAGGCAGCATTTAATTAAAAATTATTATTTTATTGACAATATTTTCAATGTTTTTTTCTTATCTTTTCAGGTGAGTACCGAGTTGCGATACATCCTTTAAAGGCCGGTGATTACGTCTTTATTATAAGTGTTTATTTATTGCATGAATAGTGTTTTGTAATTCTGCTGATGAGTTTCAATTTCTGTTTAACTGAAACCCTTCAAGTTGTACTGCTTGCTCCCCTTTGTCTGGTTCCATGCATTGAAATATCAACTGTCAACAAACCAGGGGGACGATATCCTTGCGTTAAATATTCAAGCAATGTAGTAAAAAATCCGTCGACCTTTAATTATTCCAGTCCATAATATGCATACTTTTATATTTTGTATTTGGAATATTGATGATATTGGCTAATTTTCTTTCTCTTAAAAACCATATTTATCATTATTTGATGTTTATATTTTAATTACAGTATGACGTATAATTTTAGTAATATGTTTATTAACCCTTTCGCATCGGTTGTCGGTATATGCCGTCATAAGATTCCCCGATCATTGACATCGGTTGACGTGATGTATTGTTTTGCTAATTTCTTAGAATAGTTTTTTGTGCATCATCTGATAGCTAAAGAATACAAGAACCAATGTGATAAATGAAAGTAGACCAGATAAGTACAATTATGCTTCAAATACTGGTTCTATATTTGACAGTATAATTTGTATTCAAGACGAGCCGTAATGAAATAGTTAAATCGTAGTACAGCATGATTTGTTTGAGAAATACTAGCACCCTTTCAATTATAATATGATAAATCATTATAAAATAAATATAAATAAACTTAGTACAAAATGTAATGAACTTATGTTATTATCATATATATATATATTTGACGTTGACTTACTAAATATAAGTAGCTCATATTAAAAGTTAAGAATATCCGCGGAGCATCAAATATATTATCGTTCAAAATCAATTGATGCGACGATTCTTATCCACAGTATTTTATTTTTTATGTAAACACATACAGGAGACTAATAACAGATGGTGATAGTAATTCTGAATTCTCATCTGTGGAATTCTATGACGCTTACCATGGTGCATATGGCTAAGCGCTGCGTGTGGAGTATTGATCTGCCAACGTCATAGACTACAGCCCAAGATTCACGCATCATCCTTATTATTACAGGAATTAACTATGAATGGGTGGTCTTCACGGGACTACTTTCGTCTACCACTAATTTAAATTGATAGGCTATGACTGGCATCTACTGGTGAGGGATCAAATTCACACCAACTGGGGTGTTTTAGAGCTCAGAAATCGATAAATAATCATTTTTTTTAATCTCCGTCGAGGATCGAACCCATGACCTTTGGCTTGCAAAGCAAACGCTTTGACCACTGAGCTATACCCACCGAGTAATTGCTGTCCTCCAGTAATCCATAATAAATGTAGGTAATAGTATTTTTTATTTAGTATTATAAATAAATGTGCAGTTTCACCAAGTATTGTCAGATGATAACCTTAACTCTTTTTATTTAATAATTAAATTTATTTTTCTTGTTAAAGAAGTTAGCGATATACATATATTATAATAAATGTTTCATGGTCTTGTAAAATGCACGATTTTACAATACATTGTAAAATAAACTTGATCGCATAAAAAAATTGAATGAAATATTCTCATTGCGATTATGCCCCGATTAATGTGGAGGGTCTCTCGTCGCGTCGTTATAAAAGTTGAAGGGCTCGTCGGGACTTCGTCTCTCGGGCGGAGGTCAATGAAGGGACGAGGTCCTTCAGCGACTTCCTTATCGTCCACCCTGCTCCACCCCTGCCTCGGGGCAAAAGGTCCGATAGGGATCACGAGGGCCCTTGTCCTGTCCCGTGCCGTTATTGTACCAGCCAGTGGTAACAAACTATCAACTCACAACACATTTGAATCTGTCATAACATCACAATGTCTGTTTCCTTAACTAGTATATATAGTCACTGCCTTCACAAAGATTTTTCAGACGCCATCGTCCTCGCATCAACCTTCTACAGCTTTCCCGAACACCTTCCTTATTCAGTTCTCGAAGGCCTTCCAGGACGGCGTGATCCCAGGAGTTTGAATCAAAGGCATCTTTAGTTGATACTCTCTAGGACATTCAAAATATATGTCTTAACTTATTGAGACCATTTGTGGTATAGAAGGCCCCCTGCAGTTTCTACCCTCAACTATTCCTTCCACAATGTCATGAAGAAGACCATCGTGGCGCATGATGTGACCGATATATCTAGCTCACCTTTCTGAGATGGTTTTTACTAGGTGCCTATCTAAAAATCAACTGTATGCTCTTTACATGCCTAAAATAGCGTTGAGCCTCCCCACTAAGGATTTAAAAAATGTGTAAGCTACGGAAGCGTCGGCTTATCACCCGATTTCCATTTAAAAAAACACTGATTATTGAACACCAGAATATTTTGTCTGGTAGTACAGCAGCAGTCAAGTTTTCGGGCTCGTGCGGTGGAGACACCCGGAAACCATTTATGTTCCCATGTGGACCTCCAAGTATACAGGTGTTCTGGGAAAAGGCATAGATAATCTGAGCTAACAGAACAGTGTAACGGAAATTTGCGCTGTTCAAATGCTTCAAATATGAAGTGAATATGCTAAAAAAAGTTATCGTGCGAAATATTTAAATATATTTATTCCGTGATATAAATTGTTAATATCTTCTATCAGTATGTGGTCTGATAGTCTCATAGGATTACTTCTCATGCCTGTGCTTACAGTCTCACTTATTCGTTAACTCACCTGTGCGTTCACTTACTTGTTCTGGCGTCCTTTTCGCATTGCTGCCGATCGATGATGTTGCCACTAACTACACAGTACACAAGGTAAAGGTTTACATTCACTATCACTTTTAAGTGTATTGTATAACCGCTTGTAGACAGGAAGGCAAACAGAGTGGTAAGGGGGGAGGTCTATATTGTTCGTTCTAGTGTAATTTGTTCTCGCTCATCAAAAGCGAAACACGGAAAAATGAAAAGCGACAACCCTCGCTTCATCGGAGGTTAATCTACATTAAAACTGTACCCGGTATTAACTGATTGTACGGAGCTTTTGTAAAACTACTTTAGAATTCATTAATGGCTTTTCATGATTTTGTACATTTGGTGCCGCGCAATATTCCATGCGATGAATATAACATTTGTCAATTAATTTGTATCACGAATTTAATGAATAATTAATGCCAGGAATTTGATGCAGAATTATTGTAGAACGCAGTTTATAATATTGGGTTGAGTTGTTTTTTATCATATCCGCTCCATATTTGAAACATATGAACAACACGAATATTCGTGTCATGGTTATATATGTTCCTTCCTTAGTTTTAAGTTTTAAATTAAATAATAACTTTTTATCTCTTTAACTAGGTTTTATCTATGTTGATGTCAATGATCAAACACAGGGAGCGGCATAAAAATCTGACGTGAAACCGTTTTTTTTTAACTGTCATTTTTTTTTGCCGCTCCCTGTAGTTTGATATAAATGAACTATTATTATGTTTTAGCAACTTATTTACTCCTTCTTATTCAATGTCATTAACCATTTCTTTGTATATCTATTCATTTTTTTGTGGCATACGCTTACAATTATCATCCAACATACTGTGTACATTTTGAGTCCCAAAAACCGGAAACATTTTTGTCCAAATTCAAAACTTTTTTGACCCTATGAACAAGTTCTACGAGTAGCTCGACTTTGGAGTATATTTTTTGATCATATTATTATTCAATTTATAATATTCTTATTTGAATCCAATTTAAAAAAAATCAAATAAATCAAATAATTTAATCATTAATTACAGTGTATGGAATTGTATCAAAGCAATTCAATCTTGAAATCATGATATTGAGGTAAAGAAATGTTGAAATTAAATGTTAAAGAAGTGGAAATTTGAATGGAAGAGAAATGCCGCTACAACGAATGATTGATTGGCATTTCATATTCTGAGCGAGTATATTAAATATTTTGTCCATAAATATACGTTTTATAAAGCATGGCCCAAGCCTCATTCTAAATTTGAATGTGTGAAAACCATTTATTTTTCTTTTTTATTTACTTGACTTAAAATTATTTATTACTG
The DNA here is from genome assembly GCA_022606575.1 of Glossosoma conforme. Lineage (NCBI taxonomy): Eukaryota > Metazoa > Arthropoda > Insecta > Trichoptera > Glossosomatidae > Glossosoma > Glossosoma conforme. The sequence continues at coordinate 1,397,533 of JAGTXR010000089.1, forward strand.
CTTAAATTTGAATTTCCATCTGAAACAAATATTTAAGAGTATGTAGGAACTGGAAGGAATAAATATAAAAATTAAATCTGTGTAATATATTGATAAACTTTATCGTATTCCCTCAAAAATTTAACCTTTATAAATTAGCATCATCGTCATCAGCCTGTGCCCGTCCACTATTGAAAATAGGCCATCCGCATGAGTCACCATCCTCTTCGATCCTCCGGCTTCGGCATAGTATTACCGTATGATGATATAATACAACTACAATAAATAATAATTACTGATTATCATATTTACTATGAAATTACCTGACTGTAAAAATCATTTCTGGCATTGTTTGTCTTATTAATAAAGAAAATATTCTATTTTTAAATCATCATTATCAGTATGTATCCGTTCAATGTTGAACGGAAGCCTCCCGTATGAGTCTCCATCCTCTTCGATCCTCCACTTCCGCATCCAGGTCACCCCGCTATTCTCCATATATCATCTTGCAGAGAATCGGCCAATGCTTTGCCAGTTTTTGCACGCCACTCCAATACTTTTCCTACCCATTGACCGTCGTCTCTTCGACATATATGTCCTGCCCATTACCAATTGGAGTGTGCCGTTAGGTTGCCTCCACTACTTTTTTTAAGATACAAATATAAAAAGAAAACGCCAAAAATAAGCAAGACAACACGGCAAAATTATGTATCGATAATTCAATAACGATTTTTACATATGACTTAAGAAATTCACGTACTGAAACATCGATGGGCGCCACAAGATAACAAAAAAGCCCTTAATTTTTATCCCCTGTCATTATTAGAGGGAACAATGCCTACAAAATATAAAACCAAATCGTCCCTTTATCGTTTAGATAACAAAGCAAGATATCAAAACTGCTGGCGTAGCTAATTGGAGATTTGGTTTTTGAGTCAACAATGTGATTTGAAATAGTCATAATTTTTTTATGCAAACACATACAGGAGAATACCGACAGATGTATATGTAGGTGATAGTAGATTCTGAAGTCTCTTCTGTGGAATTCTACAACGCTTACCACTGCGCACATGGCTAAGCGCTACATGTGGAGTGTTGTTCTGCCAACGTCATAGACTACATCCCGAGATTCACGCATCATCCTTGTTATAACAGAAAATGACTATGAATGTGTGGTCTTCATGGGACGACTTTCGCCTACAACCAATTTTAATGAACAGGCTATGACTGGCGTTTTACGGGTGAGGGATCAAAATCACACCAATAGGGGGTATTTGAGAGCTTAGAAATCGATACTTTATTTCATCAATTGATAGCTTGACATATATTTATTAGTTTATAAGATTTTATTCATAAAATTGGAGATACTGATTATATTTTATGTAACAGTAATAAAGCTAACGTAACATATTAACTTTATATCTCTCGATATCGACTTCAGAACGACAGTTTTGTTCTAATCCGTTTATTGCTTCACGAGTGCTTGAAGTAGGCAGTGAACTAACAAAATAATGAACTTTCGGGGTTTCCTTATTGCCGTTCGATCCTTTAATACCGTAGGGGGGGGAAATCGGGAAATTATTTGGCGCCTGCGTACCGAGAACCTACACAAAGTCACGACGAAAACTTTGAACTTTGTTGCGATCTCTACCACGTTTCTTGGAACAAATTCTTGAGTATACTTCTTGTTGCAAAACTTTTCGGCGCTATTTCAAGTGACTTCTTGGAAAACAGCCTGTTTCGTTATGACTATATAGTATACTAATACTTTGTTCATCTTGGATGTAAATATTTTGTTTGGGAACGTAAATTGATGCTAAATTATATTTTAACAGAAAAATCGATCGGTTTTTGAATATTCTGCAATGTATTTAGTATTTTTTTTTTCATACACCTACAAATATAAAGCGAATACCCATTATAAATGCCATTTTTTCATCCGTTAATTTAAGAACAAAGATTTAATTATATATATAATAAATATATATAATAATAATAAACTCAAGTCCACATAATGTAATAATATATATTGTTTAAAATATATTTTATATATTATTATTATAAAATATAAATTTTAAAAAGAGCTTTCTCATACATTATATCAATGAAAAAGTATTTTCATATGGATTTTTATATATGTTTAATGATTTTTATAAAAAAAATATATAGATTTTTGAACCCTCCGGGTCTCTTCTAAAATATATCTAGGTACACTCAATAAATAGATTGTCAGTAAAAAAAAATGCTTATGAATAAACAAGCTTTGATAGAATGACATACTTTCAGTGTACAGCAAAGCGACATCTATTATTATTTGAAAGTATCAATAGTATCAGTAAGTAAAAAAAACGAGTCTTTAGGCGGAAGAAATAGTCATGGTTGATTGCGCTGTTTATTATAAAATGAAACTGAGGTGCATAGTTCGTTGTTCGAATCCCAGCATCCTCGATTTCTTTTTCTCCGAAATTGACTAGAGAAGTGTGTCATAAAGTGTGATATTTGGTGTTGATTTAAGATTAAATTCATAAATAAAATAAAATAACACCTTTTTTAAAGAGTCCAAGTTTACATTTATGTTGTAAGTAATGATTATATAGACATTTTTTGTACATTTTTTAATAAAATAAAGATGATTATTTACAGTTATTAGTAAATATAACCAAATCTACATAAAAATTATTATCTTTAATTAAAATTTTAATTCCTGAAAATGAAAGAATATATAATTTAATATATATTTTGTTAGATTCTTAATAGTAAATAAGCAATGTATATACAGAAAATGAACTTATTTCAAATGTAGAATAAATATCAATTACCATTCTCGTACCGTTTCTTCTCAGTGAAATCCCTCTGCGTCTTTTAAACTATAAAATGCATTAAACAAGTCCTAACTCAATTTACAATGGTAAATCACCCCTCGGACACAAAAGCTCTGTACTGCAGCGCAAGTAATGAGATCGTTTAGTACAGTACATGCTATCGATGCATTAAGGTCTACCACAAAGGCTGGTGCATTTTTCCTGGAGCATTTTCCCGGTGCAGTAGATCGTAACATTGGCACATGAATATATGACCGCCTGGGAAACCAGCCCCTCACGTACTCGTTAGTTCAAGTTTTCGCAATCGGACTTTTTCGCTCTTTTTTAAACGAGACTCTCTAATTTAAATTGTATTAGTGAATCTTTTTTCTTTTCAATGATTTTGTTACAAAATAAATCTAGCTTTGTTAATTGAATGGCAACGCTTTTGTGATATTATAAATTTTAAATATTTTATTTCAGTTATTCGATATTAAATGTGAATCACCTTTATTGCATTTACACTTCCTAGATAGAATACATGGTCATTACTTATTGATATCAAATTTTATCAACCATCTTATATAATTATAATATTAAAATAATTATAAATAAAAAAAAACTAAAAATATTTAGTTTTGATTCACAATTTCTTTTTAATGATTACATGTTTCGGCCTCCCTAGAGACAATCTTCAATAATCTCAAAGGTCTGATTACCTTAACGTCTTACGTAGCTCTGCTGACATTAAGTTCTGTCAGCCGACATGATTCTCGCTTAATCTCATTTCATCTTTGTTTACCGTAGTTTTACAGAGTGCATTCTATGCAAAGTTCCATACGACTTTCCAAAGGCTTGAAGAAAAACTTGTTGTAGCTTATGCTCTTCTTCAGTATGCAAAGTATATGTTCCAACCAATTTCACCTTTAATTTTCGTATGAAAAGCTCCTTGTCTGATGTTTTACCTTATCATTCCTTAAAGAATCAAGCCACCGTACCTCTAGTATTTAAAATAGGCATCTAATTTTGAAGGACATTATACGACTGCACTTGTTTTTGGTGAAATTCCAAGATTCATAGCCTACATGGCTGTGAATTTTGGAATTTCACATTTTCAGAGGTGATTAATAGTCGAAAAATTGTTTTTATCAAGTAAAGCTGCAGTTTAGATATAGTGCATATAATTAAAACATGTTCCAGCGTTTTCAATGCAAAAATAAATCTCTTACTGTAGACCACCGCTCTCAGTGACCTGTTCGCCGAGATTATTTTTTTATTCAAACGATATATTAACTTCAGAAACTTTGTTCAGATGACGTTACCGCTCTAATAACACCGTCAAGTCGTTAACAACTTTCATAAAATCAATCGCTAAGCCAAAAACTTGCTCTCATACTTATTTAATAAAAGCTCTTGAAAAAAAGCTTCGGGGTAGGCGGACGAGCTTTTTTCAGGCGGCGGACCCTCCGATAGCCTGACGGCGGGGAGCGACTGAAACTGAAGTGGGCGAGTACTGACCACCGCCCCAGGCTTCTGAAAAATACTGCACTCTGGTCGAGCCGTAATAGATGAGAAAGCCAAGAGATTTACCGTCCGAACAGGGGCACTGCTTATTCGTTTACTTTTATTTGAGGTTTTTTATGTTGCTCTTTTAAAACTGTATTTATATTGCCTTTTTCATTTTTTAATATAAACGAGTGCATTATTAAGAACTCATATTTGAAGATAGCTAAGATTTGTACAAAGGTTCGAAAAACACTAAAAAACACTAAAAATCTGCAATTAAAATACAATATAAAGTTAAAACCTCCAATATTTTTTTATAAGGTTGGAGGATTATTTCGATGCTCTCGAGTCTTGAACCACTTTGACCTATGAGGCAGGCTTATCTGAAATAACAACATAGAAGGGATATTATATCTAAGGTCTCTACTCTGCTATATATGGGTCGACTGTATTACCAACCTATATCCTTTTAGATCCTCTGCTTTCCGCATCTAGACTCCTCCTGGTAATCTTCTGATGTCATCTATTTTGCAGGGTGTCTGACAACACTCCGTTTAGTAGAACTTGGGCACCCATTGTCACTTTAGTGTGCTAATTCTTTCGGCAGTGTCCAATGTTAGTGTTCTTGTTCGGATATTCTCGTTTCTAACTCAAAATTTTCTCCATTGCACTTTGGTCAACATTATTTTTATATGTAATTTCTGCTTAGTGTTTCTTTGCTTGATTTCACGTTTCTGCGCCATAACTTAGTATTGTAAAGATGCATTGATTTTACGCCTCAGTTTTTGGACAAAAGTTATTTATTTCGGAAGCAATTAATAAAAATAATATCTTTATAACAAAGAAATTCCATAACTACAACTACAACGATTTAAATAACGAAATTATCTGCAAATATGTAATTTGTGCCTTTATGTATAATATTGCACCTGTACTACGATTAAGGGTCAGCTTACACAAAATAAATGTATGGATGACCTAATTCGAAGCTTTAAAACGAGTTTTTTTCTGTAAAATATCCGAGGATTCCTGCTTCAAAAATAAGCGTTTTTCCCACCGTGAAACGCGCGCTAGGAAACTATTTTTGTCGATTTGTTTTTCGTATTCTTTTTCTTGTGCAAAAAATAGCGACTGGAAATGCCTTTAACAGTGTTTTATTACATTTTTGCATGTCGGCAGATTAGCTGCCTGGGAATTATATCGAGTGCAATTTTTATTTCCATTAGGGAATTTAAAACTCGATAACACCACTTGGGAGTTTTAAACCAGTTGCTTGCGTTTCAATATCGTACTCTTAAATCATTTTCAATTAATTTAATGGGAAGGTAATTTTCCCAATCACCATTTTTTTCATAATGACTTTGCAAAATAAATTATGTCAAAAATGCATACAAATAGTATCATAGAATGATTAAAAATATTTCCTTAGATATAGTTTTTTTTTAAATAATTTGAATCGATTAATTTTTTTTTTAGAATGTGGCTAAATGGTGAAGCGTTACTTCACCATACCAAAGTTCGAGATTTTAATCCCCGGTGGAGATTAAAATAAAAATGTTTTTGTATAAATTTTTAAGCTCTATAAATTATTTCGATTGTTATGAATTTGATTCCTCACACTTAAAATGCCAGTCATAGCCTTTTAATTAAAATTCACTGATGAAATTTGTCTCGTGAACACCACGCATTTATAGTCCGTAAAATGGTTTGATCCGTGAATGCCAGACAGAACAACAATCCACATGAGACGCTTAGCCATACTCATAAATGGTCAGCGTCATATACTCCACAGATGATTTCTGTCTATCGGTACTCTCATGTATTTGGTTACAATAAAAGAAACTTTATATTAATAATTAATTTTTACTTTGTTATAATGTGAATCAAATTAATTAACAAATAAGGTAACATTAAATGTTTATAATTGATACTTTAAAATATAAATAGTATCAGTGTCAGTACTATATCAGAATTTTTTGGGTGAAGCTTTATAAGGGCTTCATATATGTGATTAAACGTGTTCCACTTGACTTATTTAAAAATAATGTAAGTATATATTTTATATTTAATAAAATATATAAAATAAAATAATAAGCATACATATAAGAAGTATAAACAAATGTGCAGTATCAAGGTTTTTCGTTGATTAAAGTTGTATTAAAACATTAACACGGTAGCCATATTGAATTATTAACTCATTAAAAGGTGACATGTTTATGTACTCGGATGTAATGAAACCTTTCCTTGGCGTGGGACGTCAGGTAAAGTATAAAACGCAATTAAAATCCCGATTATTTCGATTGACTGAACCTAATTTCGCAGGGTTAGCCTCCCGGGGGAAAACTTTACCAATCCTGCAGAACAAGCGGCGTTAAAAGGCGTTATAGGTCGGGCAAAGACCTTCAGGGTTAAAGGTGATTTTTGACCCGCATTTGTAGGGTTAATATTATATTACATGTTTAAACAAGTTAGAATTAGTTGAGCGAAATAAATGTTGTGTATATTTTTTAATTAATTTTTTTATTTTAATAATAAATTTTGTCCTGCGACAATATCACTTTGTTTGCATAGTTCTTCGTAACCTCATGTGACTGGTCAAGTTGATCCACTCTTAAAGACCAATTACTTCAGACTTCACGAGCGTCGTGTCAATTATCCGCTATCTTTAAAAATCCGACTTCCAAATCACCCAAAACTGTGCCTCGAAGACTACAGTTTCTATATCTTCAAGCCTACGAGCTTTGATGCAATTCTTCTTCGTAGTATCAATCCGGTGGATTGGCTTGCAGCATTAAAATCTTTCATCTTGATCTCCACTCTTCTCAATCTTTTGCACCCTATTTAGCTCAGCATAAGAGCTGCAACTAATATCCTCGAACACTTGCTGCAAATACTCTAGGGCGCCCTCAGCAGTTTTGACAGACTCATGGAATTATGGGGTGACTTTTCCTCACATTTGTATTTTTTCGATAACATTTTTTATCTATTATCATCAATCCGCATCCCTTTCCTGGCTAGAACATATGGAGATTCTGATTTTAATTAAATTATTTATATTATTTAAAGTATCATGTTAAATATTTTTTTTTACCTTAAATAATATAAGCTTTATATCCTCTCTAATGAATATTTAATGTAATATCAATTTGATGAGAATAATGCAGTTTATTAATAACTGCCTCTAGATTACAAATTTTTTCTGATGTATAAAAATTACTGAACCCTTACAATGCCTATTCAGGTGAAAAATCTAAGTTATTTTATTTCTACGGGAAATGAAACTCTAAGAGAAATGGCTGAACTATTTTCTTTTATGGTGAATATACAATATTTGATTCTCATTTATCAATATGTCAAGTCACAGATTTACTTTGATGTCATAACTTACAGATAGACAATAAATATCAAATACTCGGTTTGTTTTGATCGTATTTGACAGGTCGAGATATTTTGCAATTGTCATATTTCAGGATACAGGTGAATAAATTCAGTTGTTTGCATTATTTGACATGTTTAAACAGTAAAATTGTCGTCATATTAGCCGTATTTTTCGTAAATAATCACATCGTAAAGGAATCATCATGTTGAGAAACATCAACGTATACTGAATTTTTGGACGTTTGTAATTCACTATTTTGGAAACATTATCGGGAACAAGCCGCCTGAAGGTCATTTTCTTTTTATTTGAAATTTAAATAAATTAAATCTTACGATATTGATTTATTGATTACAGATACAGACTTTTATTTTGCAAATAATTTACAATATATAAATAACCAATTATATAATTTCATATTTGAGTTATTTTTATGAAAAACTTTTCAACCATTTAGCATTTTTTTTTAATAATTTAATATATCAATGAGTAAAGAATGTTGAACCCCGCTGAAACGTGACTTGGATAAGATTCATGTGGCAGATATAAAAATGCTAAGGTGGGCTGGCGGTGTGACTAGAGTGGACAGAGTTTGAAATGAGCATATTCGGGGTTCATTACGGGTGGCTGAAAAGGTAAGGGAAATCCGCATAAGACGGTATAAGCATGTTACACGGAGAGATGAGAACTACATTGTGAAGAAAACCCTCAACATATTCACGCCAAGAAGACCTGGAAGACCACAGGCAACCTGGAGTGCAATAATGGACAAGGATCTGAAAACTATGGGCTTGACCGAGAATGCAATGCAGGACAGACAGACAAGGCGAATGTGCACAAGGAGAGCCGACCCCAGATGATGGGAAATGGCAATATTAAAGAGATTTTATTATATCACTGCAATCATGACATATAATAAAGTGATAATAACCACAAATAAAAAACAAGAATTAAAGCGTTTTTCATCTTTGAATATTCTGATATAAATACTAAAAGCATTATTCTTTGGAAGTGATTCTTAAAAAATTGCTCACTGCAGGTTGGAGTAAAATTTTTTATACAAATAAATATAATTGTCACTAAGGTATTCTAAGCAGTATAAAACTTTGCAGGTATGTAATATAATGCTACCCTTTCAAGCTTGCTACATAAAAAAAATGAAAACATGTGATATAGCTGCTGTAGGGAGAAGAATTTATTTTACTAATCATATTCATGTTCTACAAGGTGGATGTTTACTTTAAGCACAATGTAAGCTTTTAATTACTTCCATGAAAACAAGTGCATCCGGTACAGAAGAGCTTTACCTGCTTGTCCAGCCAAGCCCGCAAATAACAGTTTTCCTATAATCGTTCTCTTTCTCTATAAAAATGTGGAAGCAGATACGTGCTTTGCATTTTTATAGCGCATCCCGCGAATTTCAGAATTTCAGAATTTCAACCTCGGAGGCTGTGCTTCTAACGGTAATGAAAAACGAACGTTTTGCCCGCTATTTTATTGCCGTTCCGTGTTTTTTTTTTCTTTTAGCTGAAAAACGACGCCATTTTTTTTTTTAAATATCTTATTTTGATGGTGATTTCATAAGTATTTTTATCACGCAGTAAAAAAGTTTGTCGCTAGAGACTTAACAGGTATTTTATGCTTCTTAAGAAAGAAGTCAACTGCGATGTGACTGCGGAGTTCAGACGTGCGATGAAATAATATTATTACTGAATACGAAATCTTGTAAGTAAGTAAAAACAGATAATAAATACATTTTTTCCTATAAATTATTCTGGGTTATTTGGATTCTTAAATTTTTTATTAGAATATTTTTCAATATACTAATCTTATTCTATAGTTAATTGACTATATTTCAATATTATAAGTAATCAAATACACACATACAATTATACATCAAATTCAAAAAAGCTTGTAAATAAATGTTGACTGATTGAATAAAAAATATATATATATACATACTCTGAATTATACTACAGAGACATCTACCGTTAAATCATGTCAACAATGGTTTATATACATCAAGCTTTGCGTATCTGTCCAGGCAGAGAATGGTCGTGTGTACAGCGCGGTGTGTAGGATAGAGCAAAGGTGCAACGCTCGAGGTTCGAATCCCGCGTCTGACGATATTTTTTCTGAATGAATTGATGCGTAAAAATTTGATGTAGAATTGTACGTGTGTATTTAATTACTAATATTCTTGGTCACTTTATAAGAAGGTTTGTATTTTTATACACCATTTCATGCAAACATTTTTCATGAAATTTCTTATTAAGAAATATATTTTTTATTGAAACTTATTTAAAAGTAGTTCATCATGTTGAAACTGTCTATTACCGTATAATAGAACAACAAATAATTGAAATTTGTAATCAACTTAATTTTATATATAACGTATTCAATCTACATCTGCACGATCGACAGCATATAATTGATACAAATTTCCTCCCGATAATTATGCAATGTAACATTGTCTACACCTGGAGTTCCACTGAATACATGCAGTATATATACGTTGGTAATTCTCGAGAAAGAGACCCTGAGAATATAAAAAACCCTGAGACATTTTTGGACGTATAATAATTTAAGCTGTCTTAGAAGTTTTTGAGTTTAATGCCATTAAATTCTTTGAGTTGCCTTATTTTTTTAGTTAAAACTTCAATAAAATATAATAAGACTTAAAAATATTTAATCGTCATCACCACGTCCGATGTCCTAACTAGAGCATGTGGTCATGTATTGCAACGTCATACTAACGGGTCCGCTATCTAACGTTTTTTTTCAACTAGTGCTTATTTCGTGAATAGTAACACGAAGCTCATGTCTGATTTGACAGATAATTAGATTTATCTTACCGCTGAACGAATATGGTTGTGTATACGCTTGAACAACGCTGAAAAATATTGCAACATTACTTTGAAAATCAGGCCATTTTTCTTCGAAAATGAGCAAGGAGTGGCCGTTACAGTCAATGGCGATCGTTATCGGGCCATTTTTGTTCACAAAAATTGAAGAAGAGGATATTGGCAACATTTGGTCTCAACAGGATGGCGCTACGTGCCACACAGCCGAAGCTACACTCGATGTTTTGCGCCCCATTTTCAAAAAAACAAAGTTATTTGGTGGACCCTTTATGTCACCTCAGCCTTCCGCAGCTTCGTCGTGTTTTGGTGGCTTTCCAGGACAGCGCAATCTCAAGTACTTGAACTAGATCTTGTCGATGGATATTCGGTCCAATGGTTGTAACCAGGAACTTAAAGAGATCGATTAATTAGCTTGTTGCATCCAAAGCTTGGACTACTTAATTCTAAGGGGTGGCTTTCGACCATAAAAGTCATGCCAAGAATAGATGTATGTGTTGTTACAAAGGAAAAACATATGTATAGGGAGCAGGTAGACGATGGGAGAACACTGCCCGGAGGGAATATAGGATAATTGGTCCAAATACGTGAAATTTATCAAGCCTGTGACTTACTGGTCGAATAAGCTACCGGAGAACATTTAATATACTTAATAAATGCTTAATTCATTTTATTCTTATAATGGCAATAGCCTGAAATCGACTGAAACTCCCTAATAATTTCTCTTCGAGAGCCCTTACGCCCCTTGAAATTTGTCAGTTTCTCTAAAATAAGGGCCCCATTAGAGCAAACAGACTAATGTCAGACGATCCTGGCTCCAGTCCCGTGGGACGCTTTACCTTGAGGTTTATTATCTTTATTAAATTCATAAACGTCGGTTTTGCTTCGCCAAGAGAATGCCCCGCCGCACAGTGGGGAGAAACAGTGAAATATTATTTAACAATTAAAAAATACTGGCGGGTTCTTAGATAATTGAAAATAAAACATATAAAAACTTATTATCTCTTGTAATGAATTTGAATGTTTAATTTACCGTTTGTAGTTTTTTTTAATCGTAATAAAAATATTAATATTAAAATATATAAAAAATGTGCTCATAAATTTGAATTACTTCATTATATGTTCTCATTTGAATAAATTCTTAGGTTTCACGGCCAGATTTGATATTGTGGCTTTTAGGTTTAGCCGCGTGTAGCGAATTACTCCTTTTCAATAGTTCGACTCCCATTGCAGGGGTCTTCTTCAAGGTTGATGATTAAGAATCATAAACATGATTTAGATCTAAATTACCAAACCTGAAGAAGACCCCTGCAATGGCGGTCGGAATATCGGAGAGAAGAAATTCGCCACACACGGCTAAACCCAAAAGCCACAATATCGCTACAAATTATATCATCTATATATATCTAAGGAACCCTCCAGATGACGATAAAGAAATATAGATGCTTGCTTACTCCACTGTGCGCCAAGAAACTGGGTGAGTCAAGGAAACTTGGTAAATAGGAACACGCGGTTATATTCCGAGCTTACAAAAGCCCTGCGGGAAATTGGATTTAGGAAATGGTTGGGACTCGGCATAATGTATTAGGTTTATTATTGTGTAACTTATTTCATGTTTTACATTTCTTAAAACGCGGTGGTTGAACATCTAATGATTACAAAACAAAATAAAATCATTACATTCATGTTGTTTACCTTGTTTTGAACATTTTTTACTTACAGACTCACATATGTAATTGTTTATATTTTATATTTGTAGAAAGCAGTAGCTTGTGGTTTGGTAATGAAGTAAATGATACACATTGTTTTTGAAGAAGGTCGTGCCGATAGATGTCCTGTATAATGATTATAATCAGAAATTTAAGGAGATGGAGTGATTAGCTCGTTGCTATCATAAAGATAAATGAATGTGTTCACAATAAAACTCAGTGCTCTTGCACTAAATTTATTGTTTATTAGCTGCCGCTCTCGGAGACAACTCTACTTCATCAGTACAAACATAAAACTATCATAAAAACAGAAATAATAATCAATGTTAGATATATTATAGGGTCCGCCATCTAACGTTATTTTTTTCGCCTAGTGCTTATTTCGTGAATGGTAACACGTAGCTCATATCTGATTTGACAAATAATTAGTTTTATTTTTCCGCTGAACGAATATGGTTGTGTATACGCTTGAACAACGCTGGGAAATATTGCGACATTACTTTGAAAATCAGGCCGTTTTTCTTCGAAAATGTGCAAGGAGTGGCCGTTACAGTCAATGGCGATCATTATCGGGCCATTTTTGTTCACAAAAATTGAAGAGGAGGATATTGGCAACACTTGGTTTCAACGAAAAGGCGCTACGTGCCACACAGCCGAAGCTACACTCGATGTTTTGCGCCCCATTTTCAAAAAAAAAAGTTATTTGGCGGACCCGTTAGTTGGTTTCCCTCCTATGAGCTAGTTGAGCTATCTGTGCACTGAACGATTGATCAGAGTGATTTTAAAAGAAACATGTGAAGTGTCGGAAGACAAATTGATTTTTTTAGCTTTTTACTGTAAAATTAATTATTTACAAATAGTTCTCTCAATTAATGCTAATTATTTATAAAAAATGTCAATATGTTCTTTTTTTTTCCTTTATTTTATTAAAATAGTTGAACCTTCTTCTTCTTCACGACATTGTACAGGGGATGGTTGAAGGTAGAAACTATAGAGGGAGCCCTAGACGGGAGTATTTGCAGCAAGTGTTCGAGGACATGAATTGTAGCTCTTATGCTGAGGTGAAGAGGGTTGCGGAGGACCGAGAGGAATAGATATCGAGATGCAAGATTCTGTTGCTGCAAACCAATCCACCTGATTGATACTACGAGAAAGAAGATGAACCTCTGATATTACCATAAACCTCAATCATTATTTTGTAAACCTGAATAGAAGATAAATTAATTTAAATTATAATCATAAAACCAAATGCTAATTCACATTTACTATTTCTAATGTCGTATCCGTTCCAAATAAGTCAAATAATATAGTCACTAAAAGTAGCCGCTTTAGAGGTATGTGTTTGTTACTATATGGTGAGTGAAAAAAATATTAAAAAGAAATCCTTTATTTTTATCCAAATCATATCTTAGTGTTTATTAGATGATTTTTAATTACGATGAAAGAATTCCGATGTTTAGCTTGACTTTTACGAAGCAGGCACCGTTTAGTCCAAATGGGCGACATTACCCTTTGGGACCAAACATTGTTCAGTTCACTGCTCAAAAACTACCGACCCATTTCCCTTCTTTCCCATGTGTATGAAGTATTCTCCAGAATTTTAACAAACAGGCTTACGGGTCGATTTGATGAATTTCAACCTCGAGAGCAAGCTGGGCTTAGGAAAGGCTTTAGTACAATTGATCATATCCACACGCTATGACAAATCATTCAGAAAACCGAAGAATATAATCAGCCACTCTGCCTCGCCTTTGTAGACTATGAAAAGGCATTTGACTCAATCGAGACTTGGGCAGTGCTAGATTCACTGCAACGCTGCAAAATAGACTATCGGTATATAGAGATAATAAAATCTCTTTACAAATCTGCAACAATGATGGTCCAGCTCCATGATAGCACTAACAATATTTCTATAAACAAAGGTGTTAGACAAGGAGATGTTATATCTCCAAAACTCTTCACAATTGCCCTAGAAGATATTTTTAAACTGCTATCCTGGACAAAATGTGGAATAAATATTAACGGAGAGTACATTTCTCACCTCCGATTTGCAGATGACATAGTGCTAATAGCCGAATCACCTGACAAGCTCCAAGACATGCTCTACGACCTAAATGAAGCGTCGAACAAAATTGGTCTGAAAATGAACATGGATAAAACAAAAGCCATGATTAATAGTCATATTTCACAGACCTTTGATCCTATTTCCATTGGAGGAACAGAAATAGAGGTTGTAAACGACTATACCTATCTGGGACAAGTAATACAACTAGGGCGAAATAACTTCTCAAAAGAAATCGACAGGCGCATACAACTGGGATGGGCAGCATTTGGAAAACTAAAGTACATTTTTAAAGCGAAAATTCCGCAATGCCTTAAAACTAAGGCGTTTAACCAATGCGTCCTCCCTGTATTAACTTATGGCGCAGAGACGTGGAATCTGACAGCAAGTCTCACCCATAAAATAAAAGTCACCCAGCGTGCTATGGAGAGATCCATGCTCGGAGTGTCGCTAAAAGATAGAATCCGAAACGAGGAAATACGCAGAAGAACTCAAGTAGTGGATGCTACCCAACGAATAGGCACACTCAAGTGGCAATGGGCAGGTCATATCTGTCGAAGAGACGACGGTCGATGGGGAAGAAAAGTATTGGAATGGCGCCCAAGAAGCATTGGCCGACCCCCTACAAGATGGACTGACGATATAAGAAGAATAGCGGGAGTGACCTGGATGCGGAAGGCGGAGGATCGAAGAGGATGGAGACTCATGCGGGAGGCCTACGTTCAACAGTGGACGGACACAGGCTGATGATGATTGTTCAGTTCACTCAATATGATATTAAGCTAATCAAATAAATTGAAATACTACAGCAAACTTAAACATTTTAATGTGTTTTAAAGCATGCAGCACTTTACATGAAAAGTTAAATAAAATAATAAATATTTAAAAAATTATTTTTACTCAAATTATTATTATGCAGATTCACCATGAAATTAAAGCTACCTGTACATTTTTGTTTAATACTGTCCTATTTTAAATACACTGAAACCGGTGTTTTTAAAATAAGACGAAATTCCTTTAAGACGAGTAAAAAATGTTTTAAAGGCGAGTATTTTTCTTTTGTACTATGTACTGATGTCGCAGAGTGTACACAGCATTCTCAAACTTAGCAAAACTCGAGAGTTTAATTGGATTTCATGTTTTGCTGAAGCAACGTGAAGATTCTTATATTATTAATAAAGTTTATCGTATAAAATTATTCTAGCGAAAAGTTCTAAAGCCGCACATATTTGAAGGAGTTTCGAATGATACAAAACTCGGTTGGCTCCGAATATGTTATAAAGCACGTTGAAATGCACATTATTTATTGATCACTGTTATTTATAACCTAAATTTAAACGCAACGATTACACTAATTATATACATGACAATTAGCAACATAATTTATAACTCTTTAATATAATAAATTGTATAAGTTTCTTCATTATGCAATTCTAGAATATGTATAAATTTGTTCCTTAGTTAATAAATAAACATTTTTTAAATCAATGAATATGTTCTCAATTAACATCGACGATTTTTCGCTGTTGAAGTACATTAAGAATATTATCACGATATCAAGCGTGTTTATGAAACTGAAACAGACTAGAATATTATTATTTAATTAAAAATAATATATTTATTTTTGTTCCTTCAAATAGTCTTGTATACTTTTGTGTAATGTACAAAGATAATTTATTTTCTCCTTTTAACATTATTAACTTAAGCAAAAATATACATATTAATAAAACCCTGCAGAGACGAATGTGACCGTATGGTCACAGGGAACACTAGTTTGCAGCCGCGGCAACGGAAACAGTGACCTAGTACCCTTGTGAGTTATTTAATTTCGGGTTGATATTTTTCTTACAAAATGCATATTTCAAAAGAGTAAATACAATTATTAATATTTTTTTTAATGTTTGACGTAAGTTACTCACGAAGTTAATGTCATAAATATTCAAAATATTTTCGGTGTAGCTGTATTTCAAACCCCAAAGGTTTGGTTAGAATCCATACAAAAAACAAAATAAAGAATAATGATTCATACAAAATAAGTTGTCAATAGTAAGATAGATTCTCTACAAGAAAGCATCGTGTATTTTTAAAAAATAATTTTGCTAGATGAAGAAGACTACATGCTGATAAAATATAGTTTACAACTTAAGTTTTTATGAAAAAAAAAACTTTCGTCTCGAGGGTTAATATTTTTCGAATTCAATTTAATTAAATTAAATAACACATTCAATAAGATTAAATTGTTAATTATTTTATACCTTCTTTTGAACGAATATAAACACGGTTCGTTTGTGCACGTCGGAACTGCTTAGGCTTTCATAGATCAAAAAACTGCAATCTTTCAGCAAGTGAACCAGAGCTCAGTGTGATCCATGTTAAAACAAGTTATAAAATACTTATATTTTTAATAAAAATACATATGGGACATGCTTGTGATACGTTCTCTGGACTATGTTGTCCATATTCTTCAACTAGGTATTAGTTATCGACGTTAAAAATACCCTCATAATATTCTTGATTTTTTTACGTTTACTTGATCATCAAGCAAGAAAATTATTAATTTATACTTTCAATCAACCCATTCCCTACAAAAAAATCATAATTTATTCCCGTGTGTAGAATTCCTTAATTTATGGCTTAACGTCATAACGTCTTTTGGATGCCAAAATTCTTCTATTGCCTCTCTCCTAGATACGATTTTAAAAAAATCCGATAACTTAGTAGTGATTGCTGGAAAACAATCATCACAATGAATATGCAGGTGGCCAACGGTTATAAGTTTTCGTTAGATGTAACGCGCCGTTACACGGACACTGAAAATGGGTGGATAGGATAGCGGCTTATAACGGCCGTAACGACGTTAGATAATATTCCCGTCTCGCCGTCCCCAGGTACGTGATCTGGGTACGCCGATTTAATTTAATTCCTGGTGTTATGGAAAAACAGGCCCACTCGCGGCGTCTACGTTCTGTTACGTTACGTTACGTTACGTAGAGATCATTAATTACGGCGCTGATTTATCTACGGTTACGGTTACAGTGTTTTTACTCTACTATTACCCCACTAATCTCTTTCTTTCTCTGATTGTTGAATATTGTTGACGTCTCAAACTGAAAAAGTATTACTCATTGTTCAATTACAAACAATCTGTTAAATACATGCAATCTTATTTTTGTACAAATTATGCAAATAATAGTTCTTTTAAAATAGCCATTTCTTTATAAGCGATAAATAATCGTTCATTAAGCGATAAATAAGAGATAAATAAGCGATAAATAAGCGATACATCAGTGATTAATTAGCGATTGATTCAGGTACCTTGGGATAATACAATATATACCTGATTCAATAAACTCTCTAAAGCATGTATGGAAAGATTGTGATACTCTAGTAAGGAAGCTTAAGTGAAGTACACTTATTATAAAAGTTATAACATTAATTTAGTAGTACAAAATATGCGTATGCCGATAAGACTACCGTACTGGCAGAAAATTAGCATTTTTATATACTAGTGTGTTAAATTTTTTAGTTGAAATATTAATTAACCGTTTATTAACAAAGACCAATTTAAAGGTGAGTACTTTAATGGTTCATAAGGAATGTAAATATAACCATTGTATTTACTTATACAGAAAACATATATACCATAAAATTATAAAGGTAGATATGATAATATAACCTATGCCGGCCGTCATAGCTCAATGGTAAAGCGTTTGCTTTGCAAGCCAAAGGTCGTGGGTTCGATCCCCGACGGAGATTAAAAATAAAGTATTTATAATCGATTTCTGAGCTCTAAAATACCCCAGTTGGTGTGAATTTGATCCATCAACCGTAAAATATCAGTCATAGCCAACAAAAAAAAAGGACAAGTGTCTTATTGGAATTCACGTTTTTACCGAACGAAATGGTTTTAGGTGATATATTTAAAAATATCTCAGTTTTGATATGTTCTAGAAATCTTAATGTTAATATTGAGTATGTGTTTATAATACTTATTAAATTTTTTTTTTTTTTATTTTGATTCCTTTTAAATGTCGCCAGTATAAAAATAATGTTTTTGTATAAGTATTATTATTCAAATATGGTTTTAAGTAATCCAATAAACATATTTTAATCTGAGCTAAACGTTTATCAACGCCACGTGAAGACTGTCTTGACAAAGCCTCAGCGTGTCTTGTAATTTATTTACAGCGACAGATTAATTGAAAGCTCCAAAGATGAAGTGACATCGTAAAAGTTCAGGCTTTAAGCACCGCCTGAACAAACACACGATCGCATCTATTGTAAAAGCTCATTACAAAAAAGCACATTTCGTATTAAAACCTAAGTGAGTGTAATCAAAAATAATTTTTCACGAATAAAAAAATGGTTACAATATGGAATAAATCAGAATCATTACGTTTTTTATACTTCGAACATTTTGAGATTCAGTTTAAGCGGTAAATGAATCCCAACGTGAATAACGTTGAACAACTGTTAATCATAGAAATGAGATATTGGTTTTGTATAGATTGTAAATTCCGTAAATTTATCAATAACTCAATAATCACTGATGTGCAAACTTGTAACATAATTAATTGCGAAAAAAGTGTTAAAATATAATAAAAAATGAGAAAGCGGTGTACAACATAGTATCCCTTTCAGCTTATTTAAGCATATTTAGTGATTATCTAGTCTGGCTCACCACAATTATTTCAACATTAATATAAGTTTAATAATTTATAAGATTTCTAATTTGAGAATGAAGTGTTATCTAATGATGCGATACTTTAAATGTTTAAGAAGCTACGTTTATTATTAATATGTTAAATAATACAATTTTATGAATGACATCATTCTTAGTTCCATTTAAACATTTGAAGGCAACTTACAAAAAAAAAATTGGCCCTTTTATAATAAATATCATAAATATAGAATACGTGTTTATACGCAAATTCATTATGATATATAAGAAAAATGCAAACTGACATAATTTTAAAACTTAACAAGGGACATTTTGCTGCGTAAAAACGTGCTTTTCATTAAGACATATCTGAAATTTAAAGCATGCACTGCAAAAATCTATCCTTATAATTTCATGATTTAACTGTTATCAATGACCAAGTCATGTTGAAACACTATGTGTGATGGTTGGCTTAATATATTGTTTCATACATAAAATGTAATGGCTCTATCTAGTGTGCAGCTTCTTGTGCCTAACTTTGTCAACTCAAACTTATCAGATTAGTTGGGTAATATAGGATATGATGCACATCAGTGACGGTGTAACGTGATATCTCATAAAACTACAATTAATTAAATATTTCAAAAGCAAATAAGAAAAAATTAAATAAGACTTATCAAACTTTATTGATTTTTTCTATATATAAGAATACAAAGGCTTTTAAGTTATGTACGTTGAGCCTTTGTACTTATTTGTATAACCATTCTCGGAATTTCCTGGAGAGACCACGTCACGAACAATGAGGTTCTGAGCATAATCGAGGAAAATAGGCACCTAGGAAGAACCATCTCAGAGAGGCGAGCCCGATGGATCGTTCGCATGATGAGCCACGATGGTCTTCTTCACGACATTGTGGAAGGGATGGTTGAAGGTAGAAACTGCAGAAGGCACCCTAGACATGAGTTGTAGATCCTATGCTGAGTTAAACAGGATTGCAGAAGTTCAAGAAGAGTGGAGATCGATATGCAAGATTTTGTTGCTGCAAACCAATCCACCGGATTGATACTACGAAGACTATTTTTTTTTTTATCTTATTGAGCATTGATTATTCACATACTAGACAACCGCTTATATATACTTGCTGCAAATACGCCCTAGACGGGAGTATTTGCAGCAAGTATTCGAGGACCTGAACTGTAGCGCTTATGCTGAGCTGAAAAGGGTTGCGGAGGACCGAGAGGAATGGAGATCGAGATGCAAGATTCTGTTGCTGCAAACCAATCCACCGGATTGATACTACGAAGAAGAGACAACCGCAGTTCACTTTCAATGAGGGCTTCGTCCATTCTCCATATACTCGTATACAAACATACTGTTGAATGAAAGTAGATGAATAATATATTAGGTATTATGGCCATAGGAAACTTGAGAGGTCGAAGAGTGGAGCTTAAGAGAATTTAATGTAGGTTTTTACAAATAAGTCTATCCCTAGGTCTATTTGTGCTACCGTTTCTTTTGGCTACATCGACTTCCAGATATCACGCAATATTTTATGAGTTTTGCTTAGAAGACTTTCTCTCTCGAGTTTCCTTTAAAACGTTGTACAAATACGCAAATTAAATACAATCTTGCTTTATAATACTGTATCCTCCTTTGCCATTGAAATTACTTTCTTTTATTATAGTGTACTTTCTTTTTCGTGTTTGTTAATCATAGTTATTTTATTTTTTCTTCTATTAATTACAATCACTACTATTTTGTATTATTTATGTTATCTACTTATCTATTGAATATTTTGTTATGCCTACTCTCCACGTTTGTAATTTTACGGTATTCCACTATTATGATTTCGTTTCTTTTTATCAAGTTTTTCACGTCTGTCACTAAACTGTATTGTGTAACCTTATCTTAGATTTGTATAACCTCTACTTTATTTCAATTATTTGTCATGTCATATCTATGTTATATTTATTTACGTCTGTACGTCATTAATTTAATAAATTTGTTCTTTATTTAAATTAAATAAATAAATTAATTATTTAACGTAAATAAAGTAAAACTGCGTTTGTAATATTTTTATTTACTGAAATCGTGTCAAAATATTAACATTAAATAAATAAATCTGAAAGCGAAGTAAAATACTGATTTTATTACATTTCTAGATGTTTATGGAGTCGAATATCAGACACTTAATAATTCCACGATTTACGTCTAAAAATAACGAGACTGAAAATCCACCGCCGCGGGCGCAAGTAGTAACTTTACGTTTTTATTAGTAATATCACCGGGGCACTCTTTGATCGACTGCTTGGAACACTGTGTCCTCCACTCTGGGTAATGGGCTGGCACGTTGTGTATGTCTGGCACGTACTCTGAAAACCTGATCCTGAAACCCTGATTCACAGCCTCACAGGTTGGGACGATTCTCCGTCTTTCATTAGCCACGAAATTTTACAAGTCGTTCACTAAATTGCTGAGAATAACAAATAATTATGGTTTATCCACTTGGTAATCTGTACGAAATTAAATTAAATTATTTTCAACGACACTGCGGTATTTTATACTTTAACAATAACAATCATTCATATTGATAGAAACAATGAGTCTTTCGTCAACATGCTTGGTGAAAACCCTACCTGTCCCGTCCTGTTTTTGGAGATCCAGATGGGGACCCGTTACCTGACGCACGCAAAAAGCTTCTAGTTAGAGAGTGGTCGAAGGCTTTCCCGGGACTCTAGGTGCATCAGTTATATATTAAATAGACCTCAGTCTAAGGCTACGAAGTTAGTATACTACAGTGAGTCTCGAATTGCTTTGGTAACACGTTGCGAACCACAAAATACGTGGGAATTGATAAGGAAATGGTAAGATAGGGAAATGGATTTTGCAGAATGGCAGACATAAGTTAGGAGTCATTACTTAAGTCTGCACTCTTTCGTCGACCGTTGACCAAAACGGTCGAGCCATAACAATATGACGACAGGTGTCAACATACTCAGGTATTCATGCTGCATATAGTTCTGTCATTTGCCATTGTTCGTACCTTAACCCTAGATGTATAGCACTCAAAAGTTCACCTGGAAACATACGTGGTTCCCGACAATGTCAGGGCAGGAGCCAAAGGACACTATGTGACGTAACTGTAGAATCTAAGGTATATTTTAGGTGATTTGTATATCAGAATGTTTAAGGAGATCGAATAATAAGACCAACGCTCTCGACGCTTGAATCATTAAGTCAAAAGAAATGACCCAGCCAACGATACGTGGTAAGCAATAAAATGTAACCAAGCCAAACTTCTTGCCTCTTCTAATGTTGATTAACTTTAATAATTTAACGAGAACTGTGTTTACAATGTCCAATTATAGTTGGTTATCATTTGCCTTGTCTTAATACATGTTTGTATGACGAGTACATTGAGTATTTCAAAAATTATATGTCAAATGTACAACGTATCAAATTATATTGCAAATTGCTTTTGCATTTTACATAATTCTGTTGTATATTTGTACTTTATATTGGTGTATTTAGGAAGTAACATATGAAAACCGTTTACATATGACCAGCTGTTTTTTAGTGTATTTTAATATCGAGATTTTGGTCACTCTCAACACTTCGAGTTGATAGAAATGCTTTTTTCTGTGATATATTGTTGCTGTTGACTTGAGAGTTTAATCGATACGGTGTAAGCAATAGAGATATAACCGTTGACGGCAAATCGTCCCTGTCTCCGAGGGTTTCACCTAGAGAGGTCCTGGAGGGTCGTGGGGAGGACCGCGAACGAACGACCGGCGACAAGAAATCCGATTGCCGGCCTTAAATCTTGCGACCGTCTTTACGACCCTTTAATGTCTAATCATTTATTTAAACCGGGACTGTTTTTGCCCCTCACCCGACCTAGTGAGCCATCTTCTTCCCAACCCCATGAAGAAACACTACGCATCATCTGCGAGTGAAGACACACTAATTTTACAGATGACGATCAAAAACATTAAATCATTATTCTATATCCACTTTTTATTTGAAGTATTTGCTTGTCACAAACTGCCACGACAAAGCTCTGTTAACTTTCATACTCTTTGCGTCATTCCATGTCACCTTTGCCTCGATACTTCACCGAGTACATCATATATGTTCCGCAACATATTGATAATCATTGTTTTCATATCATCATTCAATACACGCTCCAGGGCTAGACCATATGCTCGTCACAAACTTACGCCACAAAGCCACGGCAGGTAGTTTCGCCGAGTACATTCTATGAATAGTTCTCGACCTGTGTCCCGAAATGCGAGTAACCAGGAGCTTGAAAATATGCACTTGTAGTTTATGATATCATGCAGTATTCGAAGTACGTTTCTCACATTCGTTTATTAACCAACTGTAGGATGGAAGGTGGCTTTTATACTACCTTACTTTATAACTCTTAACTAATCAAACCATCGTACAGCAAATATTATTATATCATCGAAGTAATATAAATGTTACAAACACGTATTTAATAAAGTAAAAAATCTTAAATCTAAAAATCATAAAACTGGGTGCTGCGGGTAAAGTGCATTATAAAATTATGTGTAGTACTTTACTGCAAACCAATTATTTTTTTCAGTAGAGTAATTTAATCAAGGTGATTTAACGAGAACTGCGCTTACAATGTCCAACTATAGTTGGTTATCATTTGACTTGTCTTGATATATGTTTGTATTACGAGTACATTGAGTATTTCAAGAATTATATGTCAGATTTACAACGAATCATATTATATTGTACGTAATATCAATCCTGAAAATTTACAGGATTGATATTACGTAAAAGTGTTTAATAATCAAAAATACTTTTCACACTTAATACCAAACTATACTTCTATGTAATCATACGAATATAATAATTTTGAAATAAATTTTATTTAAAAAATTACTTAATTAAAAATATTCAGTTTTGATTCACAATTTATTTTAAATGATAACATGTTTCGGCTTTCCTGAAGACCATTTTCAATAAAGATTTTGTATTTATTAATTATTTAATTAAAATTAATTAAAAAATTATAATTATGCAGTTTCACCAAGTATTGTCAGTTGATAACCTTAATGTTATATGAATATAAAATTACCTAAAGTATATTCTTAGTGTTTGTAAGTTACTAAATTACATAAGTCCTTTAATAACAAATTTCAGTAATATTTATACTCCCGATGTAACAGTTTATATTAAATGCTACTTATATCACTAACATTGTAAGAAAATACACTTGCTATCTGAACATTAAAGTGCATGGCAATTGTTGTTATAATCCCGCTAGGGGTTCTTGAGTTTTCCGAGATAGAATTAGCGTCACCTACCACCAGAGAGTACTATCTGCAGTACTAGAGACGTTCTCGAGGGCGCATTAACCAGGTAGAGAAGTGCCTGGAGTCATAGAGCTCAGTCGCCTGACGAGTAAGCCCGAGAACTATTGGAGTCGCACTTGAAATAATTGACAAGAATTTATATTAGTTTCATATTTGTTGTAACGCTATATTCACATTGATTATAATATTATAGACATTACAATACATTGGAAAAAAAATATCTGCAATGTTTCAGATCGATATAATTATTATAAGTCAATTATTCATATAAAATTTAACATCAAACTATTATTTGCCGGCGGGCATAGCTCAATGGTCAAAGCGTTTGCTATGCAAGCCAAAGATTGTGGGTTTGATCCCAGACGGATATATAATTAATTCTTCCTACACCCCTTCACAACCAACAGAATGGTCTCATACTTACTGAACATTTATACAGTATGTCAACTAAGAACTATCTGTTTTAAAAATCCTTTCTAAATGCGACCAGCAAAGCTCTAGAATGATGAACACTTGTGATCTCCTCAACCCACACAGAGATACATCACATCCATGCCAGAGGGTTTGTTTTGCAAGCCCAAAGTTGAAGGCTCAATCCCCGACAGAGATTAAAAAAAGTATTTTTAATCGATTTCTGTTGATAGTAATTTTGAAGTGTCATCTGTGGAATTCTATCACGCTTACCATAGTGCATATGGCTAAGCGCTGCATGTGGATTGTTGATCCGCCAACATCATAGACTGAAGATCGAGATTCACGCATCATTCTTATTATTACAGGAATTTACTATGAATGGGTGGTCTTCACGGGACGATCTTCGTCTACCACCAATGTTAATTAAAAGGCTATGGCTGGCATTTTACGGGTGAGGGATCAAATTCACACGAACCGGGGTACTTTAAAGGTCATAAATCTGATTAAATAAACTTTTCTCCGTTTGAGCTCGAACACACGACCTTTGTCTTACAAAGGAAACGCTTTGACTATTTAGCTATACCCGTCGGCAAATATATAAATTTGATAAGATCTCTTCACCGATGTCTTCAGTATTCAGTATTATTTTTCAGTTATTTAAGTTGGCTGAAAAAGTAGTACCAGTAACTGCAGTAAAATAGTGGTTTTCATCGAACCATTAAGAGAGTAAATTGTCAGGTTTACCTGAGCTGGGACGCCTAGAAAATCAGCCCCGCAACGCCACCAATGTCCGTGCCTGTAATATGTAATTGCTTTTGAGTTAAGCTCCTTTCTTCGCGCGTACGTACGAGTCGTATACAACCACTTTAATATGAACTGCTTATCTGTAAAATAACATTAAATTTTATATGGATTTTTAAATATTCATTAGAATATTATTTTATTATTTCAATATTCTAATCTACATTTATAGATCATTGACTATATTACAATATTATAAGTAATTAAATATACACATACTATAATGCAACAAATTTTTTATACGCACAACGGTATAAATGTTATGCACAACGGTATAAATGGCAACAATGGTATAAATGCAACTTATTCCGAGCAGCAGTTCGGGCAGATGATGGTCGAGTGGTCTAGGGTAATGAACTTGAACAAATGGTGGGTTCCAAGGTTCGCTGGTTCGCATCCTGCCTCTGCCGTTATTTTTTCTGAACGAATTGATGTGTTGAAAGAATTTGTTGCATTATAGTATGTGTATATTTAATTACTTTTCAAGTTAAATTTATTTTAAAATACAAGTGCTATTTTTTTATTTATAAAGTATTTTTTAAATACTAATTTTAGGAACTTTAAAATTGTTTGGTATTAAGAGATGATAATTCAAGATACTTTGAAAATTCTCGTACAATCATTTAGCAATAAATATTATCGTATTAATTAACTTTCATTGAAATCAAAACCGGCCACAATAATCACTTGTTAACTCGTTAGTTGAAATAATACTAAGTATAATTATGTCGTTATATTTTAAAAAATGTTTCCACTTTTTTTAGTAAACGCATTTTTTGTATAGCACATTAGAACAGTTCAATAAATCAATAATTCTCAAAATATCATATTTGAAAATGTCTCACAAAAAAAACTTCGTTTCAAAAAGTAATAATCACCACCGCAACCGATCCATAGCTAAATATGTACTAGTAAATGTCACAAACTGTTAGCACACACATTTATGTAAGCTGTCATCATTCAAGACTTGTTCTAAGTGATCTCTGAACCACGAGCACCAACAAAGTTTATACGTGATTCTCTGCGTCTTCAGAGAGCTTAAATAGAGCTTCTGATCTAAGATAATGAGAAAGCAGATATAGTAAACGAATATTATTTTAGGAAACTTTTGTTATCACATTTTTTAATATTAAATTTTTATAGCAAAAGATCTTATGATTTAATCAATTATCTCGAAAAAAGGCTTAAAATCCAAACTTTATTATTTAAGTGCGTCTGTGAAAAACTGACAAGGCTATATAAATGGTAAAACGTATTTATCAGTTTATTATTTCAGGTTGCACTTCATTTATTGTGATACGTTCTTAACACTTATAATTTGAAGTAGCAAGTTAAAACACCTCTGATTGGCAATATTTGTTAATATTTAATATTTTGGGGATAGAGGTGTTGTGTTACATTTAAATGTTAAAATTTAATAGTCTTTACCCCGGTGGAGAGATATCACTGACAATGAATTACCCCGCGAATCCCGCTGCGTACTTTACGTGCTTAGTTAACCCCACACTATAATATTAATTTCAAGGTGAAGGTAAATTACAATCATTTGTTATTCACGCTGCAGGATACATTAAAATACGAGTACGGTGTTTAAATTAAGAATTCAACAAATGTTTGTTAAATAACAAACATTACCGCTTATTATAAAAACAAATAAAATAAAATAGATCGTCTGATATTTTAATTGTAATAAAGAAGTTTACTGACGCTTCACAAATTAGTTGAAAAAACTTTTTTTTATGAATTCAAATTTTCATTCGAAGGCTTTTGTTTTGCCTTCCACTTGCGGCCATCAATATATACGTATTTCTTTTATTGTAAGCGTACACTTCTTATCAGTAAAAAAATAATTTTCATTTATTAAGTATATAATTTCGAATGTATATTATATGATTTTTATGTTTCGTACGTTTTCAGTTTAATAAGGTTAAGTATTTTGTTATAATTTTTAGCGGCTCGTTAAGCCGATAGAACTCCTAACGGTTATCAAACTCATAGGCGAGGTTTTTAAAACATTTAATTAATAAAATGATAAATAATGCAACAATTGTCATTTAACTGTATTAATTTGATATTGTGTATGCAAAAAGTGTTGAATAGTTGAACACATGAAGTATTCTGTTTGTGATCTATCGGCAAGCTAATTTTTTTTAAAACATATAATACTTTTCACTATTGATTTGGACAATTCTAACAAAAACATTACATATATTTTGCGTATTGATTGTATTGGTTAAATGTCTTAGAGCAAGATAGACAATATAATGTTGGTGCTAACTTGCAAAAATTTATTTATAAATATAAAAAAATAAACCGTTTGTGAAGAAGGGGTAACAGGTAAGTTATTTAATTAAATAAATACATTTGATGGAGTCTTTATCTCAGAAAGTTTCTTATTGCATTCCGCGTGATTAAAGTTTAAGCTGTCCTTTCTGGCTTTGCATATTCATGGGACGATGCACCGGAGCTGCAATAAAAGTGGCCACTGTAACCTGAAAACGGTGGTCTTTGTGTAAGGTGGTTTTTCAGGAGGTATTTAAAATCTGAGGGTCGCATTTTCAAAACGAATAAAACAAAAAAAAACAAATTCTACACTGTACATTTAAAAAATTGTATTTATTTGAATCAAGTCTAATATTATTCGCATATTATACATAAATATAAAAAAAATTAAAGCATAATTGTATATAAATGATATACGACTATTTTTTTCAATATTTCTACGAATAGATTGATCTTACTGGAATACCAATGTAAAACCTGTATAAACTTTACTGAGTATCCCAATACAGTTGACATATGTGTATGTAATATCAGCTACTACAATTTACTCCTTAATTCTACTAGTAGACTTTTAAAGTTTCTCCAAGGTTATTTGTTTTCTCCCACCTACAATATCAATTTCAAAAAACAGAATAATTAAAACTTGGAATACATACTCCCAATACCAAAAAATAAATATCTTTTCATATTCAGTGCTTAGTTAAGTAAGTACTGAGTATGGAAGTAACAGTTACCAGTTGAGCTATAGTGCTTGAAATACCAAGCCTATCTTCTGATACTGTTTGAAGTATGTTTTTGTAAAAAAAAGTCACCCATTACAAACACAATTGCATTATTATAACTTTGATCTTATTAAAAATTCATAAAAATAGTATTTTTATAATGATGAAAAATAATTGTCAAACATTTTTGTGCAGTCAAAACGTGACGTTCTTATGTTAATCTGGAATAAATAAAAAAATGTTTTATTATCTCATTGGCGTTATGAAATACCTTGTGAATTATCAATAAAAAATCTGAATAATATATTTCATATTCATTTTCAGAACTAAAACTTATACTAATATTAACGAAAATTCAATGATTTAGTGGAAAACAGTTTTTTTTTTAGTTTTTTCGACAAATTTTTCGTCTTAAGTCAAATTGAAAGTCACTGGACTTCAACGAGAATATGAGGACCATCCACGGGTAAAACTGCAATATTAATATCAACTAAATTTTATTTTCTGTCCCCGAGATTCCAAATTATGGGACAGTGCCACTTTCACCATTAAAAATATAATATGACGTCATTAATGAACCTTATCCCGACCCTGCAAAGCTCTACTGCGGTTGAGAGAACAGTTTATGAATTAATAAGACAAAGTTTTTATATTTTCAGTCAACTTAGTTTTGCTGCTATTAAATATTTAATAAATACTACATACGAGTATAAACCATTTATTTTAAACATATTTATATTTGATATTGTGGTTTTTGGGTTGAGCCGTCTGTGGCGAACTTACTTCAACCAATATTTCGACACCCATTGCAGGGGTCTTCTTCAGGATTGATAATTTATTTATTTAGATTTTGAGTTGGTTTATTCTGATTATCTATTTTTTAAGAGGACCCCTGCTATGGCAGTCAAAATTTTGTTTGAAGGACGTTCGCCACACACGGCTCAACCCAAAAGCCACAATATCAAATCTGGCCGTGAAAACCTAAGAAGTTATCTTTTATATTTAAAAAAGTCTGTATGTATGATGTAGATTTACATTTTTTTAACGATTCTCTTAAAATTGGATTTTGTCGAATAATAGAAAGCATCAGTTGCAAGGTGCGGTTCCTAGTTGGAACATATGGTCTTAAAAAAATATCAACTTAAAGGTTATATCAACCGCCATGGTTCTAGTTTTCATTCAACCCACTTTTGAATCTCAAAAATCCGCTGAACATATTCTACACGTTATTATTGACGGTTTTTCTGGTGATGTAAGTCTTGAGTCTTAAAAAAAAATCTTTGATTTTGTATGTTCTACTGCGGTGTCTGGAGAACATATGACAGCTAGGTCAACCTTTGATTATAATTTCTTGTATATTTCTCGACTTACACATTTTACCTCCAAAAATGTGTTTTTCATACAAATTTTACCTTTGAAATTGAATATTTTTCTTTTAAATAAAGTACATTTGTATTGCAGTTACGTATGAAAATACAGCCTGAGTTATTTCCTTAAAGTTTTCTGTTTCTACGATCAAAAAATATTGTAATTTTCAAAGTCTAAAATCTCGTAGAAGTCTTGATGTATGAACATTTTGGAGGAGGTAATAATGACTTGCATCTCTGGCGGAGAGAAATTAAATGAAATGCTTTGCTTTTTTAAGATACTGAAAATAAATGTTTATTTCTACCTAAGTAAGATTAAGGTTTAAAAGCACACAATGAAGCAATGATTTATACTATAAAAAACTTAATTGAATTAGTTGCGATTATATTTCAATTAGACCAACATATATTTTTTATGCAAGATAAGATTGCAACAATGAAGCGAACACTCACAAATGACGTGAAATTATAACTACTATACAATTAACTTATAGTCCTGCAGCCATTAACTCGCTGCGCATTACTTAATAGGTTAATCATAACTACAGACACTGTGTCACTTAGTCTTCCCAGGACGGCAGTAATCTACAAAGCTCTTTATTATTTGCACGTGAGGCAACTAGGTTAGGGTATACTAGTGATCTGAAACCATTTTCCTGCCATTTTCTTTAGTTATTATATGAATAATGTAAATTGTACAATTGGTTTGATTCGTATATTTGACGATCGTTTATTTATTTGTCAAATGCATTTTTTTTGTAATTGTGGTTCTAAATCATACTAGTCGCTTGGCAAGTATTTTTATCCAATTAAACATGGACCACGTAGAGTTTTTGTGCATATTTTTACATGGTTAGTAAATAAATTATTTATATTTTTTACATTATACATAATGGTCTGTTAAATCGATTTTTAGAAGTATCGGTAGCAAGTACTCGTTCTATTTTTTTTATTTATGAAAGTAGGCACTTTATGCTTCGCGTTTTTTTACTTTCCTATATACCTTCCTTTTGCTATTACACTTTGTCGAACATTTACTTCACTTCATCCATCAGTATGCTTTTATACACGTTACAAACTGATGAAACTTTACTGAAATGCGAAAACATAGTATTCTAGCAAGTGAATAAACCCTGCTCAGTGCGATTGATGTTAAAAGAAAGTAGGAATTACTTAATAAAGTCAGTTACTTTCTTTAAAATATTCTAGATTATTATCTAACTTTTGTTTTTGAAATATGGATCACGTTGATCACTGTTTTTACATACTGGTAAACCGTAGCTTCACTTTCAATGAGAATTTTATAAGTTTTCAACGCATTTGATTGATGAATATCGTTCACCATATCCATAAACTTGCTGAAAGAGGTCAATATTAAATATATAAAAGTTTTTATTTTTTATTTTAACAGAACCGTACTTTCAAGGTGCATAGGATTAAAAAGAATATAATTATATACATAAACATACATACAAAAAAAATAAGAAGATAACACGTGTCAAAGATCCTAGAGATCTAGGAAAACAATACCATTGATAAAAGAGGAAAAGGGTGTAAGAAAAGGATAAGGGTGTGCTGGTAGGCCATTTAGGAGCGCCATTACCGTTGTACTAAATTGAGTGCTCGAAGCTCCACAAGTATCATCTGGGATCAAAATCAATAGATTTAAGATATTAAAAGCTTACTTTATTCTTCGTTTTGTAATTCATTCAATCATTTTTTGGGATAGACTGCACAAACTGCCAGTTGCACAGCACTGTCGAAGAATACCGTAGTAGAGAAGGTCTTATGGTGGGAGGACCGTTGCTGATGAAGACTTGAGACCTGGTGTAGGAAGCAATGGCTGGCACGTCTGGTTCCAACTGCAGCGAGCCAATGTTTTATGTCCGGACGTCAACGGGAAAATGTGATCGAGTGCTTTCAGGAGTGACTCGACTTTTACGAGAACCACGCGAAATACGAAACGTCCACTGCAAATTACTTTTAATAAAAACATACGTGGACTGTTATGAAATTATTTTACATTACTTTATTCTAAGAATGATTGAAATATTTCATTCGCTAAGTGTTTTGTCATAAGAAATACATTTAGTTTATGATTAATACTTTATATAACATTAAAATGGTGGTCATAGTCCAATGGTAAAAGCGCTTGCTTTGCAAGCCAAAGATCGTAGATTCGATCCCCAACGGAGATTAAAAAAAAAAGATTTTTAATCGATTTCTGAGGTCTAAAATACCCGCGGTTTGTGTGAATTTGATCCATCACCCGTAAAATGCCAGTCATAGCCTATTAATTAAAATTGGCGGTAGATGAAAGTCGTCCCGTAAAGACCACCCATTCATAGTAAATTCCTGTAATAATAAAGGTCTATGCGTGAATATCAGATCACTTCAGAAATACTATCACCATCAATTTGTATTCACCTGTATGTGTCTACATAATAAAAATATCAAGTAAAAATACAAAATATAAAGTAAAAATAATGTAACTGACTTGATGTTTCGTTAATACATTGATGAGATGAAAATTTGCCTTTTCATGTATAATATATGCTGTATTTTTCTTAAATATTTTCGATAGATTTGTTAACTCGACAATAGCTACCCGACACAGCTAAAACATGTCGCTTTATAACAAAAATGTGTAATAATGTGTATGTTATAAATTCTTTTTTATTTGACACATGCTGATTAGAATTTTAAGATTGTAAATACAAATATTTTATTTTTATATGAATGAATCCGAAGGAAATATCACCATATTGAACATTTAGTTAAACGTAACTCTTCTTCGTCACATCATAGCTGACCACTGCGCCATTTATCATTTTCTCTTAAGTTTTGATAAAAAGATAATCAAAATGATATCTCAGAATTAATTTTTATTTCGTTATAATTCTATATACGTTGCTTTATTTTCTAAGACGAAGAACATTTTAAATAGCAGATGTAGATTGTAGAGCAATAATAAATTTTTTAAGGCATTTTATAGCTCAACAGATATCAATCAATGTATAAAGTATATGAAAGCAGCTTTACAAATAAAATATAAATATTATCTTACATAAAAAATGTAGATTTAATAAACATATTAATTTAAAAAAAAACTATCAAAGTTAGCTATTTAATTTACTCTTCGTTTCTTTTTGTTTGTCACGCAAGACATAAATTTAAAAACGTGTACAAAAAATTCACGAGAAAAATGGAATACATAAAAAGCTCTGTTGATGATGTCACAGTAATATAAAAAAAAAACGATCCACAAGGCTGAAAAACCACACAAAGCTTTTAGGGATCCTTAGCCCTGGAGGTTTTAATATGCCGCCATTTTTTTTTGCAAATTTTCAAGGTACATGTCTCACCTTTGAAACAAATACACGTTACATAAACATTGATACAAATATAATCTCAGATTTTATATATTTATATTCACGTATCCAATGCTACTATTCCTTTTCAGATAAAAAAAACGTTTATTCTTTCTAAGAAGGTGTGTCATTAATTTAAGATTCAGCAGAAAGTAACCTGTTTGCACGAATACGTTAATATTTGTCATTGAAAAAAATGTTTCTTTCCATTTTGTCATTGTAGTCAGAAAAATGTTATTTTTATATTGTTGGGATTTTTACCATTCTCGAACATTTCGACATTGAATTACACTATATACTGATATTATATAAATCATTTTTATTTTTAAAAATGTATTAAGATGCCTAAATATGAGTTGTTATATTCTCCGTAGTCAAGTCAAATAAACACATTCAATTAAACTTCCAAGAATCATAAATATACATATTTATTGACTGTCTTAATTATTTAATTTTTATGATATTTTTGGTATTTTTTATTTAAAAGTTGTTTGTTTCAGGTAATCATGTGTTAATGCTTCTTGTTATTTCTCGAAGAGGAGGTTAAAACAACAGCATCTTTCTTTACTCAAGACCTCAGGGTTGGGTCGTCCTAAGTTCGTGACGACCATACCTTTCAGTTCGGGAAGTAATCATGGTGATGTTGATGATGATATGCTAATGATAAGAAAAGAAATACTCAAATTAATTAAACTAACAAAAGTTATCCCAGTAATCGAGAAGATTTTCTAAATAATTATTTGGTCAGTTCTTATCCTCTTAGATATCTTAGTAAATTTCCGAAATGATAAACGGAAAAGGTAGTTTATGTTCTTCTGCAGCATTAAAAGAACATGCCATTAAAATTGACCAATATTTCAGTAATACTGTAATAATTGTTAAATCATTTCGGCTTACAATTTTACCTTTTTTATTAACTGGATAAATAGACTACAAAGGGCGCCCTAGACGGGAGTATTTGCAGCAAATGTACGAGGACATGTGTCGTAGCTCTTATGCGGAGCTAAAAAAGATTGCAGAAGATCGAGAGGAGTGGAGATCGAGATGCAAGATTTTGTTGCTGCAAATCAATCCACCGGGTTGATACTACAAAGAAGAAAATATACTCTAGTATGTCAATACATATGATACTAGTTTCCTTACTTTGATTGTTTTTTCGTACAAGCTTATTTTGTACTCTTTTCTTCGCGTCTTAGTTTAGTTATTTGTTTGAAAATTTTGTGGCAAATCACCAAACGCTGCTACAGTTATTGCTGTTGTAAAATTAACAATGAAACCATCTTTTGGCAGAGATCCAAAGACGGAGATTTACGAGGCGAGGCGCTTTTCTTCCCCAGGCCAAAAACGCCTAAACCCGAATTAATAAATTCATAGAACAGATCTCATTGACGTATTTTGGGCTTGGAATGAGATTTAAGACATCACAATATGATAATACTAAACGTAATGCTTGGGTAGGCTTTATAAACTGTGATTGTTGGATGTTGTTATATTTTCTCAGTGAACTGAAATAAAAATAAATTAAATTAATGGACGCAATTTCATATTATTTAAGGTTTTTAAATATTTTTTTAAGATCGACAGAAATATTTTGATGGAATTACATAATTTCAATAATAATAAAAATACGTTTTGAATTATTTCACTTTTTTTTAAGGACATGTGTCAACTACTTGTTAACAACTCGGCTTTGTCATCGTATACTGTTTTTAAGTTATTAAGATGATACTTTGACAATTTAAAATATTGCAAGTTGTGTGGAGGTAACTGTGTATAATATAAAGTGACGATAATAAATCTATAATCTAACTTTAGATATAAAATTTAATGCACTCGAAAATGTCTACTCGACAAAGTCAAAACAGGCGCAAAAATACGGTTGTGGAATAATTCGTTTTCTTAATTAAAAACTATTTAATGTAATGCGGAATGATTTTTATTTGACAGAGCATTTTCTAATTAATACTTACAAAGTATACAAAGCAATTGATAAATACTAAAAATAGTAAAAAGAACAAACTTAATATTCTTTGACTTAATTACTTCTTGCAAACAATGTGAAATTGCTTTAAAAAAATCATAAAAAACAATTTAAGCATCTGAAGTGTGTAATTATTCTGAGTTTCTGATTCTTTGAATAGATTTCAAACGAAATCTTTAAATATAAATACAGTTACAATACACTTAAATATTTATTTTTATTGCAAAGTTTTTCAATCAAATGAAAGTTCACCTTGAAAATTACTTTTTTTGGACATTTTTCCATATTCAATATTAACTCTACTTATTATTTTTCCTAATATCAAATCTTAAAAGAGACTAAGCAAGACTAAAATTTGATGAATTAAAGATATTCGTTCGATCACTATTTTGGATGAGTAATCAGCGCATTGGAACATCACGTATCGTTTATAGATATATATTTATTACCTAATTACATTTACAAACCTATATATAATATT
Source organism: Glossosoma conforme (assembly GCA_022606575.1). Lineage (NCBI taxonomy): Eukaryota > Metazoa > Arthropoda > Insecta > Trichoptera > Glossosomatidae > Glossosoma > Glossosoma conforme. Next base: position 1,433,258 of record JAGTXR010000089.1, read on the forward strand.
AATTATAGTAATGTGTAATATTCGATATGTTTTTTTAAAGCAACGAAGCAAGCTTAATTTTAATTTTTATTAAGTCTGTCATAAAAATATATATATCATTAAAAATGTAATTAAAAACAGTTATAAATTACTTAAATTACTTATTTAGAGGAGACATTTAATGTAATCAAGAATATGAAAAAGAAAAACTTATTACAGTATTAAAAAACAGTAATATATAAAGATAATAGTAAATTTATTATATTTTAGTCAATGACTACAACATACAAGTATTATTTATTTTTTATATGCCCGACATTTAAGTATTGTTTTATTTTTCAAAGAAATTATTGTGAACGTGTTTTATTTACAGAACATCATGCTTAAATAATTAATATTTTATTAAACATTGATAAAATGAACATCTTAAGCCAAAATAAATAGTTTTGAACTTTAAAATGCAAGAATGTTCTTTCGCTTTCCAGTAAAATTTATTTATTTTTAAATATGTTACGTTAAAGTTTGAAATCATAAAATTGTGGCGAGAAAAATGACAAAACTGTTAAGTATTTTGCATGCTTTTAGCGTGCCTTTAACGTGTGCTATTTCTCGGATTGTCGAGCAAAGTTGACAAGTTTCCGATAAACCTTCTTGGCCCTTTTACGAGCCAAGAAGTGACATTCCCAGCCTTGGCGCAGCCCTGGCTGTAGCGGTAGAGACGGCCGGAGGAAATTGCATCCCAACAAGTACTGCGAGATTTCGAGTTCTTTGTAAACCGTTCTAGATTGCTCCGCAACATTTTTATTTACAGGGCTGCCACAATCGAGTACATATTAACAAAAAAATAATCTTATTTCCGTACTTAATATCACTGACAATAGTGGTTTGCAAAGAAAGCTTGCTTTATGGTAATGATTCTTTCGATGCAATATCTGGTACTCGATACAAATGATGCCTGTAAAATGCTTTTTCTATCTCAATTCTTAACAAATTTTTTAATGTAAGCACATACAGGAGAATACCGACAGATGATGATAGTAATTTTCAAATCTTATCTGTGGAATTTTATGACGCTTACCATGATGCATATTGGCTAAGCGCTGCATGTGGAGTGTTGATCCGCCAGCGTCATAGACTTCAGCCCGAGATTAACGCATCGTCCTTATTATTACAAGAATTTACTATGAATGGGACCACCCATTCATAATGAATTCAAGGGACGACTTTCGTCTACCACCAATTTTAATTAATAGGCTATGAGTCATATGATTGAATTCATACCAACCGGGGGTATTTTAGAGCTTATAAATCGATTATAAATCCTTTTTTTTAAAGCTCTATCGGGGATTGAACCCACAAACTTTGGCTTGCAAAGCAAACGCTTTGATCATTGAGCTGTATCCGCCAATAATCCTACGTAATTCTACGCACTGTTTTCAAATTTTATCATATAACAAAATAATGGAGATAACGGATATAATATATTCTGTTCAAATTTCATATTAAGAATTTTAAATAGAAGTTCTAGAGTATACAATACAATGGTACTGATAAAAATAAAAATAAACTCATATGTAATAAACACGTTTTGATCAAATTTAAAAACGTTGAAAACAATCTAAAATATTATTTTATCGAGTTAGTAAAATTCAAGTGCTAGTTGATTATTTCCAGTTCAAAAAATAAATTACAAATCTTGATTATTACTTCGACCCGAATATCTTCCAAGCCATCAAACATTCATAGAACATACCCGGGGTATAAGTAATCTGAAAATTCTGAAAATAGCATAAAAAAGTATTGAAGAAGAAGGTAATATACTTTTTTATATTTGTATCGGTTTCTAGAAGACTTTCCATTTTATGTTTCCATACTGAAAATGAATGTAGTGAGTATTTAATAACTTTTTGAGCTATTTGTGGAATAGAAAGCTTACATTTGTTTTTGAATAAAATAAGTGAAAGTTTGTATGAAACCACTGAGTCTTAAAAGTCAGTGGTGTCATACAAAGTTTTACTTGTTTTTATTCTTTAAATATGATAAACTACAAAGTTACTACGTTTAACGGGTATTTATTTTTTAATAATCGTAATACTTTATATACCATGGTAGAATAATACATGTATTTACCAACTGATACTGATATTGTGGCTTTTGGGTTAAGGCGTGTGTGGCGAATTTTTTTTAACCAATATTTTGATTGCAATTGCAGGGGTATTCTTCAGGATTGATGATTTAGATGTTAGTTGGTGTCAGGTTATCTTATATCACGAGCGTCGTTGTTATTGAAAGAGGATAACCTGACATCAACTCACATCTAAATCATCAATCCTGAAAAAGACCCCTGCAATGGCGGTCGAAATATTGGTTAAAAGAAATACGCCACACACGGCTAAACCTAAAAATCACAATATCAAATCTGGCCGTGAAAACTTAAGAAGCTATTTAACTGATACTGATGTCACATATAAGAATATGGTATTTACCATGATATTGTATGTGTAACAGTATTTATTTGTTTTGTATGTTTTGCTTTATCCCGTGTCTAATTTTTTATGTTTTGCTCGATATTTAGTGGCAAATTATTAAATACCTATTATGAATGGTTCATTGCATAAATTCGGCAACCCTTTACTTCTAAAAGTCTCTCGCTTTGAGGACGATGCTGACGGTGGTTCCTTCACTGCACCGTGAGAGACGTTCTCTCTGGGACAGGTCCTAACAAAAGGATTCTACGCGACTAGAGAGATCTCTTATATTAAAGCTCTTCTGAACACTGCGAGGATTGTGTCAGAGAAAGTGGGCGGGGGAACGAACCATTGTATCGGTGACTTTCTTCCTTTTTCCCGCCCCATGGAAAATCAATTTGGAATAAATCGAGTTTCGGCTGGATAGTGGTCTTCGATCGCAGAGATCTTTGTCCAGCTCTATACAATATACATGACACTTGAAACAACTTTATTTTATATTCTTTGACCTTTTGTCATTCTTTTGAAGGAAGGTAGGTTTTTTTCAGTCTCGATTTTCTCTTTATTTTAAAAGAGTTTCAGGTTCGGTGAAAGTAAACATGAAAAGGTTTTGTCTTGTTTATTTTTGGAATGGATTCTGTTAAATTAAAAACTGACATATTTTGGTCGTTACAAGACCATAAGTGAGTACGTTTTACTCACGAAAATAATTAATTAAAATATATTTTTAAATTGAATTTAATAATGTATTTGAATATTCTTATAATATCAATCGTGTTTATGTTCTTAATTTTGTACTTTGTTTATTAATTTCTATAACGATAACATTCAAAGTGATTTGCCTTAAAGCAAAGTAGAATTATACAACATATTTAAGATGTAAAATCAAACTCACACCAAATGTTTTTTTTCGTCAAATAGGGAATGATACAATATTAATGTTGTTAATATAGTGTACAATTCACTAAATGTATTACAAATATTACAGTTTCATTTTATTTACATTGCTAATTAGCTATTTTAAAAGTAAGTATATTTTCAAAACTGATGATGCCCACAATTCAATTTTGAGAAATATAATTTGTTACCTGCTTATAAAAAGCATTTAGATTGTAAGTATAAATTATATAAAAAAACATTATTATCAACAATATATAAAAAAAATTATAGCCAATAAAACTTTACAATATTTTGTTCAACACGTTTTCTTAAATACCCGTAAGATTATTTCACGTTCAAATTGGTTTAAACTTGATAACATTTATAAAGTACCTTACAAAATTGAAAAAAAAAAGCAATTAATTCGTATTGTAGTTTGTCAAGTATAAATGTTCCCATAATTATGAAAGTGGTGTAAGTCAAATAATTGAAAGAAATGAGTTATAAATTTATTTAAGTTCACATTGTTTTTAATTCATATAAAATGTATACAACATAAATCTAAAAAAATCTAAATTTATAAATAATCATGGGCACATATTTAGATTCTTAATAAAACAAAAAAAAAACACCAATCATACGAGTATAATTGGAGTGTTTATATATTAAAATATACTTTACATATATTTCATATAAAACAATATATCATTGAATTGTACCAATGATGTATTATTATTGCGAGTAATGTGGGGTATTACAATAAATTTGTCTTATTTAGTAATTCTCAAAACTTATTTATTTGACAAGCAGGTCTTAGGAATTCAAATTCCATTTGGTAGAAATAATGAGTTAAGTTATTCATTACAGTTGAATGTTCGAAATACATTACCTTAATCCTGAAATGAAATAAATAAATTAACGTTTCATTCGAATTCGAAAATGATATTCTGAAAGTACAATACAAATGCTCAAGCGCTTTATATGAAAGTATAAGTTACATACAGCCTGCTTTTTGTATATTAGAGAATGTTTGTCGTCGAAAAGCAGTTACTTTAAACCTTTCAGAACATTTTCAATACGTTTATCTATTATCAAAAATATTTAGATATTTTTTTTGTTCAAATGTGTCAATTAAAAAAAACTTATTAAAAATAAATTGATTTAAAGTTTGAATTTTTTTAAACTTCTAATTAAATAATAATAAAATACATTTCGTTTTATTCAAACGCATTAATGTTTTGTAAATTATAAGTGTTGTCACTTTTATAATCTATGAAACGGTTTTATTTGATTTGATCGTATTATAATTAAATTGAAGGCTTATGATAAAAAATAATATCTTAATCGTAAAAAACTTGCAATATATATATTTGATGCAAAGTTTATTACTACGGATTGTATGTGATGTACGTAATAACGCTTGAACAACGCTGGGAAATATTGCGACATTACATTGAAAAGCAGGCCATTTTTCTTCGAAAATGAGCAAAGAGTGGCCGTTACAGTCAATGGAGATCGTTATCGGGCCATTTTTGTTCACAAAAATTGAAGAGGAGAATATTGGCAACATTTGGTTTCATCAGAACGGCGCTACGTGCCACACAGCCGAAGCTACACTCGATGTTTTGCGCCCCATTTTCAAAAAAAAAAAGTTATTTGGCGGACCCTTTATATATAAATAAAGAATGTGTTCATTTTTTCGCAAGATCGTTGTAAAAATATGCTACAATCAAAAATTAATATCTTTATAATGAAATGGTAAATAGGAACTGAGGAAAAAACAGAGATGTTACTCAACATATTGATATATAATCTATAAAATACAACTATACAAATTATTTTACATAGTCGTATTAAATATCTATAAATATTTCTTGTAGTAGGTGGTAATATATGGAAATATCTAATTTAATACTAATAAAATAAATACGCATTTTCTACATATATTTATGCATATAAAAACTATACAACTTCAATAACAAATATGACAAATATCATAGAATCCGCTAGATGAAATTTTTCGATTACCATATGTCTCCTGTATATGCTTCTATTGCTATTAATTAAAAAATGTTTATTGTTTTTTTTAGTTAACACTTATTAAGGCAGATATGTTGTTGACTTTATAATATATTTTTATGTAAATTAATTATTCTTAAAATATAATATGTATTTTTACCTTTTCATAAACATTTCATATCATTTTAAGAACACAAATTAATATTTGAAAATTGATTTTTTTTAATTCAACATATTTAAGAATATACTTCAATGTTCAGCTGTAAATAACAATGTATTAAAGCTGAAAACATCAAAGTGTAAAAAATGAAGGAAAATAAGCCTTTTCGCAAGCAAAGATGTCTCACTTGTTCAGCACTGAACCACAAGACAAAGGCTTAACATCGATACATTGCTGGCGAACGAAGCGCGAGGGATTTGCTCCCATCCTCCCACGTCATTCTACCTTCCACTCATCTACCCGCTCACCCGCTTCCTGCATGTTATATATTGTATGCCGTTAGAGATTTCCGTTACGTCATAATACTTTGCAATCACCCACCGTGGAATTTAAAAGCTCCGCTACGTACGGAGCGAATGAATGCGAGAGTAGCGTTAAACCCTTCTTTACACATTCATTTAATTATTTCTTTAAAACATTCAAATCATTATAAAGCGCCTGGTTTTAAGAATCTAATAAAACATACATGATTACTTTATTGGACATTCTCATACAGTTGTTAAAAGCTTCTTTGATCTTTCAAGAAATTTAATTATTCTCATATAATTATGCTTCAAAAGATGTCATTTTTAATAACTCGTTAAGCAATAACTTATTTTGTTATTTTATAATTTATTCTTCCAGCAATACTTCTATGTACTTTATAGAACCAAGGCTTTATTTACGGATAAAAAAATGTCTGCATTCGATAAAAAAACAACTCCAAAATATCGGTATCTTCAAAATAGTGCATATTTAAACGATTAATTATAAAATTAAGTTGCTGGCATTATAGCTTAGAGGTAAAAAGTTTTCTCATTAATACAGAGGTCGTGACTTTGATCTACGACTAAGTGTAAAATAAAATATTTTACACTTATTGTTTTAAAGTTGATCCATTATCCTTCATTGATCCCCACGACCTATTCATATAACTTATTATAAGATGTCAATTGAAGTATATTAATTTAAAAAATTGTGAGACAAAATTCATCCATGACATGGTATTTTAACATTACTGTTCTTCTCATTTATGTGCTTCTATATTATTATTTTTAAAATGTAAATTGATAATTTTCTCAATTTTAAGTATGGACGGAATATATTTCCATAAGGAATCCGATGTTGATTTTTTTATTATTAATTTTTACATTCTCTAGAATTATTTTGAGTCCGAAAGGGTTAACGTAAATAAACATACAAGTAATACGTTTACGAAATAACAATCTTATTGTGTGAGTGTTTCAATTCAATTTGGATGTTTGCATTTCAATTTTCAAGACGCGTTGCTTCTGAGTAACAGCCATTATAAAATACGCTGAAAAATGAAATTTGCGCTCCAAAGTAAAAGTAATGTTATATACGTACATTATATATGGTGTTTTTACAGAAGGTACTTCAGCTTTTTTTGTCACGTACTAAGGTGGCAATCTCACATAAACTCTTTTTTAATTAGGAAAGTTTAAAACTGAACTTGCATCGAAAAAATTTACATTATCTTTATTGAGCGTCTATACTTAGTGGAAAAAAAATACAATATTACAAAATTGCTGCAAATTTGTTTGTTCTAGAATAAAACACCTTAATTGACTTCCGTCATAAAATAACAATGAGCAACCATCTAGCTTCCAATCCTGAAAGCACATATTTAAGGTTGGTTTCTTTCGCTTTGATTCCGTAACTGTTCTAAAAACATCTGTAACTAACTTACTCTAATGTATGTCAGAAAATAATATTTTTTCTCAAAAACTCTTCCGAAACGCCACCAATGATATTTTGAACGCTCTTCATAAGTATATTGTTCTTCGTGTATGTTAAATTTCTTTAATACACATATCAATTAATAGGTTTTATAAATCATTAAAAAAATTATCACACTTCTATGCCACAAAGTTTTGATCTTCTTATGATATTTTAATGCATCACATATTTAAGAAGTAACTAAATGCTGCTAAATTTATCTCATTTAAATATAATTAATTATAATCATGTTAAATAATCACAATATATTTGTAGACGAAAACCAATCAAATTACTGCTGGCAAAAATACGACAACTGATAAAATAATACGCTTTTAAATGTAATAAATCAGTTTTTTTCTATTTAAAAATTTTTTTTTTTTGCATCTCTGTTTATTCTGAAAGTAATCAATAAATCAATCTCAAGAGTATATGAGATCCTTTTTTTAGAGTGATTCTCGACGCCATCTTCTCATCTCATTGTTCAATACATCACAAGTTATACCAAGCACTCAGTAAAATAGAACGGGTCTAGTTATATGGGAATCGTAGTCCCGGGCCACTCTGCCTAGGAGACCCTCCATTTTTCAAGCAATATCCACTAAAACTTTGAGTGGTCTCATGCTTAAGATTTGACAGGAGGACCAAACGGTTTCGAGAAAGCTTTTCTATTCACAAGGGGATTAAATGAGTATTTTCTATCTACCTGTATCGGATGGTCGTTTATTAGATTTGTTTTCAGGCAAAATCTTTTCAGGGATAAAGTAATGTTTTTCCGTTTCAGGCGTATATCGTAATACCGCTTCCGTGTTACGTAATTCCGATTTAATATAGAGCTTTACGTGTAACGTTAACGTGTTATTTCACAGTGGTTAGCGCCACGCTCAGAGACGGATTTCCCAGCTTCTACCTACGCAAGGTATCTAATACTCTTGTTCGGTTACAAATTGCTCGAAATGTATTAAAGCTTAGAAGGTTTTTACAGTAAGGATATGTTACAATATTGATAGAAAAAAGTAGGCGCCAAGCATCAAAGTTATATAAGTTATATAAAATCATGTTAAAAAGTTATTAACTGAGACAGAAAAATATGAGTAATCGAAGTAAGATTATATTTAAAGACTACGTAAACTGAACACATGTTTATCTTTTAATTACTATAAATAGCTTGTGGTTAAGAATTAAATAATTTTTACTAATTGACAAAACATAATGAATGTCTTATTTATTATATTATTAAATTGATTTTAAAAGTATAGATATTAACATTGATGTTCTTATTTATTTGATAGCTCAATGAGTGTCATCTCTTTCGTATCATTTCAAAAAATAAATATGTCAAAAAATGTTAACACATATTTTTACATAAATATTAGTTTTTTGTTTGTTTGCTTGATTGATGCTTTAAATAAAAATATCAGGTATAAATAGATTGATTATTAATTTATTATTGGCCTTCAATAATAATTGATTTATTATTTATTTAATATAATAACGAGTATAAAAGAAATCAAGTCACGTACACGTAAATTAAAACATTAATTTAATGTATTTGCCGTTCAGCTACCTACCTTCTCAGAATTCGATAAATATTTGAAGCCTTTCTTCAAATTGATGGAATAGAAAGATGTCTCGAATTTCCCAAAGAGTGAAAGAGAAAGCAGTCAAAATAACAGACGAAAGCTTTTACTCTAATCAAATAAGATTTACTTCTGGGGTATGATATTTTATTATGTGTTTATTAGGGTGAAAATAATGCTTCGAATTGTAAAATGTTCTCGAAAATTGTTCCGCACAATAATTAACATAAAACATTTAAGGATTATGTTAATTTTACACGCAAACTTTAATGTGTGGGTTTCTTAAAGATATATTTAATACTTTATTTTCCACCACTGACACTTTTCTGTTTTCTATATCTGGAGCAAACAGTAACCACAAATTTTCACGATTCAGTTCAGTCAAACTTCACTGTTGCATTGTTCCATTTCTTAGGCAATTAGAACTTGGGTAATTGAAGTAATGGCAGCTGTTGTACTCTAGGCATAGTTTGGAAGAATTTATTTCAGAAATTTGAGAGAAATGGCTTAATAATCTCGATCCAGCTGTTTTTTCAAGGGTGGCATAACCCAAACAAGAACACGCAGTGAAAAACAGGCGGTAACTATTATATGTTCTTCTCCACGACCAATATTGCTTTACTTCGCTGATCTAACGAGAAACTCGCTTATAATGTGATATTGTTATTGGTCTTCAGAATATAGATACTTTTATAAAGGAGAAATTTTCACATAAAAAATAGGGTGTTATAGGAGGAACAACAAGAATAACATATTAAAAACACTGTTTCGTAATGTGTGCGAATCGTACTTAGATTGTTGACTACGTGTCGTTAGTTTGGCTTGCGTTACCTTTAAGAATCAAAAGCTTCAGGATCGTCGTGTAAATCATCTGATTTCCTTTAAAAAATTCAAAATAACAAATACTTAAATATGTCTCAAATAATACAGAAAAGGGTGTCTTAGCCTCTCATGACTTTTGTCATGAAAATCATTCGGGATCTCTACACAGTATTTACTCATCGGAGTTTCAGTTTGCAGATATGACTAAAGATGAGATAAAAAATATGTTGGTTGATGCTGTTGATAGCACACTATTTATATAAAAAATACATCAAAAACTATTCAAATATCAAGAACGAATAGCGGTCGTGTGTATATATAAAATGGTATTTATTGGGAAGTCCTACCCCACCCGCAGTATTCATCAGACTTACCTCCTCCGATTACCATTTGTTCCGGTCGAGATGACATAAGGCCTGGCTGAGCAGTGATTTTCTTTTTATGACGATACCAAAAAATGGGTCGAAGACTGGATTGCCTCAAAAGACCAAGACTTTTTGCAGCGTGGAATCTGCATGCTACCTGAAAGATGGACGAAAGTCGTAACTGCCGATGGACAGTATTTTGAATGATCTGAATCTGATAGTCTTCTCAAAATAGGCTGTTTATTTTTACAACAAAAAAACATCATTTTCAATATATACTCCATATAAAATATTATTTAGTATTTGTAGCAGAAATTATTCCATAATTTTTCTTTTATTTTGTATAAAGTGCAAGATAGTGATTTTAATTTATCGGTTCATGCATATTGCACCCTGGTTTTAATAACTACAATGCTTTTTAATACATTGGAGAAAAATGCATGAAAATGTATTGTCATCGACATGAAGTCCACGTGTAATTCTCGATTTTATATTGTCTTCTTTAAAAAGATTATTGAAAATACTTCTGTTAATTTTATATGTGTATCAAGTAATATACTACTTTTTATGTAGAGTGGTTAAATTAACGCTTCGAATTGTAAAATACGTCTGAAAATTGCCTATAACAATAATTATTGTTAACCCTTTTGGGATTAAACGGTTCATACAAGTACACAGAGGGATTCGTTTTGGAATAGCGAATGGATCCATTATTTACATAATTATTATTAATAATAATGAAGGACTTTGCGCGAGAGGTGGGTGCCGCGTATCCCAAAGGGACGATAAAATAAAGGGTTAATTTGTATGAACTTGTCGGCGATATTCCTAAAACCGACTATCTTGCCATTGTTTATTCAGCAGAGAATTATATATATTCGAATATGAAACATTCATACGAAAACTCATTTTCTTCAAATTATTCATACAAATGCAAATCATCAGCAAATACCTTTACATACAAAACTCTTTTTTTCTTGTATATTTTATTTTTTAAATTATGGAAGATGTTACAGTATTTGTAAAGGTAGCTAAATCTTATATATGAAACAGAAAAGGAGTTTGTTTGCTTGCTTATTTGTTCGCAATGCCGGTAGGTATGAAAGGTAGAAATGATGAGTTGCTAAATATTCTTGAAACAATTCTAATATTCCAAGTATAAATTTCATTTAAATTATTACAGTATATATACTAAGGGAAATACTTGGACTGCCCCAAGATAAGACCTAGCCACTGAATATTTTATTTTATTTTTATTTTATTTTGTTAACGGCCTTGGCCAATACATACGGTTTTAGAGTAGAAAATACAATAATTTTTTTTTTTTTTTTATTTAATCAAATATAATAGGATACATTTAAGATTTTTTTGATAGTATTACATTCATTTTTTTTATTTTTTTTTTTTTGGAATTTCGCTTTCCACGCCACTTAAAGGTATATCTTGTGTGTGGCGTGGGATTCATCTTTTGATTTAAGTGTTGTTTAATTTATATTATTATTTTTTTACATTTTTTACATAATAACATATTTTTTTTTTTAGAATATTGAATAATATCATTCATATTTATAAATTTTTTATAATCGAAGTGACAATTTCAGCATCATTTACATATATATTTCGATTCTTTAATAGCCTCGACCCATGTAAGTCTCAATTTCCACCAGACACATTGTAATGAACTTAATATAATCAATACCTTTTTAACAATATAAATATTTTATACAATTTATATAAATTCTATACTTATTATGCTTGGATCATATACATACAATTACTACTTAGTACCTAGCTTGAATCATATACAGAGAGGTTTACATTAGTATCATTTTAATAATAGTAACATTATAATGTAATAAAAAAATTATATACATATCATTTATTTCTCATTTTTGTACAATTACGTCAGATCTGATTTTTTATTTTTGAAGAACCGTTTTACCCTTTTATTCATTATTTTCATGTCACTGATCACTTTTATTTCCGGAGGAAGATTGTTGAAATTCACTATTCCGTTGTATTTGTAACCATTCTTTGCATGTTGTGTGTTAAATTTTGGTATTAGTAGATTATGTATATACCTAGCAGAGTGATGAGTGTTCCAGTTTTCAATTATCCTTTCTTTTATTGTCTGTAGAACAGTGTATTTTTGGTATAATGAATCTACCGTTGGCACTTTAAATTCATTGAATAGGCTTTCTGTTGGGTATGTGGGAGGTTTTTTAATATGATTTTGATGATAAGTTTTTGTACAGTTCTAATGGGGTTGGTGATATTTAGGTATGTTCCTCCCCAGCCGACAATGCCATATTGCAGTTGAGATTGGACAATGGAGTAGTAAACCATTTTAAATCTGCTCTAGATAGGATGTTTCTGAGTCTAATGAATATGTAGATGCATTTGCGTATACGTTTCACTAGTTCGGCTGTGTGCATGTTCCATTTTAAGTTACTGTCAATTAATATACCCAGGTATTTTATTTTTCTGTGGATTTGATCATTGAGCAGGTTTTTTCACAGTTAGAATTATTACATCCAGGGCAATGTTTAAATAATTTAGTAAAAGGTGTTTTTATTTTATTTTTGTTTATGGAGAATGGGATTAGATATGTCTTTTCTGCATTTAATGTAAGTAGATTAATGTCAAACCACCTTTTGAGACAGTTAATGTCATCGTTGGCTAATTTTATTGCTTCCTTCCAGTTATTACTCTCAATTATTATTGCTGTGTCGTCAGCATATGATATTATTTTACCGTTAATATTCAGTTTGAATATATCATTAACATAGATAATAAATAGTAGTGGTCCCAATACCGTTCCTTGCGGTATTCCAAATTCACTAGTTTCTTTTTGACTCGGTATTTTATTAATTTTTACTACTTGAGGTCGTTGATATAGATAACTTTTTATCCATTCCAATGCGCTATCACGAATTCCAATGTGTTTTAATTTTGAAATTAGTTTTGGGTGGGATATGCTGTCGAATGCCTTTTTTAAATCTATGAATATACCTAGACATTTATTTGATTTATCTAATGAGTCAAGTATATAGCTTGAAAGTTTAGCAATGGCATCTTGGGTGTTTCTGTTTTCCATGAATCCGAATTGGTTTTCATTAATTAGATTATTAGAATTAATGAATTTATTTAATCTAATTTTAACTATTTTTTCGAATATTTTTGCTATGTTTGAAATTATTGATATTGGTCTGTAGTTTGTAATATCGTCAGGGTCACCAGACTTGAAAATAGGTGTAATATTTGTTTGTTTATAAACATTTGGAAAAATTCCAGTTTGTAGGCTTTTATTTATGATAAACGCGAGAGGTTTGGAAATTTGTTTTTTAACATGTTTAAGAGTATGTACTTTAAATAAAATGGTAAAACAGAACAAATGTTAAAGCTAAAACAATACATTTAGAAAAAACATTAACATGAGTAAATAAACAGATCTACCACACTAGTAGAGGGATCTGCGAAATGCTGGAAGGTCCACCCCGAAAAAGTCCAAGTCACTAGAGGAGTTAACCAGTCTACACATTCTTAACATAGGAGAATAGAAACCATAGTTGGTTTATGACCAGGGGTGGAATATATGGAGGCCCCTTAACAGACGTCGGACCGGAGAATGAAAGACGAGGACATAATTGAAAGCCTGGCAGTTTTATAGCGGACCGACTGAATGTGACTGTGGCGCGGAGCAGACTCTGTCACACCTTCTCGAGTGTGCGCTGTATTCTAGTAGCTGCACCCAGGAAGACCTTATGATGGCCGGGAATAACGCCATAGACGTCGCCCACTTCTGGGCAGACATGATCTGACCCTATTGTTTCGGACACGATTATATATTCATATATTAAAGTAAATATAAAATAATAGTGGTATTGTTGTATGAATACTTGTTGTATGGCTTTAATGAAAGTCACTTGCACCATTGAAGAGAAAAGCTCTAACGAAAGCGAGTAGAAATACTAGTTATCTAATTGAAGTTACGTTAAACATTTAAAATAAATAAATTCTGTAAACACCAGCGTTTAACAGACTTCTTGAATATTATTGTGATAATTTTAATTATTTTCATTTCAATCATCATCATCAGCATGTATCCGTCCACTGCTGAACGTAAGCCTCCCGCATGAGTCTCCATCCTCTTCGATCCTCCGCCTCCGATTTCGCTACCAGGTCACTCCCGCTATTCTTCTTATGTCGTCAATCCATCATGCAGGGGGTTGGCCAATGCTTCGTTTGCTAGTTCTTGGGCGCCATTCCAATACTTTTGTTCCCCATCGATCGTCGTCTCTTCGACAGATTTCAATAGAGAACTAAAAATATCACAATTTATGATATTCTATTAATTATTAACTGTTTATTATTTATGAACTTACAGTATATGAATCATTTAATATGAGAGTAACACACGACTTAATAAAATACTACATACATTCTTGTGCATTATTTTTAATTCATTGAAAAAATACGCCTGGCTTAAATATTTTATGAATAATCGTGACTATTAAATTTACTCTTTCATAAGTGTTGTAGAAGGTCTCATCTGAAACTTGAGTAAATTCACTACAATTAAATATTATACAGGGAGCGGCAAAAAAATCTAACGGCCTTCGTCTTGTTTTGGTTTTGATTAAAAACCGTCAGCTTTTTTTGCCGCTCCTTGTACACATACATGAGAATACCGACAGATCGTGATAGTAATTCTGAAGTCTCATCTGAGGAATGCTATGACGCTTACCACGCTGCATATGGCTCAGCGCTGCATATGGAGTGTTGATACGCCAATGTCATAGACTACGGTCCGAGATTCACGCATCATCCTTATTATTACAGGAATTTACTATAAATGGATGGTGTTCACGGGACGACTTTCGTCTACCACCAATTTTAATTAATAGATTATGAATGGCATTTTTCGGGCGAGGGATCAAAGTCACACCAACTATTTTAAAGCTCAAAAATCAATTACAAATCCTTTTTTTTTAATCTATGTTAGGGATCGAATCATTTGGCTTGCAAAGCAAACGCTTTAACCATTAAGTTTTACCCGCTGGCAAATGTCAAAATGAGTTGTAAAACTGTCTTAAAAATTACCTGTCTTTCTTTTTTTCAGGAATGACGATGGCGAGTTCGTCTGCGATAGACAGCAAAGCATCCAAGACAACGCCAACAGACCTACCGTTACAACTGAATGTGACTTGTCAGGCGTTCATCAAAGCAGTTGTGAAGAACGAAAGAGAATTCAATTATTATAATACAAGGTAAGAATAATTCACCAATCGATCATTTATTACTAAAATGCTTCACCATACTATGTTCAAACATGCTAAATGTAAGCATCATATATAAGTTCCCATTTCTCTCCATCTTCTAAAATCATCGGTACGTTTATATAATATTTTTTAAACATTTATTATAAAACATTAAAAAATCTATTGAATAAAACCGTCACATATTTTTCAAACCGTGGTCTTTGAGAGATAATTTGAAAAATAGCATGATTGATGACTATTTTACTAAGTAAATTATATTTATTAGAATTTGGGATTATATAAAAGTTAGGGCTCTTGAAATTACTGAACAAGGTATAAGTTATTGCGTACAAACATGTGATACAATACGAAGTTTAATATATTTTAATTATTTAGGTAAATACTCAGATATCATACTTTGTTGAGTATGACTACCTAAGACTTATAGCAGCTGACATATGTCGGCTATTATAAGAAATAAACGAGTACGTTCCATACGAATTTGCTAATAATACACAATTAAATCTATCCTGATTTTATTTATTTTTTGGCAACAAAACAGTTTCTGCTAAATATTTTTTTTTTTAAATAATATCATATTTCCTAACGAAAGAGATATGTTAATTAATTTGGGCGTTTATTATATATAATTTCACTTTAATTTTTAATAACTTGATATTATATTAGCTTTAAACGTATAAAATAATTTTAAAATAAATCTAGTAGATAATTTAGCTTGTTAAATTTCATGTGTGCGTGTAGTGGTGCTCATACATATGTATAAGATATTTTAGTTGAAATAACAGTATATTGTTTAGCTATAAAAATATGAAAATAATAATCATGTAAAAGTTTTCCATTGCATACAATAACAATTACGTGGGAAAACATTGACATGGATAGTGTTATAGTGGATCGGGTGATATAGTATTATTATTATTGCGTTTATTATTAGGTGGGCTTTTCAGGCCCAGGCGGGCAATTACTCCAACAATGGAGTCCGCCCATCAAAACATTCAAAGTGGGCAGAGGCGGAGGCGGAGGCGCGCCCACCCGCGCTCCGTTACCTCGCCCTGTAACGGCGCCGCGTGTAACGCCCGTTAGAGATCAGATCCTGGGACGACTCTTTTCCACCGTTAGAGCTTACAAATAACTTCTTAATAAAGTAAGAGTAATGGGAAAGTTCAGTATTGTGAAGATAACAAAAGTATCTTAACACCTCAGTCAGAATGGCAACTACCATGCATTTTCTGTATTCGCGGCGACCTTCGGCGAAAAAGTCAAAAAGTCTAATTTTTAACGTCTGAACTAATAACTTTTACACCCACGTTTGGTGTTGCTCACCAAAACCCGTTACTTGTATAACGAGAAAGTACTCTGAAAACAATGCCTTGGTAAGTGCTCCCAAGGAGCGCAGGTACAAGGCGACCGGCCCGGGAGCCTTAGCCCCCCAAAAAATAATTTACTTTTTATTTCCGTTCTATACTAGTACACACGCGATCACTACAATCTGCCGCCACTCAATTCTATCAGTTACCGTTATGTTTAGCCTATAAAAATACCTTTCTGCACTCAAACATCCACCTGGAAACGTATATGGTTTTTCACAACCTTCAGGGCAGAACCTTGAATTTACAGAAGAATTTGTACTGAACAAAGAACGGTTATAAACACTTAATAATGTTTCACTTAACACTATTCATGTTATTGTTTTCATAACCATTTTTTGAAAAAAAGTTGCTGTTAGACCTGTAAACTAGATATGTATTTGATTTGAAAAAAAGGCTTTTCAATCACTGCAGTCAGCTTTCTTTGTCAATGTCTTATCATAAAATAACAATAAATAAACTTAAAAAAGCTACGGTTACATATATATGTTATTCGATGACCTCCACGAAAGAAGTCCGGGGGCTCAAAGAGAGCCCAGCTGTAGAATCCTAGGTGTGCTTTTATGTAATCCAGCAACAATGGTATATGCCAACAAATAATTATCCAATTTTTTTTACAAAAATAAGGTTTGTAAATCATCCACAAATATGCTTCGTAAACTTGAACTGCAGCCTTATTATGTTCTTGGGATTCTGCCCTAGAGGCTGTTGGGAACTATATGTTCTCAGGTGGATCTTCGATAGCTGAGATGTCTTTGAATGAAACGTGGACAATGGCAACTGACACAATTGAATGGCAGCAATACGTACTGACCACATATTCCAAATATGGAACAAATATGGAAAGCAAAAAAATGGTTTGTTAATCAGAATAGTTTAAGGATATTGGATTATTAGCCCGATAGACCTTAACTATCTCAGGATAATCAAAGAAGATAGGCACCTAATAAGAACCATCTCAGAGAAGCGAGCCCGGTGGATCGGTCACATTATGCGCCACGGTGGTCTTCTTCACGACATTGTGGAAGGGATAGTCGAGGGTAGAAACTGTAGAGGGCGCCCTAGACGGTAGTATTTGCAGCAAGTGTTCGAGGACATGAGTTGTATTTCTTATGCTGAGCTGAAGAGGGTTGAGGAGAACCAAGAGGAATGGAGATCGAGATGCAAGATTCTGTTGCTGCAAACCAATCCAATGGATTGATACTACGAAGAAGAAAACCTTAACCATTTGGTCTTAAAGTCAGCTTAACCCGAAAGATAACATATAAAACATTATTTGTAGGTGAAACTAACCAGACCCATAGATACTGCAGGCACTGATCCAAGCTGACGTTTAATTTCGACGTGTTGGGCCGCGCCACAAACTGTTCAGATTCGCGATGCAATCACTCGATACTTCCAGTAAAGCCAAACTATCGATTCAGATACATTATAAACGAGTATACTCGTTTTCTACCGTTATTACCACGGACGCTGCTCTTCGGAACTTAAAGAACTAATTCCTCCTGCACCCACCCACAACCGACAAACTCGTCTTACACTTGCCGAACATCCATACACGGTTTATATATGTCGACCAAGAACTCGCAGTTTCCAAAGCTCCTTCCTTAATGCCACCGGTAAGCTATGGAATGCTCTTCCAGCGTCTGTGTTTCGTCTTTCCTACAATCTGGATCTCTTCAAGAAACAGATAAATATACAGTTGTAATCTCCCCAACCCACACTCAAACACGAACACAACACACGTTTCCCGGATGCAGCGTTCAGTCTCCCTGGCTGAGCGTCATAGAGTGCACTGGTCTTGAACGGCTGTGCTCTCCTGCATGCGTTTAGATGAAAAAAAATCTTTTTTAAACTCGTGCAATATAACACTTAAACACAATAAACTTTAATAATTAAAAAAAAACTATAATAGTGGTAGTTACACTTTGTTTATAATGACTTGCATATTTTTCTTCTTTCGTTACGTTCTTGTAAAACATGATTGACTCAGCAAAAAAATCTACTATTATTTTAGTTATTTTTCGTAACTCAGATATTTATGACGGCTCAGTGGTTAAAGCGTTTGCTTTCCAAACTGAAGGTCGTGGGCTTGATTTCTGACTTTCTGACGGTCATAGAATTTACATATAAAACATCAGCATCACTATCACCACCTTATGGTGTTCTTCTGTACGTGCTTAAATAAAAAAATATGAACAATATTTTAAAATTATATAATTTTTTTATTTATTTGAGAATATCAAAATTTTGATTCTCCATTCAATTTTTGAAAATCCGGCTTGGAGACGGCATATGAAAATTATATACTGTGAGCCTTTTATAGATAAAATTATTAAATTTGTTGTTTCTCTGCTTTTAAATAAAAAAATAAAAATGAGAAGAAAAACAGTTCCTTAGAGACCATTTTAAAATAAATTTAAAGTTTAAAATAAGAATTTGAAGTTTATAGAACACGTTTATAAATCAACGAATTTGTATTAAATGAACCTGCGTCAAGATAAAATGAATCAGAGCTTAATTATATTCTTACTTAATTCAACAATAATATTTTGTAAATCTTGTGTATAAAACTATTATGGCACTACGCACAATATTCTCTAACAAATAAAATACAAACGCTTCTTTCGCAAAAGAACAATGCCGCATCAATTAATTTACAACACACCTAAGCAAAAACTTTTCTATTAAGCAGCGATAAAAAAAAACGCAAAAAACCTTGGCGAATTATAAAGAAGAGTTTGCGTTATTTATTGGGCAGCATGTTTACCGAAGTTGCCGTCTTGACGTTACAATTAGGGTCTTTATCTCTTAAGGACAATGGGCACATTGAATGAGCTCACAAAGGCGAAATAATTATTTTCTTTTCTATTTTCACCCGGGAAAAAGTTTGACTGGCCCGCGCTCACTCTCTGATCTCTGAGGAAATGCGATGACAAAGCAAGATTTTCTCACAAATATATTAGATCGTACGTCTCGGGAGGAAAAACAATGAATTGCGGAGCTTTGGAGATTCGTAGAGACTCTTTGCAAACAGAAGATAATTTCTGTTTACGTTGCATCACTATATTTAGCACAATTTTATAAGAAGAGGCTATCTCGTTTTGTAAAGATTAATTAATTACAAGAAAAAACAATATTAACTGGACGTATCTGCTCAGGCGGAAAATAGTCGTGTGGATAGCGCGGCGTGTAGAACGGGGCAAAGGTTCGCGTATAATTTTATTATGTAAAAAAGTATGTGTATTTAATTACTAATAATATTGAAATATAGTCAACGATCTATAAAATAAGATATGAGTGTTGAAATATATTCTAATAAAAATTAAAAAATCCATTTGCACATATACTGCTTGATACTCACACGATATTTTAGGAAAATAACGTCTCTTCGATGGCAAGTTAAACGAGATATATAGATTATGTATATATCTACTTACACGAGTATATCTTTATCAAAAGGAGCTGACACTCCTTTAGTATGTGATCTGATGTATGAAAGAATGCAACCCAGGTGCGGGTAAAGGTTAATTAAATGAGTTCAATGTATCGAAGAAGAATATATTTTTAATCGTTACAATATTTATATTTAGAAATAGTTTCAAGTATTTTATCACGTTTTAATTTTGAAATTTCAATGATATAAATCTACGGGTTGAGTCGCCTTATAGGACTTATATTCAAAACCTCGGGAGCATCGGACTAATAATCCGATCTCTTCAAAAAAATAATCCAAAAATGTCTCGGATTCTACAGCAGCCGGAGTTAGTTGAAAAAAGTCGACCTTCAGGTGCAAATATATGTCTCGTGGGCAATGGCAGCAGACAGAACTGAATGGCGTCCATTTTTTAAGTAATCGCATACAAGAGAACACGACCGGTCGAGACTAGTGCACTCTATGACATTTAGCCAGGGTAACTGGGGAGATTGCAAATGTATATTTATCTGTTTCTTCCTTGAAGAGTTTTTGTGGTAATTATGTGTTTCAGATATGGAAGAGATATGAGAAGAAAGATAAAATGTACGTTATTCTTGAATTTATTTACATTTAAATATAAACTAATATTATGTAAGAAACAATAAAATTACATTTAAATTGGATTCTGCAGAATATCACTTTGACAAAGGCAAAAGTCATCCCTTACAGGACCAAGAGTTCTTTATTTGACCGGACATTATGCGACTTTGATGAGAAGTGGATTATTTGCCGAGGGTACCTTTCTTGGAAGGAAAACAAGTACGCAAAAGCAAGAGGTTCTCTTGCTCGGATAAGGTTTTCAGAAACTAATAATAAATACAGAGTAGTGGTTTGTTTGCATCGTATACAGTTCGATTTGTAAAAGAAGTCCTTTGAAACCACTTCAAATTGTGAAATGAGCCTAAGCTTGAATACTTGATAATTTATGAAATTTAGGGATGTTCAATTTATATTATTTTATTAAAAAATCTGTGTAAGTTTTTATTTAATTCTCGTGACCATTTAACAAAATGAAAAAGTGTAACAATATATTTAAAAAAACTGAGTTTTTTTATGTAATCGCATGCAGGAGAGCACAGCCGGTCAAGACCAGTGCACTCTATGAGGCTCAGCCAGGGAGGCTGGACGCTGCATGCAGGAAACGTGTTTTGTGTTCGAGTTTATGTGTGGGCTGGGGAGATTGCAAGTGTATGTTTATCTGTTTCTTAAAGAGATCCAGGAAACACAGACGCTGGAAGAGCATTCCAAAGCTTACCGGTGGCATTAAAGAAGGAACTTTGGAAACTGCCAGTTCTTGGTCGACACACATAAACCGTGTATGGATGTTCGGCAAGTGTAAGACGAGTTTGTCGGTTGTGGGTGGGTGCAGGAGGAATTAGTTCTTAAATTCCGATATATATATAATCGTGTCGGAAACAACAGGGTCAGATCCTGTCTGCCCAGAAGTGGGCGACGTCGATGGCGTTACTTCTGGCCATCATCAGGTCTTCCTGGGTGCAGCCACTCGGGCACAGCGCACACTCCAGAAGGTGTGACAGGGTCTGCTCCACGCCGCAGTCACATTCAGTCGATAAGCAGCGACCGTGGTATTAACGGTAGAAAATACTAAGTGAACCAATCTTACGCCTGTGTTCCATCGATTGCAGGTTAGATGTAAAAGTGTCATTGCTTATCAAACGAATTGCTCTTCTTAGGACTGAGTCAATAAAGTTTAGAAGGTATTTTGTGGCTCCAATCGAAAGGTGACTATTTCAAGGATAGGTCGGATTTGTCTTTTATATAGAAGAAGAAGTTGTTTATCGTTGAAATACCGACGTGTTCTTTATAATACCCCTAGTTTTTTGGAAGCAAGACCGACTTTATACATATATTTTCATTTATTTTTGTCAATCTTTGTTTTTGATTAATGTTATTCACCTAACATCAGACTTTTCAGGCCGAGAATTTCAGATATTTTGGCACGGAGAGAGCTCAACTTTCGCTTCCGAGTCTCTTTTAACTCAATGCCCAATATATGTATCAAAGTTATATTCGATTGGAACAAAGTGACGCTTACATAGCAAATGTATTTTTTTCAGTTTCTTTGTAAAGCTGTAAATTCTGGTATCTAAAGAAAAGCAAATGCTTTCTTAAAATGTGTTCTTCTTCCCACAACCGTTTCATAACTGAAACATATGATAACTACAAAATTACCGCCACTTAGCTATGTAAGCTGTCACTGTTTATTCCTCATTCAAAGACATATACGTACCTGAAAGTACAGTTGGAAGTATAATAGATTTTTAAAACAAGTGTTTACTTAGAATATTATAACGTCAGTTTGCGATGACTGAACGTACTAGCTAGTGAGCGGATCTTCTTCGTAGTATCAATACGGTGGATTCGTTTACAGCAGCCGAATCTTGCATATCGATCTCCACTCCTCTCAGTCCTCCGCAACCCACTTCAGCTCAGCATAAGAGCTACAACTCATGTCCTCGAACACTTGCTGCAAATACTCCCGTCTAGGGCACCCTGTACAGTTTCTACCCTCAACCATCCCCTCCAGAATGTCTTGAAGATGACCATCGTGGCGCATGATGTGACCGATCCATCGGGCTCGCCTCTTTGAGATGGTTCTTACTAGGTGCCTATCTTCCTTGATTATCCTGAAAACCTCATTGTTCGTGACGTGTTCTCTCCTGGAAATTCCGAGAATTCTTCTGTATCTCCACATCTCAAAGGCCTCTAGTCTTTTTTTATCACTTTCATATAAGCACCATGTTTCACAACCGTACATCAAGATAAAAATAAAATAAAATATAATCATAACTATTCACTTCGTCAACCGTAGTTTTCAATATTTATTGTTTAAAAAAATGTATCTTTGATTTTGAATTAGAACTAATTATACGATAATCTTATTTCTTGCTTGTGATAATTATTTTACTTACGAGTTGTACATATGACAAGATTTTCGCCTACTTTATATATCATTATGAAAAAATGATGCATTATTTGATATATCAAAAATTTATGGAAGTTTTGAAATTTGTTATACTTCGGTTACTTGGAAAAGACTCGTATTTTTTTCTTCCTGAAATTGATTTAAGCGTCATCAATCATCTTGAAAGCGTTGTTGTACAGGGCGAAACTTGTTAATGGTTTGTTGGGCAGCGAAAAATTAGCGCTACGTGAATATTTTCAATTAAGAAATTAATTCCCGAATGAATAATGCTACATGAAAAAATATATATTTTAATTTAATATTAAATATTTTGCCAAAACTGTCATGGAAAAGTCGTAAGAACGTTGTATTTATTTTGCGGATAAAAACATGTACAAAAAATAACTGTTTTAATATTTTGCAGATTTTGACAACAATTTTTAACAAGGTTTTTGCGGTGCTTTTTTGTGAATTATTACAGTAAACTTAATAAAAATAGAGGTAAATAGCTGTTAATTAAAAAACACGTGTGGCTGTATCTCATGAAAATATTTATTGCAATACATTCGATTTGGTGTGTAGGGTTTATGGACTTTAAGCGAATTAGTAAGACTTGAGATCTGTCATTAGTAAAGAAGGTTATTAAGAAAAAAGGGTAACACGAGAACATGATGTCAGATATAAGTCATAAACAATTCAGTCACAGTCAGTTGTCTAAGGCATTAGTGCAAGTACATAGAACAACGCGCTTTCTTGTACAGCAGGATTTTTTTTATATGATATGAATTCCTATTTTTATTTATATGGTAGGCTATAGTCTAATGCTACAAATAGTTGTAAAGAGTAATAGATTGTACAGTTCAGATTTCAGCTTATTGGTTTTTTCTTAACTATAAATTTAAATATTTAGCAACATATATTTTTCAATATTTTTGCATGCCTTTCTAGTTTTTTCTTGAAGCAGTCTATGTGATTTATTGAATTTAAATGCAATGAAACTTTGAAATGAGTTAGCTTCCAGTCAAAAGTTTTATATTTTTAATAACATTTTTACCATCATTCGAAGATGTATCCGTACTAAAATTCAACAAATGATACGTATATACAAACTCAAAACAATCATTATATTGAATGACATTTCTTTCATAAATAAATCGCATAAAAATAAATGACGGAAGTAAGAACTAAAACCAAGAATCTTTGCAATTTAATTGATTGATGGATGTTAATAAAAATGCATAAGGTATACAACAAACGACATCTAGAAAAAATGCGTATCAATAATAAAATACGTGCTTATTTCTCTGATCTATTGATGACAGAAATGTTATAAAAAATGATATATGCTATGAACTTGGATGTAAGGATCAATTACCATATCAATAATTTATAGTAAACTTATGCTGAAATTATTTTCAGTTGTATATATCAGGTGCTATTGTCTTGGTTTTGTTTAGATTTAAAAATCTGCAAGGTAGGCTGGAAAGCCTCTGAAAGGGACGATGAAATAATCTAGATTCAGGAAGATAAGGAGCATACCTCACGGGGAGCGACATACCTCTGGGAGGAGGGGAGGGACTTCTGGGGACGACAGTCGATGCTATCAGACTAATACCAGTCAATCACCGGGGATCAGCACGAGGGCTGGAAACAGCCCTTCATTATTTTGTTCGATAAACCTACGTGGTTTAATTATTATTGGCGCCAATATCCGCAAAGGATTAACTTATCACACCCGTTATTGAGCTTGTTAAAACCCATAAATACGTATTTAAAAATATATTTTTAAACCTTTTAAAATGGGTTCAATTTAACAGTCAAAGATGCACCTCAAAAAAGATTTATTATATAATCACAAGAGCTAAAATAATATATTTGTTAACAAAGCGTTTCCTTTCATATTCCATATGAATATCACCAATAAGCACATTCATTAACCCTTTCGTTACGGTTCGTTAGATAAACCTTTTTTTTGCTAGTATTTGAAGCATAAATGTACTTCTGACCTATTTTCATTTATCATATTGGTTCTTCTATCTTTTAGCTATGATATGATGCATAAAAAACTTTTATGTTTAACAAACGTTCATTATATAACTCCATACATGTGGTGGCATTGACACATGTGGCTTACAAAAAATCGCTCCTGTGACGAAACCTAACAATATTTTACATTATTTACAGATTCCTGTAAAGAATACATGTAGGTTGATAAAAGGAATGACTGCAGTTTGAAGTTCCTACCGTAGATGTCACAATGAGTACTGAAAGTAGTAAAACGATATATCACGTCAACCGATGTCAACGGTCGGGGAATCTTTGACGGCGATGCGAAAGATTTAGAAAATGCATTAATTTTAACATCTTAACTCTCTGTACTATCTCTACATATTCTTTTCACACGGAGAGCCCAGCCGACCCGGTTCAAAACGTCAGAGTCCGCAAAGAAGCAGTGTGTGCTTATACTCATATTTAAAAAAATACACAGTTAATTTATTTATTAACAAACTGGACATGATTTATTAGACTGTACTTCTCACCATATATGTATAAAGTAATATAAATTATAAATAAATATATTTATCTCTACGCAAACGGATTATTTTACAATTTATTTTTTATTTAACTCTTCTTTAAAGATATAACCATTTTTTTGTTAATTTTGACACCTTCACCTTGTATTTTAATTTATATAAAAAATTGACATTTGGAAGTGTTAAAAAAATAAACAAATAAATATTTATTTTTTATAACGACTCAAACTGAATGCTGAAAAGGTTGAAAAAAAAATCTCATTTAAGATTCTATGCTTTTTTAAAATAAATAATTATTTATAAGTCTCAAACAGATTTCTTAAAAGAAATCTGAATAGTTTTACCCAAAATATAAGGTGAAAAATTCCGAAAATCTTTTTAGTAATTTATCCAATAAAAATGTTATTACTATCTCAAACAGCAGACAGTTAATTACATTTTATACAGGGAGAAAAAAAAACTTTTGAAGATGTCACAAAAACATTTGTAAAAACTGGAAAATTTAACCATTTCATTGCGGAGATGACACAAGCTGTCTCGCTGACGAGGGTCCGTGTGGAGCAGTCGGACTCCCACCATCTGGATTTATAACTTCGGTGACCATCCAATATCAAGTCTCGGACCATTTGGTAAAAATCATTTTACTCGATGATAATGTTTTTGGTGAAATTAATATGAAATCTTGTATTAAGACTATGAGTTTAAAAAATCTTGTTCTACTTAAAAGTAAAGTTACAGGTTGACTAACGAAATAGTAAATTAAATGCGCGGTATCTGTTCGATCACCGAATTTGAGTAACATTGAACACGGAACAAAATGTGGATAAGTGATTAGGTTCTTTCATCTCTTAATACCAAATATTTTAAGCCTCAAGAGCGTCAGGCTATTTTTTTTATCGCTATGGTGTTTAAATATATATAAATATCTAATATAACAATCGGATTAAATAAAATCTCATATTACAGTTAATCAAAATAAGAAGGTGGACCTGGTTACGAAATGTACTTCGGATACCGCAGAAATTCACAAGCTACATATGGTTTTTCTTCAAGCTCCTGGACTTGTCCTGGAAGGCCTAAGTTCATATAGAAAATACTCAGCGGAGCTCCGGAAGGTTAATTTGTCATCAGATTAGACAAGGGTCATTGCGGCTGACAGACCTTGCATCATTTTGAGACAATTATATGCGTCAGTAAGAGGGGCAGACAAATAATGAAAATATTATTGTTCAAATTGGATTATGAGACTCTTCTGCAGACGCTACGATTTGTAAACACGATCGACCGAATTGCTCGATTCCGCTAATCACATTCTTCGCAAAGTCCATCGAAGCCTTCTCACACCTACGCTTGAGGTCTGGCAATTCGCTATTCAGCCTTAAGGCCTGCGACACTTGCCCAGGAGATATGGACGCCCGTAAGTCGGCAAGACACGACCCTAATGGGGACAAAATAATTTATACGCGTTTTATTCACATGTCCATCCATACGAGACCCCCGCTGTGATTTATTCCTTTTGAAAACGTGCAATATATCATCGTGGCCTTTTTTATAGATGTTATAATGTGTTACACGACACGTTACACCTAAAATACGACATGCTATTTTACTCACCGCCCCGTATCCACTACGCTTTTTCGTAGCAGTTTGACGTTTTTTTTTGCGGAAAAATAATCACGTGTCACCGTTGACTGTAATTTATTTATTTCAATTCTATGTCACACGATCGAATATGAATTAAACAGAAGTTCTTTTACGTGTTTTCGTGTTAGCAAATAGTGAAGCGAAATGGTGGAAATGACACAAGCAATATAAATTAATGTCATATCTGTGTGTTATGAGACCACGAGTATAATTATTGGTTTTATAGAATTTTTTGAACTGTCACTTGATTATCTCTCTATCTCCTCAAAATTCATATCTAATTGCCTCAGTTGAAGCATATGACATCACAAATAGGTCAACATGGTTATTTAAAAAGTCATATTAGTATGTCATGGAATAAAAATACAAATAAATAATCGATTTATTACAAAGCTGCATGCGCTTATACCATTTATATCTATTTATGATAAAATATTTTTTATCACTTACTTTGTTTGATATACGTCGTCTGTTGTCAAAAAAGTCGACGTTAACTTATTAGAGAAACGTAAATATTATAAATATTTATTTATTTTCATTGTTTTCACATGGATCACATAAAAGTTTTCTATTAGGAGCAGTTTCTCTTAGTCAGTTATCTCTTAGCAAGAGAAGAATTGAGAAAGGCTACGAGTCGAAGCTGCAGTCTCCTAGTGGAACACTTTTGTTAATTGATCCATGTGAAAATAAGGTAAATAAATAAATATTTATAATTTATAATGGTTCTCAAAGTGAATGCTGAAAACATTGAAAAAAAACGTAAATATTGTGTTGTGTATTTTAATTCGAAGACAATGAAATTCCACCGCATCTTGAATGAAACAAAAAAACAGTTAAGAACTGCATTTGACAGATAGCAATTAAAGTAACACATACAGGCTGCTAAACATTCCAAGAACATTTAATTTCTTAAATGAGGTTACTTATAGTATTTTTATTTAATTAAAAATGTTAATTCTAGTATAAAATGTATCTTTAAAACATTAATGAATGTTAAAACCTTCTATATTACTATAAAAAAATACATAAATTGATAATGCTTTATTAAAAACATTTTTATTTATTTATTTATCCAAAAACTGATACATATTATTAATCTTTGGTAATTTTTTTTATGGAAAATATACAACAGCTCCGTAAGAGAAGTATGTAGAAAATAATACGCTTACTTTTATGTGACACAATGTTGCCGCTAGTAATTTTATGGTTTTGTAGTGTTTCCTCCAGGCTTTTGCCACTTTTACTGGAAAGCCGTCGGGAAGCATTTATTTAATGTACTCTGCGGAGCTCTGGAAGGCAGAGCTTACACGAACATGGAAAGAAGATGAAGTATCTAAGTCACATCTTTGTTTACGATACTCGTATAGAAATATTTATTTTTAAAGACAGGAGTTGAGTGTAGAATGTAGCTTCATACGTATGCGTAATATTTGACGAATTTTTTTTTTTTTTTTTTTTTTTATTTAGGTCGATTTAAAGTAAAATGTGCAAAACAGTAAAATACCGGTTATTCGACAAACACTCTAGAAGTATAAATTATCTTTTGAGAAAACAAACTATGTTTAGTTGGTTTTCTCAAACAAAAGATAATAAAATATTAATTACTAAATTATATTTATAACTTTGTTTATTTCAAATCTGTTGAGAATAGAGGTTTTACAAACTCGTATTTCAAAAACTCACATCAGGTTGAAGAGGTCTTGCATACATTATTATTTGGTTTTTTTAATGTAAGCATGGGTGGTCTTCACGGGACGACTTTCGTCTACCATCAAGTTAATTAATAGGCTATGACTGGCATTTTATGGGTGAGGGATCAAATTCACACCAAACGGGTTATTTTAGAGCTCAGAAATCGATAAATAATGCTTTATTTTTTTTAAACTCCATTGGGGATCGAATCCACGACCTTTGGCTTGCAAAGCAAACGTTTCGATCACTGAGCTATAAACGCGCTGGCAAATAGTAGCAGTTATTGAGAATTATACTAATAACTATTACTTTATAACTTAGACAGTCTGGTCACAGTAAACTAAGGATATTCTGACAATCATATTGTATTGAAAAATTATTTCATACAATAATGCCAAAAATCCCCAAAGACTGGGAAATTAATTAAATATATTCATTTTGTAGTCTTAATGGTGACGTTATTTTATTTGATTTCGATTGTGCACAAATGCATCATGGTTTTTCATGTACGTACTGAATTTGAACTTTTGTATACAAAACGAACAGTTATTCAATAAATCGGTTTCAATCG
Organism: Glossosoma conforme; assembly: GCA_022606575.1. Lineage (NCBI taxonomy): Eukaryota > Metazoa > Arthropoda > Insecta > Trichoptera > Glossosomatidae > Glossosoma > Glossosoma conforme. Next base: position 1,462,803 of record JAGTXR010000089.1, read on the forward strand.
GACTCTAATCTTTGGACACATCTTCAATCCGTTGTGCTCCGACGTCACTATTCAGCTGACGTCATCATTTTAGGACATAGTCATTATATTGATGCCGTTCTTTAGTGATGTCAGCACATACTATCAACACGAATCTATACATTGATTACCTACATCTTCACATGGATAATTGTTGAACATGATCACAGACCACTTCTGGATGCGGCTCGTTGTGGTTTGAAGCGTCAATCTGCTTCCACGGGATCAGCTTACTCTGCGTGTGATCTCCCGCCCTGCAGCCGCCCCTTTGTCACAAAGGGCGGTGTTTACTGCGAGTGTGTTGACCCTAGACCACGACCGGTACCCATCCCGCCCACTAGATATCCTATAATGGGCGGATTGTGTGAACAGCGAACGCTGGCAATACTCACTCTCTCCGTTAGCGTTGCGACTTCTCTCTACACGCCAAAATCTTGATTTGTGCACTCTCAACATTAAAATATAACAGTATTTTTCTTTCCCACATGTGAGGAGCTTTTGCAGCCTTATACACTATTACAAGAACTATGAAGTAATCAGAATAACCTGTATCAGAGACATTGCAGTAGTGGATTACGTGAAATTTCATGTCATATTATGGTTTTACATTTACATAACAAACCGATAACTTTCGATACGAGGACCATCACGGCCACAGAGTTTTGTGCGGCAGTTTTTGACAAACATTTGTTTCAGGTAGGGTGTGAATATAGAATGATACTGGTGATAGATGCTAAATTAAATTGGTAATAAATCTAAATTTTCTAACTTTTTAAGGGATTTCAGAAAGCAAAGCTATCAAGGTAAGAGAGGAGGACCATACCAGCTGGCAGAGCTCTTTGGTAGCAGTTTGTAAAAACCATTTGTTCTAGCTGGGAGAATGAATTTAAGTCCCATAATTTTACGGAGCTTCGGGAGGCAAAGCTGACATGAGATTAGGCGCGAACCTCAATCTAAGAAAGCCGATATGGAATAATATACTCCACTAGGGAAACCTTTATTGAATAATATTATCATTATGATATATTATCTAGAAAATATCTAACAATCTGATCATTTTTTAAAAATAAATATTGAATAAAAACAAAAATATTTTTCAAAGAAGTAGATATCCCTTGACTATACAATGTCCGGGTCAATAGGTGTTGCTTGTTTTAAGGCAGATTTATGATAAAAACTTTGCTATGTACGCTATTATGTAAGTTATGATATATTATTATTACATTCATTTTAATACAGCTTTGAAATCCTGCAAATTCAGTTTAAGCACATCACTGCATCTTATTCTTGGGCAAAGTTGTGGATTAGTCTGGACACCATCCTTGACAGGAGCTGCATATGATCGCACAACTCGGTGGAGCCTGCACCATTTAGAGTTTGGAGAGACCAAGTTTTGATGACTTGAAGCCACTATAATTGCTTTCCAAATACACAGCGACGCTGTTATTACACATCTTAATGCATAACAATGTTATTATTATGATATGTAATATCAGCATTTGTAATATATATGTGAATTTAAGGAATATATCATTCAGATATATTTATTAAATGATTTTAAAGTCATAATTTTTCATAGACTTATTTACGTAATCAAAAGTTGATAAACTTACAAATATATGAGTATATCAAATTACACATAAAAAATATTGATATGTTCATAAATACCTACAACTTACTAATATTACTTTTATGCACAAAATACTGCACATCAATCTTCATGGCTACGAAGCTTTTTAACATTAACATATTATTTTTGTCCATTAAGGAATCAATTTCATACAAGAATCTTTGGAAATAAATATTTATTTTCAACATACAGGTATACTACTTCCTCGAAATAAGTAAAGCTGCGGCTTGGCCTATTTGTATTCCCTATTTGCACTACATGAACATATAAAAACTGCTACCACTGAAATCAGTCAGTTTCAGTGGTATTTTTTTTGTTCCAAAATATTTTTTTACTCCATACTCTAAGATCCACTCGCCTATGTGATAATGTAATAGGGTACAATAACAAATAAAAAAGTATCACTTTTTTACAACTGCTTAGTTGATACTATCATTTTTATGTTGTCTTGACAAAGAAAGAGTTAAGCAGTGTTATTTAATTTTAAATACAAAAGTAATAACTAGGTTTTTAGCTTCTTCTTCCTGTCAGCGACGTCAAATTATTTTTGCCCAGTATCTGGCAAGATCGATAGCCCGTGTGTTGCCCAGCATTAGGTCCTGAGATGTGCAGGCACGTGCAGCAGGATATTAGGTGTGAGGCGGTCTGCAGGTCTCCACAATCACACAATAGTGACTCCCTGCCGAAGCATTCCCCACCGCTCGAGGTTGTCCTTTGTTCTACCCACTGCGGTTTTTAATCTGTTTACAGATTAAGGTTTTCAGCGAAAACTTAACTTTACTTAAGTAAAACAATAGATTACAGTCTAAAATGTAGATTAAAAACTGATACTTTAATGACTCAGCTAGAAGCGACTGAATTAATGTAATATCTAAAATATTTTTAATGCAGTAAGTGAAATACACTAGTATTGAACATACTATTTTTAAGTCATTTTTAAATACTATGTTTAATACGTAAAATATATTTTCATCACGTTATTGTGGCTTTTGGGCTTAGCCGTATGTGTAAATAAAATAAATAATAATATAATAAAATTTTATTTATATTTTCATCACTCTTACGGTGTTTGTAATAAATATAAACCGTTCAAAAATACCCATCAATTTCAGTGGAAGTGTCTTTAATTATCAATTACACTTCCGATTGTCCAAGTACCGCACAAAGCCTGAAATTTAATTAGGCTAAGAGACTCTTCTAGATGTAGGCTTCATTAAAATATCCACAATAATAATAAGGGTGCTCAGCGGGACGTAGATAGATGAGAGAAGGCGTCTCGCTGATTGCAGTAAGGGCTGTCAATATAAACTATAAGCAATGTCATTTTATAAACCTATATATAATACGTGTTAATTTCTCGATTCGACAAGTGGTGTACAATGGCCGAGCGGTGATCAAGTTGGATAAAGAAATGGATTTTGTGACTATATGATGTTCAAGTTTCTAATCCTTATTTCCGTATATTTACTACGATTTTTTGATAAATGAAACATTATAAAATATGGCATTTGCCGAGAATATCTATTTGTATTGCTATCTAGGAGTATGTGTCGGAAAATTCTCGAATTATTATCCCACTCGAAAAAAATCCATTAAGTTTCATTAATCAATACACACCTATTTTAAGTAACAATTATTCAAGAACTAATCATTTATATTATTTATCATATGATTTTTATTTTTTGGTATACCAAGTAGTACACTAGATGGAAAAATTATCAATAACACAATTTATGTGACGTGTTTTAGTTTTTTGAGAAGCTATTTTCAAAGAACTGAAAAAGTTCTAGGATATGCTTGTATACTGAAAAAACTTTTTGATTTACAACATCAAGACTTTTTATTGAATAAATTGTTATTTTAAATAATTGCTTATTGTTGTTATTAAAAAATATAAAGTCAAATCTTAAATATATGGGTCGGTAAGAAAATGATACGTAATAACACTTAAGACTAAATGTGCTGCAACAAGGAGTATTACTATTGTGTAAGTAAGTGATTAAATCAAACCGCATCACATAATAAAAAAAAATGTAAAAATAATTTAGGTTAAAACAAACATAAAATTAAAATCTGAGAGCATACCTAGTTGCTTATTCCAGGACCTGATGTTGAGCCACCGATTTTCGAAATATTATGATGAATCTATTCAACATAGCTTACACGAAGAAAAATACGATAAATATATCGTAGAATATATGAAGAAAAAGAAAAATTAGATAAACATATTAACAATAACACGCATTTAAAAAAAAATATAAATTGTATTTGATTTTAATTAAAAGTAACATTCAAAAACATTATATAAGCTGAGCCTAAGAATTAAATATGCCTAAAATATTAAAAAACGTATAATGTTTACCATTATATTCTAAAATACAATTTGTACTTACAAACATCTGGGCTTGCAAGACTGTAATGATAATCGTAAGGTCACCGTAATTTCTCATGAAAAATATTTTATCAACTTTCATGAAAACTCACCCCTAGCTGCACCAGCCCGGGGAGGGGAGGAACCGCGGCCTGCAGGCTCCGCTGGGTTTTGTTTTCACTGAATCGTAAAGTAGTTTTCAATTTGCATTAAGTGGGGCCCTTTTAAAAGAAAACAATGTTGCCGTTTAATGGGATACACTTTGCATTGCGGAAAAAAGTATTTCAAGCCTATATACAAAATTAAACGTGGTCTGTTTTTTCCTTAATACATAATTTAATATAATAAAATTCACATTATTATGGTATTTTTATGTTTTTACTGAATATATATTTCAAAATTTTATTATTTTTCTTAAATTAGCTTAACTAATCATACCACATATTATTTATGAAGCATTCACATCATCATGAAAACAATACATGTTAACAAATACATATATGATTTTTTTTAATTTTTATTAGAATATTATTTTATTATTTCAATATTCTAATCTACTTTTATAGATCATTGACTATATTACAATATTATTATTACTTAAATAATATACTATACATAAAATTCTTTTTTCAACGCGTCAATCCAAGCACAAAAATAACGGCAGAAGCGGGATGCGAACCGCGGACCTTGGAAACCAACTATGCCCAGGTATTCATACCGCTCGGCGAACTGAGCCATTGCTATGCCTAGACCGACTTGCGTTGAAACTAGTATTTATATCATTGTTATCATCCTACGATAGATGTCGCTATAGTATATATTCAAAGTATGTATATTTTTATAATTATTCAACAAGTCTTCATTTATTCACAAGCTTAATATTATTACTTTTCGATAGTCTATTTATTTTAGTAAGTACCACTCGGGTCTCGAACCAAACTATAGACTGAATGGATGAGAAACGACTACTTATAGTTCCGACTCGGACTTTATAACCAATCATTTACCTGTGTTACTGATGAATAATTTTACCTTCTTGATATTGTCTCAAGGAGACATTATTATATGAATTTTTTAAATTTTTATTAGAATATTATTTCAATATTCTAATCTACTTTTATAGATCATTGACTATATTACAATATTATTATTACTTAAATATACATATACTATACATAAAATTCTTTTTTCAACGCGTCAATCCAAGCACAAGAATATATACTATAGCGACATCTATCGTACGATGATAACAATGATATAAATACTAGTTTCAACGCGAGTCGGTCTAGGCATAGCAATGGCTCAGTTCGCCGAGCGGTATGAATACCTGGGCATAGTTGGTTTCCAAGGTCCGCGGTTCGCATCCCGCTTCTGCCGTTATTTTTGTGCTTGGATTGACGCGTTGAAAAAAGAATTTTATGTATAGTATATGTATATTTAAGTAATATTAACAAATACACACAAAAAAAAACATAACGATTTTTCATAGTACATATTTTATCCATATATGCTTCCTAGTCTTCCATTCTTAGTATACTTCAGCATGGTAAGAACTCGAAAGTCTGACGAGAAAGCATCTGTTGTTTATGCTCTCCTGCGGCACCTGGAGAGCATGTCACAGCCAGGTTCACTTACTATAGGCAACTATTTTTTTGGCAGTATTTAATTCAATTAATGGTCGCAAGCGATCAGTAATAAATACTTTAAAAGGTAAGTAAAAAAAATATTTTAATTTAATTTATATCAGTATAATCGGCCGTAGAAAAATAATAAATTAAAAGGAAATAATTAATTAATGGTAATTAATAATAGGTTAGGTTAGGTTTGGTTAGATTTCCATTTTATGGATTAATCGTATATTCATTTTACACTAACTTTTACCAATAATTAATATATTACTGTTATTTCAATTTTATAACTGACCACATTCATTCTGACACGGGGGATACTGCCAATTAATTTGGTTCACTGCCAATTGATTTAATTTAGAAGCTTCTATGATATTTTTAATGGAATTTTCGGATGCGGAGAAGCTGGGGTGGTTTTAAATCAAAACTATCGCCACCAAAAATAATAAAATCCGCTCAAAGATCGCAGTCTAAAATTCTTAAACAAGTAGATGTTTTGTCATTTCTATTAAAATTTTCAATTTAAAGACCGGAGGGGTAAATAAATCATTTTATTTTTTACACGACACTAAGCAGATCAAGACTTAATACCTGGTTCTATAAAAAATGCTTACTTTAATAATATTTGGTTATATTACAAAAAACATAAATAATTCTAGAAAAGATTTAATGCAACTTTGTAAGCAAGAGAAAATGATATTTCTTCCATTCAAATTGCTAAGTATAAAATCTTTAGAAATATAATTGTATTCATGGTGAAACTTTTTGAAAATATATTTTCTCGATTAAAACCAATGTTTATTCAATCAATATTAATTTAAATAGTTTTCAATTGAATGGGGCCCCGGGCTTTAGAATAAAAAGCCCCTAAAGCGTTATAGATTTGCGTTTTAATGACCGAAGTTAATATGAATAGGCGATATCGGGCGGTTTTCCCGGAAAGAACCCATCCCTTCTGCCGGCCAGACGGAGAACACCAGGGCCGATTGGAATTAAAAAAAAAAAAAAAAAATACATTTAAAGGATATATATAATTTAATTTTAAGGATAAAATTTATTTTGAAATGCATTGGAAGGGAATCACATATTTAAAAAATATTTTTTAATTTGTTATTTGTCATCATCTCAATATCAGCTGTGTCTAATATTGATCATTTTTTGTTATTGTCTGAACAAAAAGCACTGTTACGATATTCTACTGTTAAATGTCTACTCTTTACAAAAGCCAAGCTAAAATCTTTGATACGTCAGCTAAATTTGTATGAATACATATTTCTTTAGATACTTTTTGGAACAGATTGATGTACTCCAAAAAAACAGTTTGCTAAATACACATTACCACCCTTACGAAATAACTTACAAAAAGACAAACTAGGCTGATGGCAGCTAACCGAGCTGTAATATAGGTGATTTATTGTATCAGCCTGTTACCATCTACTGATGAACGTAGACCTCCCCTATTAGTCTTCATTCTTTATGATCTTTTGCCTTCAGCATACACCCTTTTCCCGCTTTTAATCTTGCAAAATATTTGCCAACATAACATTTTCCAGTTCTTGGGTGCCACTTAAACACTTTTTTCTCTATTAACCGTCGTCACAGAAGGATATATTTTGCCACTTCAGTGTGAACATTTTTGGAGTAGCGTTCTTTATTTGATTTCTTCGACTGATATTCTAGTTTAGCTAGAGCTTATGAATATGGAAATGAAGCAGAGTTCTCCGTATATTTTTATAAATTTTTAAATACAATTATTTGATGACACCCGCCCCTAATACGGCCCCTCCAGCAGCGGTCTCCGGCGGTGGAATCACAGATATAAAACATGCAAATACCTTTAAAGCCGAAGCAAATGAGAAAACGTGGGAATGGACGCAATAACTTCCCAAGCGGAGGACGGCGCAGCAGGAAATAGTGATGCGAATCAAGCGGTGACCATACACTCGCTTAACTAAAATATATCGTAAAATTTTCAATTTCGTAAAAACAAAAATCAAGTAAATTTTTATTTTGATTTACTCACCATGATATAAAACGCTCTTCATTTATTTACGGCAGTAGATGGAAATGTTCTTGAATATCAGGATAATAAGCTCCAGCTTGGTTCACCTTTATCCTTTAGGCATCCTTTTATCTTTTTGATTGCCTTTTCTCACAAGCTTAAACTTGGTACTAATATGTTTTATGTTATTTCATAACGCATTGATTTATTGTTGAAGCTGTTTGTGGATAAATTGAGAATGCCGTTGCTTTGTGTAAGGGCATTTTTTAAAGTGGGTACATTTTTAAGCCCCATACATTGCAGATCAAATTAAAAATGCAACCATCTTGTACGCATATATATCTTAAACTTTCATTTTTCACCTTGGATTGCCCCGAAAGAGGACCTAGCCCCTGAACACAACCAGGGGTGGAATATATGGAGGTTTCCTAACAGACTTTGGAACGGAGTATCCAAGACGAGGACATAAATGAAAGCCTGGCAGTTTTTGACTGCGGTGTGACCCTGTCACACCTTCTGAAGTATGCGCTGTGTCCGAGAAGCTGCATCCAGGAAGACTTGATGATGGCCAGGAGTAACGCGATCGACGTCACCCACTTCTGGGCAGACAGGATCTGATCCTGTTGTTTCTGACAAGATTATGTATGAGTTAGTTCATGACTTCTACAATATCGACGTACTTTCAGGTCATTGAAAACGATACGAATTATGGAGGAAAAATGAATACATCAAAATTTGTTAAGTAATATATAAAATATTATCAATAAATAAAAACTAAGGTTGTTTGTAGCATAGACACAGGTTATGAGTCCAATCTACACACAACACTTTCTTACATTGGTAGAGATCGTAGTCAAAATATTGGATATATAATGCGAGCAACTTCTTATCCCGGGATGCTCAAAAAGAAGATTCCTCCAAGATCATTATAGTTAATAGACACACTGTTTTTGGAGTAATACCATATCTCTTCGTATATGAGTATTTTACTTTTGGAAAAAAACTGAAAGTACTGCATATCACTGTCTGTCGAGATAACAATGCTTTTTCACTCAAGTATTTTATTAAATATTTTATTGTTACAATAGTTTCATAATAATTAAATGTATTATTGACAGAAATTTTCCTATACCTTGGTCACAACAGTTTTCTCGAGAGTAGATGAGAATGTGCCCGATAGAATTTACCGAGACAAGCATTTGTTTATTTACTTTATTTTTCTGCTCGGCTTGAATTGTTTTTTTTAACTACTGAAATGTTTTATGTTTATGAAAATAATTAAACATATTAATTTCCCTGAGACTATAAAGCGAGAAAGTTAATGTAAATAAAGATTGTTGTTTTATTAAATCTGATAACAAAATTATGGAGATTTAAAAAAAATAGAATGTTTTTCATTTCTGTAAAATAAAAAACTAAAAATAACGGTTATCAAATATAAATATATAGATTATTTTTATTCCATGAATCGATAGAATATATAACAACATATACTTACAAAGTCTCAGATTCCAATTAAAGTTCTTTTGAAAATCAAATTGTTTCTACGCTATTTTATTTTAATATTTAAGTTTATCTTTCCATTTATTGGACCCTCTTAAGCAATCAAATTCAAGCCAAAGAGAAATTCGATAGGAAACTCTCCATATATAGGTTTTGTTTCGTGATTTGTATTTTATATATTGCAAATTATTTGATTTGGCTTTTTGAAATCACATATATAAAATTGAAATGCAGTTTTTTTGTTTACTTATTTGTGTGTGTCTAATGCCGGTAGGTATATTAGGTAGAAAAATTATTGTTAGTATTCCAATTTAACAAAAGCTTAAATTAGATTTAGCGAATTAAAATATTGTTCAATTTATTCGCAATGGAAATAAAAATCATATAATTTTTTATTTCATAGCCATCGGAGAGAGAAATCCGATAGAAGCTGAGTGGCAGTACAAGTATTTTATATTTTTCGATTTACTACTATTTGTGGTTGTACTATCCGTGTACTTGGCTGGAACATATTTATATATCTTATTTATCACACGTTTATTTTTCTTTCGCAGCTCCGATGATTCAAATGTTTTGCCCAACTTCCGGTCACGTGTCCAAGATGGCAGCCGCGTGCCGGAAATGGCGTACAGGTGCTTGGCCAGGCCGCGGGGCGCCACTTCCGCCCGAGGGAAACGCCGAGCTCCGCGTGAGTTAACAACCCGATAACTTTATGTCTTCAGTTTTCAGTTTGTTCACAGAAATACCCACGAGAACTTCTTGATATTATTGGTTCATGTACCTTTATTTAATGTTAACAGGTAGTTTAATTTGCTCAACAAATTTACATTATGTAAAATATATATTAATCTTAAATTTTATTATAATACAGTATTTATAATATAAAAAGCAAAAATTCTTGAGTCGAATAATATTAATTTTAAGGTCTTGCATAAGGAAATCATCTTTATGTACGGCTTTGAGACATGGTGATTTTCTGAAAGTGATAAAAAAATACTAGAGGCGTTTGAGATGTGGTCATATAGAAGAATTCTCCGAATTTCCTGGAGAGACAACGTCACGAACAATGAGGTTCTTAGGATAATCAAGGAAGATAGGCACCTAATAAGAACCATCTCAGAGAGGCGAGCCCAATGGATCGGTCACATCATGCACCACGATGGTCTTCTTCATGACATTGTGGAGGGGATGGTTGAAAGTAGAAACTGTAGACAGTGCCCTAGACGGGAGTTTTTGCAGCAAGTGTCTAGGACATGAATTTAGCTCTTATGGTGAGCTGAAGAGGGTTGTGGAGAAACGAGAGGAATGGAGATTGAGATGCTAGATTCTGTTGCTGCAAACCAATCCACCGGATTGATACTACGAAGAAGAAGCTAAATACAGGTTTATATATACTAACACCGACCAAAGGTTTTGGCCTCACTACGGACTAATTTAATTATTTTTATAAATAAGTCCATAGGATAAATTTAACTGGGTTGGCTAGTCATATGTCAAACATAGTTATGTGGAGTGGAGGGTGCTTGTGGAGGTTGTGGATATTGCTTTTTTTTTCAATATCATTAGTTTTTAAATCCTTAGAAGTATTGACGGGAGGCTGTGATAATAATTATGATAAAATTGTGGATGCGGAAGGCATAGGATTGAAGAGGATGGAGACTCATACGGGATGCCTACGTTCAACAGTGAACGGAGGCTGATGATGATGTTTGAAATTACGAGAACAAAATTACAATCATAATAATTTGAATTAACGAGTTAAGGGTCGTTCAAGGTGTTTTATTATTGACCGCTTTGTTATATTATTTACCGGAGTAATATCACGTATTGCGAAACTGAATTATCTGTAGTCAGTATCTATCAGCAGCACTTGTCACTCGTCCGCGATGAAACTTCCATTAGGGTGAATGCGAGGTAGGCGGTCCAAAATGTTGCCATTCAAATTAATAATATATTTATTTATATATATATATATATATATATATATATATATAATATATATATATATATATATATATCTATATATATATATATATATATAATATAATATAATATAATATTTATGTAAGCACATACTGGAGAATACCGACAGATGGTGATAGTAATTCTGAAGTCTCATCTGTGCAACTCTACGACGCTTTCTATGGTATATATGGCTAAGCGCTGCATGTGGAGTGTTGATCCACCAACGTCATTTTAATTAATAGGCTGTGACTGGCATTTTACGGGTGAGAGTAAATTCACACTAACCGGGAGTATTTTAGAGCTCAGAAATCGATTAAAAACCCTTTTTTTTAATCTCCGTCGGGGATCGAACCCACGACCTTTGACTTGCAAAGCAAACGCTTTGACCACTGAGCTGTACCCGTCGGAAATTGTAGTAAAATTGTATAGTAATAAGATTTATTATTATTTTTTACTATCTGTCAATATTTAGTATCAATAGGTACATATGCGCTTAAATATAAAGAAAAATATTTTTACATTATTAAAGTAAACATATTGTACTGGAAAAATCTGACCTATTGATACTTTGACGATTATATTTTATATGAACCTTCGAGCTAGCTTCCCGTAGAAGATGATACCTACTCCTTGAACTTCCTTGTCGTTCGCAAATATTCCCTTTTTCAAGCCTTTTTTTAAGGGCAGGAAAAAAATGACGGTCACAAGAAGAATGGTCTGGACTGTAAGATGAATGACCATCCATCCAAATTGCTCGATAAGTGACGTTATTTTCATGCTTACTTAATGATATACAGTAGATTTAAGATAAATCATCAATCGGGACGTTCATCAAGAACGGCTGCTTTACCAATTACTAAGCTTGGTAGCCTTTTGTGCCGCAAAGAGATAAAGACCGAACAACACAACAGATAAAAATTTCGCCTTAAAGAACTTACTTTTCATATGCGCTGTGTATTAAAGTAGATGGGTATAGTTTACTATTTAAAAATAATTTTAAAAACTCGATCATTTCAAATGTATCAAACACATCAAACTTGTAAAAAGTGAATTTATTTATTGCAAAAAATCGATCTCTTCTCGGTTGGCAGCACAGTCGGCCGCCCCTTATTAGATTGCTCGCGGGATATATTGTTTGCGAGGGCAGAGGAAAACTTACTTTCAGATGACAAAGTAATTTGATACAAACAACTTTATCCACGCTCGTGTGAAACGTATCTCGCCAAACAATATCTGCTGGAGGAAGTCGGGCCAGGACGCCAAATGCCACGGTCTCAATTTTCATCTTTATATCTTTATACGATACGAAACCAGGTACGGAGTCTTTGATATTTTAAGTACAAAGAAATTCATCCAATATCACCAATAAGAATATTATACTCAAATATTTTGCTAATGGAGGTAAACAGGTAAAAGGCTGGTGGGTATGGCTTGCAGCTCAAACCTTTGCTTACTATTCCGAAGGTCACGAATTCAATGTTTGATATACCTTAATAAATATAGTTTTTTTTATCAATTTTTAAGTTCAGTAAATGTTTTCTAACGGTGCCTCACACAAAAGTTAAGGCATAGTTTATTGATTAGAATTCGTTGTACACAAAATTCGTCTCATGAAGTCGACCAGCTGAAAAAGATTCCACGTAAAAATAAACGAAGCGTGAATACCGAGCTATGTTGCTATGACGATATTGTATGGATCCACTGCTTGGCCATACCAATAATGCCAAGTTTTATCGAATCCACGGATGCGATTTCTCCTTTTTTATCTGTCTGTATTCGCTGACATTTCAAAAAACTAGATAATACAAAACATTTTAATTAGCTGTTATATATATATCATGACAATATCTTCATCCCATATCTAAAATGGAGGTGCCTCTTCTTTGGGACCTCTTTCGGGACTTCGAGATTGAGCGAGGCCATGGCCGTGGGGGCTGATAGAAATTTAAATCGGCAGTGACGAGACGACCACTGATCTACTTAGAAGAGTGATCATGGAAATAATTAATGATGTTATGATTACTATACTTTTAAATGCTCCGTTAGGATTGAATATATAAAAGTTTTACTCGTTGTGATCCTCGACGTGATTATTTCAATCAAAAAATTAAACAAAACTAATTATTTTAAAGTCGTTTTTTTTTATTAATATTAACTAGCAATTATATAATTTTTTAGTTGCACCAAGAATTTTCAGTTAATAAGATTGAATTTATTAAAATTCTCTTCTAAGTAAAATATGGTTTTGAAACTTTAATTTTACAAAACAGACATACTTCAAAAACTTCTCATTTTGACAATAATCATTATAATAAAATGTTAATAATAAGAGCAGATTTCACACATTTTGTAAGTAAGATTGTGAATTTAATTCGTATAAGAATCTTTTCATAAAACAAAACTTTTAATGAATATTTCTCATTAATTTCAAATGTTTCCTTATTGAATAATGTCCATCATTAATGAATCATTAAACATTTTATTAAGTTTAATTTAAAACCCGCCGGGGAATTTATTTTCCTTTCGAGCAATAATTTTTCAGTGTTAATGATAATAATCTACCCCCATTTGTGTCTCCTTTTGCCCAAGTATTCGAGGCGATGAAAGAGCGTGAAAAGCCATTTTCCGTTTGCGAGTTGGGAAATTGAAATAGTTTGCTAAGGCTTCGCGGAGAAGGGGGAGCTTATCCCGTCCAAACATTCTGTCAATGTTCAATGGAGCTTTTTTCAGCAATTTGAGTGATTAAAACTCTTTGATTGTTGACAAAGTGCTTACCAAAGAACACCTTGGCGGTATTAAGGCGTCAATAAATTTAATAAAATCAAAATTATCTTACGACATCTTTAAATATAGAATCATGTTTGTGAATTTAATGACAACTACGCGTATTCTTAATTCATTTGTTCTCTTGAATCAGAAAATATATATTTTTTATTGATACTTTATTTACCTTGTATATTTTATGAAATAACAATTTGTGTTTTATTTACCAATGTTTTCAACGTTCATTTTGAGATTCATTATAAATAATAAGTATTCATTTATTTACCTTGTTTTTACACGGATCACTAAAGATATGGTCTCTATTTAGAAGACAATTGCAGTTTCGACTCGTAGTTTTCTTCAATCCATCACTGTTGAGAAACAACCGGATGGATTAAGAAAGGCTACGAGTTAGTCAAAACGGCAGTCTCCTAAACAGATACCATATCCTACGTGATCCATAACTACCTGGCGAACCTTAGATGGGAAGCCTCCTCGGACTACCATTTGCTCCGGTCTATGACACATGACCTGGCTGAGCTGCGATTTTCTTCTTATGACGATACAAAAAAATGAGTCGATGACTGGATTGCCTCAAAAGACCAAGACTTTTTCCAGTGTGGAATCCGCATGCTAACTGAAAAATGGGTGAAGTTTGTAGATGCCGATGGACATTATTTTTAATTATCTGAGTCTGATAGTCTTCCCATAATATACTGTTGATTTTTTTTAAAGTAATACATCTAAGTTAAAGACGCGGGCTTAACAAAAATCTTTATGATACTTTAAGTAGACTTGCTCTTTGTTTTCACGTTATACACACAAAATAAGCTCTCTAATAAACTATGATTATATAATCATAGTTTACAGATTCTCACAAAGAAGTAGTTTTCAAAATAATTATCGAATCGATCAAGTACGCAGTAAGCTCGTTGTTGTGTAATGTTATTTTCACCAGGAAACAATAACCCTTCAGGCTTTTGTCAAAACAACAGCCACAATGCAAGCAATGGCTTATTGTCTAGAATTTACTTGTCATTTTGCAATTTTACTATTTTCTTTAAGATTTCATTATACTTGCAAATTGTATCTCTCTTCTGGAAAATGCACCGGTAAACAATGAGCACTGGAGGTTTCGAGCAAAAACTTTTACCTGGCAATTTTCGCTTCGTTAAAGTGGAGCGGATAAACTTTGATGCAATTTAAAATTGCCTCGATTGACTTGATATACGAGTATTATAAAAATAGACACATAACGACTACATATTGGGAAGGATATTTTTAACAACAGACTGAGAAACTTTCTGCATAATATATTATATTCCCAAGTGGCGATTTATTCGAATTATAACAATATTGCGTTCAATGTTATTATAAAAGTTTTATACGGCTTGTTTTTATGTTTCGTTAAAATTATATACGATACTGCGATAAGAGTTATATATTCATTAATGAAAGTTTTCAAAATGTTAACTTATGATATATATGATATAAATAGTTCTTATTTTTTTCTTTTAAATGTTTTTTTCGTTACTTTTTTTGATAATAATTTTACGGTGGAGTTGTGGATATTGCGTGGAAGATAAATAGTGTAAAAAAGGATAGCAAATAATCAACTAGAGTTATTTTTCAATTTAGAACACGTTTACTATAATCGTTATGAAATATTCATACAGTGCTTAACGTATGTTGATTTTCGATAAAGTATTTTTGGTTTTAATTTGAAAAAAATATATATCAAAACTAAAAAGTTTTCATCAAATTTCGCATTATTTTTTTTGTGGGTTTTATTTGTGCAAATTAATGCATGGCTTAACCTATATCATGTAGTGCATGAAAAAGGTAATATAATGATAGTATAAATATATTGAAATTGGATGTATAGTAAAAGAGTTTCTCCGGACCTTAGTATCACATGGTCCATACCTCGGTAACTTTGGGTTACTTATCCAATATGTTTAATTTTTCTGATTAACAAATTACACAAAATATGCCTAGCATCCTACAGCCGTCTTTTCAAGTCCCCGGGTTTCTGCCTTGCTGGGAATTATATTTGTTTTCGGGTGAACATCTTAATGAAAAAGTGTTTTAGGACAAGGCATGGACAGTAGAGACTAAGAAAATAGAGTGCTTAAAATATGCTCTAGATATTGAACGAAAAAAAGAAGAAATGTGCCTGTTTTATTCTCATAAACCCCATTATCTTGTGAATATTCAAAACATATTTCTATTGGCTGTTTGTTATTACCTTTTTGAGTAGTTTTTTACAAAGCCGCTAAATAATTTGAAACTGCGCGATAAATTTACCTTTTTCATTCACAACTTTCCAGTGTTTATGCAATTTCTTGTATTATAAATCACATTATTAATTATCAACGTCGCGAGCTGAACTAAGATCGAGGCATTATGACGTTATTTAGGGCGACAGTTGAGAGGTTACGCGGGCGGGGACAAATTTAGAGAATAATTTGGAATTTATCGTGAAATATGAACTGAGGTTCTGTTGGCTGAGAGCCAAGACTGGGAGCTTCTCCTACCGGAAGCTCACATGGTTCACCGAGGATATTGAAACCTTTTGATATTGAAACATTAAAAAATATGAACCCGGTTATTGCTATAACTTACACGAACTGATATCTATTATAAGATTAATATTTTGCAACCTTTTATTACTTATATACATTTCTTATTGACTTTTTAAGATGTCATTAAAGTTACGATTACATATGAATTAATATTTCATTTTTAAACAGAGTTTTCTAAGCATTGTTCTACAATCCACGGCTGGAGAGTACAACTAGAATTACACACACAACTCTGCTTGAATATGCTTTATTAGTTATTGCCAATAAAACATACTCGTATACGCACTTAAGAAGAAATATAAATTACTCATCTTAGGATAATTAAAATATTATTACAGCGATCTTTAATTTTGAATGCTTTGCAGTTACTCTGTTATATCAGCAATTTTTCAGTAATATTATTAAAATAATTAATAAACTCTTTTGTATTTTTTTTATAACATGTGTTTTATTTTTTGTGTTATTGATATTTATTCATATTTGTTATTTGTTTGTAATTTGTTTGTTTGTGTTGTATTGTTTGTTAATTTTTTAATTAAAATTAAAAGAAAATTTTAATTATGCAGTTTCAAGGAGTATTGTCATGTAAAAAACTTAACGTTATGTTAATACTATTTATATAACTTATTTATAATTATAACTTAATTAAAATATTCGTGTACGTTTGCACCAATATATGTATTTATAAAAATTATTGACACTATTTTCAAAATTAAATTTATTATTTATTTTAATAGGTAATTATTTTTGCAGAAAAATGAATAAAAGCTTCCATACTTTAGAGCAAGGGTCGTCAACCTGGTCCGTACCGCCCACTAGTGGGCGATACGGGCTTCCGTGGTGAGTGGTGGGCGTTTTCAAATCTCCTACATTCCTTGTAGATTTTCTATTTTTTGCACTCATATACTGAATTGAAATATAACGAGGTTGGTGGGCGGTAGGGAAATTGTACCATGGAAAATAGGCAAAAGTGGACGCTAGGCATAAAAAAGGTTGACGACCCCTGCTTTAGAGCGTCTACTGATGTTACAAATTTATAAATGTATATGTTTCTTTACAATATTGATCTTAATATAGCAATATTCTTAATTAGAATTTAAAATTATTCATAGCTATGATAAAAAAATATGCGTAGCATTAAGAATATTTAATTTATTTAATATTTAAGATATTTTATTAAAACATAATTTGATTTTACAACAAATTGACGTTTGACCTTTCAAGTTTAATGAACTAATGCATTAATATTGCTGCATCGATGTTTGCCACTACAAAATTAAATCAGTTACATTTGGTTTGATATTATATAATAATACAGAATTATATATAAACATTGATCGTAAAATAGCAGAGTT
Organism: Glossosoma conforme; assembly: GCA_022606575.1. Classification (NCBI taxonomy): domain Eukaryota; kingdom Metazoa; phylum Arthropoda; class Insecta; order Trichoptera; family Glossosomatidae; genus Glossosoma; species Glossosoma conforme. Next base: position 1,480,623 of record JAGTXR010000089.1, read on the forward strand.
ACATTTCTAAAGTAATCTTCTATTCTAACGAGCGATCAGAAATTGTATATTTTCAATTCGTTAAATTTCATTGTGCCGCAAAATTGGAAGCCTCAAAATCAATACTCCCGAAATGGGCGATCCGCGAGCTTTGAAGCGCTTCTGCAAAATTAATTACCAACCACCCTGTAGCTTTCAGAAAAGGGTGTTTATTATTTAATATGCAATAAATTTTAAGGTTTAATTTCACATACACGGCGGCCGTTTACAATAACTTTACTTATTACAAGTTGGACACTTCAAAAGTAAAGATGTTTCGATGTAATTTATATCGAATGGTCGTTTCCTCTAATAAATGCCGGACCGTAAGCAATTTAATTATATTATTAGCAACCGAGGCTGCGAGAGGGTCTTGGGTTGTAATAAATATATTCCCAAATTGTAGACGCCATTGCTGAGTTGCTGAAATTAAGTGGTTCCATGTTTTTCCACTTTATAGGTGCTGTTAATTTTAATATTACCTAGTGTTTCGTTCAAAATTATAAACATTTATGTTTCACTTATATATGGCAGAAAATTAGTAACTATTTTATAACAAACTTAATATTTTTTTAAATGTTCATTAGAATATTAATTTAATCTTTAAATTTTCTAATCTACTTTTATAGATCATTGACTATATTACAATATTATTAGTAATTAAATATACACATAATATAAAACAACAAATTCTTTATACGCATCAATTCGTTAGAAAAAAATATCGGCAGAAGCGGGATGCGAGCCAGCAAACCTTGGAACCAACCATTTTTAAGATAATATTAAGACAATATTCCAACAAATATTAAGCTTGTGAATAAATGTTGACTGATTGAATAACAAAAAAAATAATAAACACACTCTGAATATAAACTATAGAGACATCTATCGTTATATAATGGTAACAATGGTAAAGATATATAACTTATACCGCGCAACAGTTCGGGCAGACGATGGTCTAGGGTAATGGACTTGAATAATGGTTGGTTCCAAGGTGTTCGCTAGCTTCCATCCCGCTTCTGCCGATATTTTTTCTGAACAAATTGATGCGTATAAAGAATTTGTTGTATTATAGTATGTGTATATGTAATTACTAATTATTTTTTATACAATATCAGTTAGATACTTTTTTTCTCATCTCAAGTCACGGCATGATTTTAATCGTAATCCTTGTTATGAAATTTCTTAAATAATTTAACATATAAACGTGCATATAGTATATAACAAGCGCCATTTATAAATAATACGTATTTTCTATTACGTATAGACAATAAAATGGGTAAAAGTACATTTTTAAAGTGAAAATTCCGCAATGCCTTAAAACTAAGGCGTTTAACCAATGCGTCCTCCCTATATTAACTTATGGCGCAGAGACGTGGAATCTGACAGCAAGTCTTACCCATAAAATAAAAGTCACCCAGCGTGCTATGGAGAGATCCATGTTCGGAGTGTCGCTAAAAGATAGAATCCGAAACGAGGAAATACGCAGAAGAACTCAAGTAGTGGATGCTACCCAACGAATAGGCACACTCAAGTGGCAATGGGCAGGTCATATCTGTCGAAGAGACGACGGTCGATGGGGAATAAAAGTATTGGAATGGCGCCCAAGAACTGGCAAACGAAGCATTGGCCGACCCCCTACAAGATGGACTGACGATATAAGAAGATAGCGGGAGTGACCTGGATGCGGAAGGCGGAGGATCGAAGAGGATGGAGACTCATGCGGGAGGCCTACGTTCAACAGTGGACGGACACAGGCTGATGATGATGATGATGAATAAAGTGGGTATGAATGGTTCATGGCTCGAACACCCACGCCTTCGGTTTATTTTTCTACGATTAATTGATGACAAATTTATCTACAATATAAATAAAACGTATTTTCTATTACGTATAAGCGATGAAATGGATATGAATGGATCGTTGTTAAAACACCTACGCCTTCCATTTATGATCTCTGATTAATTAATGACAAATTTCAGATAAGATAGTATTTGCTGGAAATGTGTTTTTGTTGAAATTTTTCTAGGTGACAAATATCTAAGGACTATCGAAATACGATGGAAGTCTATATTTTTATACATATACTAATCAGCAAATGTTGATTACTTTGATAATGGCAACGGTCATTGATAACTGAGTAGCAACAATTCTTGGTGATTATATGTTACGTAAAGGGTCCGCAATCTAACTTTTTTTTTTCAAATAGTGCTTATTTCGTGAATGGTAACACTTAGTTCATGTCTGATTTGACAAATAATTAGTTTTATCTTTCCGCTAAACGAATATGGTTGTGTATACGCTTGAACAACGCTGGGAAATATTGCGACATTACTTTGAAAATCAAGCCATTTTTCTTCAAAAATGAGCAAGGAGTGGCCGTTACAGTCAATGGCGATCGTTATCGGGCCATTTTTGTTCACAAAAATTGAAGAGGAAGATATTGGCAACATTTGGTTTCAACAAGACGGCGCTACGTGCCACACAGCCGAAGCTACACTCGATGTTTTGCGCCCTGTTTTAAAAAAAAAAGTTATTTTGCGGACCCGTTATATGGTAGAAAAAATGTTTTTTTTTTATTGTCTCTATTCAATAGTTATGAAATGTAAGGTTTTCAAAGAACACATTTTTTTTAATATCAATAAATCTGTAAATGTTTTAGATGAAGTGTTATAAATGAGAAAGTACGTAATAATTAAAAATGTGTTCATTTTCTGATTCGTGCAGTCGTCAAATGACGATGTCCTCGTACACATTTCTATAATGAATTCAACTCAATAGGTTTTTTCCTGGAATTCAAATCCTTTGAGTATGGCCAAATTTGCCAACGGTTATAGCTCAATGGTCGAAGCATTTGCTTTGCAAGCCAAAGGTCGTGAGTTCGATCCCTGACGGAGATAAAACAAAAAAAAAACATTTCTGGAGGACTAGTTATACAGATCGCCGCGGTGCTGGGTGTCACTAACCATGGCACCCGGTGTCAGTCAGTTGTGTGCCGACGGCGAGAGGTCGTATTGTGGTTGGCCCGGCCTGAACGCTGCGAGTAGGCCCCGTCCAGAAGTTTGAAAAGTTATCGAAATATATATATCAATGTGCTTCAGGAAAAGTCTTTGTGTTGTTAATCTGCTCCTCATCCTGCTACCACGCAATTCGAGGATGTCAATATAAAATATTTGTTTTGTTTATTTCTAAATCATAAATAACCTTTGACATAATGTGTATAATCTTTGATATACTTTACACTTAATACAAATCTTTTAATGGACTATAGTACCATAGTAAATCTTTGATATTGGTGAAGCCAGTTGAGTAAAGTTGATCCTCATTCAAGCATGAGAGGCCAGCGCTTGTCTAGGAGAACTTAAGCCAAGATTCAAGTGACGAAGTTTATCAAAGCAGTTGATCAAAGACAGAATAAGTTTATATTGAAAAGAACTACATCCGGTATCGTGATTGAATGTAAGTTCTGGACTTGACGTCATATTAAGCACTTAATTCAGAAATATTTAATAATATTAAAAAAAACAATAGCATAAAAAGTACACTTGCTATGGATATATAAATAAGTGTTGAATAATAGGATAAAAAAAAATAACAGAAGTTTATATTTTGCGTTTTTTTTTATATAAACACATACAGGAGAATAACGACATATCGTGAAAGTGATTATAAAGTATCATCTGTTGATTCTATGACACATAATATTCTCCACAAGGCTAAGCGATGCATGTGGAGTCTTGATCCGCTAACGTCATAGACTATAGCTCAACATTCAAGCATCATCCTTATTATTACAGGATATCACTAGAAACGGGTCGTCTTCACGGGACGACTTTCGTCTTCCACCAATTTTTATTGATAAGCTATGACTGGAATTGTACGGGTGAAGGACCAAATTGACACTTACTGGGAGTATTTTAGAGCTCAGAAATTTATTACATTTTTTTTGTCATCTACGTCAGGGATCGAGCATCCAACCTTCAGCTTGCCAAGCGAATGCTTTGACCTTTGAGTTATACCAGCCGGTATGTAAGCGTATATTAATACTATTATAAAGCTAACACACGTCTAAACGCCCTTACTCGACTGTCTTGAGCTAGACTCAACCCCCTTCCTTACATCCCTACAAACTTTACTATTGTAACTTTTATATGTGGATTAATTACTTAACTTCACACATAAGCATACGCGTTGGAAACTGATAAAGCTTACATTTGAGATGAAACCGCGGTAATAGATTTTTTTTAAAACAAAGTAGAAAATAAAATCTATTAAATACTTAAAGTTGATAAAAAATTGATGGATGCCTTATTATAAAAGCTTTTAAATCGTGTTTTTATTAGACAATATACCTTCATAAATATTTTTATTAATATAAAATAAAAAATAAAATAAAAAATATTTTATTTTATTTGCAACCATTTATTCATCCTTATCTATTTAGTAGCGCAAGATTTATGAGTTACTTAATATATGTAATATTATATAAATTTTAACAATCAATTATATTATTTTAATTTTACCCCACCTTTTTGTGTTATTTTAAGTTATCTTTGAGGGTCTCATATCTCCAATTCAATGTTTTTATTTCAAATTTGAATAATAATTATATAATTCAAGCGCTGTATTTGCCTCCTATTTTATTTATTGCGTAAACCCACAACACATCGGCGCAAAAAATGCCTGACCCAAAATATATGAAAAACCCGAGTCTATATCTTTGTTTATTCAGTAAACGTGTTTCAAATACCGGGCCGAGTCGTACTTCACAATATCTCGCAGTGGAATCGAAACCCACACAAAAATAGTGTCGATTTTCATCAAAACGTATAAAGTAACCGTAGTTCCCGCATCCTGGAATTGCCTTTGCCTTATTTTTTTCCTGAAAAAATTAGCATTTCCAATATTTTTCAGTGGGTCACAGTTTTCAGGCGGATGAATCGTAAAAGTTGTTTATTGTATTGGACCAGCGACAGTATCGCCTCCTGAAACGGCTGAAGAACCGCACTGAAACATGAAATATGTGACGCGGAGATAGGTAGAGTCTTCTCGGAGGACTTTTATAAGATGGGTTCAAGTTAAAAGCACCGCCGTGGGACAGTTAAAGAAGTGCTCGGTTCGTTTCCATTTCGCGGAATTGCACAGCGAAGATTAATCGAGCGAATTTATAGCTTCGATTCCTTCAATGGAAAATCGACCGTCGTTATTATATGAATTACATGTTACGCTTTGAGTATTTTTCAAGATTATTTTGTTATATTTGAACACCATTTGGAGCATAAGGCCACTGCTTGGTTCCTTTGACAGGTTGGTACAGTATTTCTATGGTAAGCTTAATGTTTTCTTGCAAAAATCGCTTCTTTTTTATAGTAATTGATAACTGTGTAATAAAAAGATGATTAAATGTGGATATCGAGAACCAAAAAAGCATTTTCAAAATGAAAGAACGAATATGAAAGAAATATTTTTTCATAACTTTCTATACAAAATGTTCTTATACTTTATGTAATACGTAATTACAAACCCACTATAATATAATATTAAAATTATATATAAGTAACGTCATGTTAATTACAGGAGTCACTCATGGAGCCTGAAGTGTGGCCTAAGAGGACCATCATTCAACCTTGAATACGTGTAAGAGAATCGCAGTGAACAGTGGTTAAAACAAAGTTGCATGAAGATATAGACATATTTGTTGTAATATTGCTTCGGATTCAGTGCTGGTGTAGACAGATACGAAATGTTGGATGTTTGATTTTGAGACAATAATGCTGTGTTATTTGTGTTGTCAACCATGCTTATGACATGGTTTTTGTTGTCACAATTCCTGACTATTTGTGCTGCGTATTCCGACACTTGTACTGAGTGTGAGGTCATTGACACTCAATATATCAATGCTTATGGATCTTTTTTTTGTAAATGTGATATACATTTACGTTTGTACCTCACTAACGAATTGAATTTTTGTAATTTGTCATGTTATTAAGAGAAAAAAAATCACTCTGCTAAAAAAAAACACATTATGTTACTACCAGTGATCATCAAGACCTCAGTAAGTGTGAAACTGCAGTTTTCATGTCAGTGATAAAACAATTAATGACAGCGGTTCATATTAAAATGTAGTAATAAAGAATATGCATTTAATAAAAAAATGCTTTTACAAAGATCGAATGCACTATAATTTATATTTATAAATATTCAAATTGTTAATCTAATTAATTTTGATCATTTAGAAGTTTACTTTTTTATATATATATACGCGTATATTTATCAGGCGTTTTTTTCGCGACTACAAAATATTTACTTTGTTTTTATAAGTATACTCATTGATAGGTGGCGTACCTGTCATTCAGGAGCTTTCACGCTGATACTCCATAAAATCTATACGGGAAACATTGTAAGCATCTTCCCCTGGACCAGTAAAGTGCGTGAAGATATTACCCCCTCGGCTCAGAAGGCCTGAAAGGTTTTCAGGATAAGCATATATTGTAAAGATACATCTGGCATGCTCTCTCTTTTTGCCAATGTCATTGCGCATTTCCCAAATCGAAATTCTCCCCCGCCTCCTGTTCTTCCGCTACCGAGCAGAATACCAGGAGACTATGAATGGGCATCTCTGCCAAGAAATATCTGCTAACGGTGATACAACAATGTTTTTGAAATAAAGCGTGACTCCGGATACAATAAATCTCTCTAGTGGAAGCGCATGTCCGAATGTTCCAGAAAATGAAAGGCGTTTATATTAATTATTTTTCTACCTTATTTCATCACGAAATATTTTTTTTATTTCTTTTTCGCTGCGCGAGTTTTTACTGACGTTTTTTGAAGTTCTATTATTATTTAATTTTAATTTGATTTAGCTACAAACCTACAAAATTTCACCATTCCTCTACGCAAGTCATTTTTACTGTTAGCGCTTTTTTTACTAGGTATTGTGCATAATGAATTTCAGGAAGAAGGCTTGAAAAGGAAACAGTATTATATCAACATAATAGCGCCCTTGTTACATACTTTCCTTTAAGGTAGTTATTTACTACCGTGATGTTCTCAAGGCCTGAACTACGCGTATTTCGATATATGAAGTTAATTGTTGTTGTACATCTTATATATATTAAAAAGCGTTGAAATTCAGAACTGACTTAAGACGATGCAAAGATTGCGAAAGGTGATAAGACCTTATGATTTAAAAAAAAATTAAAAATTAAAATTGTCACCAAATATTATTTTGATTGCACTTTTTCTACCCCAATCACTCAAGAAATATACAGTTTTCCTGTAGCATGTATACTTTTTTATAATGCATTCATTCAGAATATTCATTAAAAGAGGGAGATATGTGTATTAAGGTAACTATGGAATATAAACGTATATAAAAAAAAAGTCAATCAATTTACAGGCCGTAATTTTCATCACTTCTTCTTGTCGATATATAAGTAACTATATTTTCGTTCAATAGTTCCTAATAAAGAATCTTAATAATAATGTAAGTATATATTTTTTTTAACGTTAGTAATATTTTCTGAAACACGGCTTTTCATCCATATCCTGACCATATTGAGTGCACCATTTTAAGAGGATCTTACGAGCTTCTTTTTTGCGAGCCCATTTATTTTTTAAGAGCTTTTTATCATTTGATTATAATCGGCTTACTCTGTTTTTCATAATAGTAAGATTTTATTTACTCGTAAAGCACTGACCTGTTGTCAAATGAAAAAAGTTTTGTATAGGGATGTAACAATTATGCACGCTGAGAAAAAGATAAATATAGAATTTAAACATTATTATACAGGAATTACGATGAGTTTTGCATTTTTTATTTTTATGTAAACACAAACAGGATAATATCGACAGATGGTGATAATAATTCTAAAATCTCATCTGTGGAATTCTATTACGCTCACCGTGGTGCATATGGCTAAGCACTGCATGTGGAGTGTTGATCCACCATATTCATAGACGAGATTCACGCATCATCCTTAATTATCACACTAATTTACTATGAATGGGTGGTCTTCACGAGACGACTTTCGTCTACCACCAATTTTAATTTATAGGCTATGACTGGCATTTTACGGGTGAAGGATCAAATTCACACCAACCGGGGGTATTTAAAAAGCTCCGGGGATCGAACTCACGACTTTTGGTTAACATATGTCTGTCCGATAAGCATTGGGACCTTCTGTTGATTGTCTTTATTGCTTTTTTCATAGTACTTAATCATAAGTACCTATTTTTGTATAAATTGTATTTTTTATTTTTATTTTTTATTGTACTTCAGAAATTAATTGAGTTCATATAATTTGCAATGTTTCTGAAAGGAAAAAATAAACAAAATTGAAATTGAAATATCAATCGCTTTGATCATTGAGCTATACCCGCTGACAATATCTAAAATAAGAAATTCTATTTTCACGTGCTGCTCTTTGTTGATTAACAAACTTCCTTAAAAATATAAAATGTCCTCTCTCCACGGCTTTTAAGTTTTCAAAAAAAGTTTAATATTACGTTATATAATTTTTAATTTTAGATTGTATCAAATATAAATAGAGGGTTACATAGATTGAGTTGCCTTTTAATTTTACTACCAGACCATCGTCAACCTGAAAAATCAATTACAGATATTTTTCGTAGTGTGGAAAGTAAAGCTGATTTGATAGTGGCCATTTGCCCTATCTGAGCAGCTGTTATAATAGTGAAATATAATATAGGGAAAGTTTGCCAAACATATTATATAAATATTTATTTCAGTAACCAATAAGATAATATTTGTTACTTGAATCGTTTGTTACATTACATATTTATTTATTTTTCCTCTACGAATAAAAAAAAACATAGAAGTTATGTTTTCAATAGTTCCAAATGCCTCAGGATTTGGCTAGATATATTTTTATTAGCTTTATCGCGAATCCATCTTGGAAAGAAACATCGAGAAAAAACATAAATAATGACGTTGGAAACATTTCCCTTATTTCCTGTGGAGCAATAAAATGTAGTCTTTATAAATACCAGTAATAAAACCTGATTCCTTTCTTGTGGACGGCTACACCCTTATTCCTCGTTCCTGAAATCTCTCCACCCATTCTCATCCCTATTGCGTTTTCTATACAGCCTTACTACCTCTATAGTCAGTTCTTCTCAAATAACAAATGAATTACTTAATTCAAATATTATTTAATATATTATCATATAAATAGAAGATTGCATAAATTATTGATGTTTTTTTTAATAAATAAAAATTTTTATTACTAGCAAACAGCGGCCAAGAGTTGAAACTTTGGTTTATGAATAATAGAAATTTGACTGAAATGCATTTTTGGCGAATGATATTTAACTAGACAAAAGTTTGGCTATTTTTTTAAGTGAAAAGAATTTTGAACATATAGAATTTTGATGATCGAGAAATTCAATACAAAAGTGAAAGTATATACATTATGAGTAAAGACGAGGTGAGAAAGCGGAAAACACTGCCTTCCATACTACAGACGGTCAAAAAACAAAGGTCGACTTGTCTGGAACATGTACTTTGGACGTCTCATGATACCATAAGCAACAGCTGCCTTTTTTTAAGCCCCCGGGCACTTGCCAACCTGGAAGGCCATCAGTCAAGACCGAATGTCTTTCGGCTTAAAATATTTGTCGGTTACCGTAACACAACACTGTAATAATTAGACACGTTATAAGAAAAGTAAATAAAGCCCGAAAAAATAAAAAAGAAGCATAGTTTGATGTTCAAATCCTAACGTCTGCCGTTTCTCTCATTGAAAATATGACATTTGATTAAATTTGCACAAGTTTTAGAATATCGAAATTAAAAAAAACTGATCATTATCCCTATACTATTTTCCATCAGCATAATGATATAAGACTAAAAAAAATATTACATACTCAACTTTTTATTTTAATTTGAGAATCTTTTTAACTCGGACTTCCAAATACAAAGCACCAGGACCTCTAAGCGTTACTTATAAAAATAATGCGGTATCAGAAAGCGCCCAGAGAATGGGATAACTGACTCGTTAAATGAAATTAGCCCTCCTTGCTCCCCTTCCTCCCCCACTGTAGGGGGCGATGAAAGCTCGCTCAGGGTGGGGGGACATTTGACTTATTGACGGGAGGAGGCTTATACCTTTTTTCATATAAAATACGAATATTAAAAATTCATAACGGCGTAAATTTTTAATGGGCGGATACAGCGTTGACTCGATTCTTTTAACGATATTTATTATTTATTTCATCTCACTGACATATCGTACGCACATAACGTAATGCAATATGTTTTATAATCCGTGATATAGATTTTTTATTATTGTGATTCATCATTTTTCATTATAAAATTAATTACTTTTTCAGCTTTTTAAATAAATTTAATAAGTAGACTAACACTCTTGAACTATGGTCGAATATTTATTTGATCAAATAATAATAATTACCCCCTACAAGATGGACTGACGATATAAGAAGAATAGCGGGAGTGACCTGGATGCGGAAGGCGGAGGATCGAAGAGAATTGAGACTCATGCGGGAGGCCTACGTTCAACAGTGGACGGACACAGGCTGATGATGATGAATAATAATTATAAGACCATATATTCATCCAGCTAAATGTCGGCTTGGCCAAATGGCCAAATTTTTCTCAATAAACTAGTTGTTTATTTTAGTTGCACATTTTTTTTTTTTCACTAAGCTAATTTAATAAAAAAATAAAGCCTTATATTACTAATTCGTGATACTAGTACATTCAGATTTTTAAAAATATTTTTCTCTTAATATTCAATTATTTTTCAAATCACCATCAAAGCCTTCAATTAACGCGTTGAATTTTCCGTCGCGTCGTTTTTCCTTTTCGTTTCATTAAAAAATCTGCTTTAAATTCTATGAGGAAAAAAAAACTAAATGGTGTATTTTAAATCCTCAATTTCTTGCACCAAAAGCCACGGAGGAGAAAGCTCGCTGTAAAAATAAATAGGAGCTTTTAACGACCGAGACATTGCAAAGCTCTGGAGTCTGAAGACCAAGAGCCGCGACGTTTTACATTGACCGAACGGTGCTCCAAAATGTCTCGAGCTTTTAGAGAATACATCGATCCAAGTACCAGTATGTTAGCAAAACATTACCCAACTACATGCAAAGTAAACAAAGGGTAACTATTTTTGTATTTTTTTTTAAATTGTATTATGCGAAAGGTTTCAATTTCATATCTAGGCATTAGCCACTTTAGCCACTTTGTCACTCTGTTGTTATAGTTCAAAAGTTTATTTTCTAATTTAAAATGTTTTTTTATTGCTGACAAATACTATTTATTTTAAAATGTATCGAATAAGAAACCTGTACGAATTCCTTAACACGTATCACCAACAAAACCCTAGTACGATGGTCGTCTTACCATAATCTTTAATAATATTCATTTTAAACCATATTTGGTTATTTTTAATTTAAGAAATTAAATTTTTGCTCGATCTGTATCATCATCATCATCATTCTGTGTCCGTCAATTGAGGAATGTAGGTAAACCATTGAAGTTTCCATCTTACCGTCGTTTTACTTTCCTATCAAAGAAATGTTTCGGGAAAGATGAACTTTTTTGCCACATTTTCATCCATTATTCAAGTTTCTCTTAGATCCATATTTCGAATTATATATTTTAGAGACTCTTGGAACATGGATCTTTCAATGGTATCTAGGGTGACTTTGATTGACTAGGTGACCAAAATTTATGCTTTAAGATTTCACGTCTTAGTGATATACTCAATGAGGTTTTCACTGGGAGGACGCGTTAGTTAAATGTCTTATTTTTGCTTAAAAATGTACATGTTTTCCGTAAACATGAATGTACTGAGATGCATTTAAATTTATTTCTTGATCGCAATACAAAATATTTCGTTTTTAATGAATTTAAGTTATTATTTTATTGAAATAATTTACATTTCTTAGTTGTAAAATGTGGTGCTGTATCATTGACTCAAGCTCTTGAAATTTACAATTGGATATATTCAATGCAATGCTTTATTCAGTTCGATTAGAAGGTTTTAATAAAACCCGAGCTTAGTTTCGGTAGACTAGTAATAAATTATATTGATTAATAGTCTGCGGTTTCGGGGCCCGGGAGCCCGATTCGGCCCTAAGTAGGATATATTGCTTGTCTTGGGCAATTCCCAAATACAGGTGAGGTGAGGTAATACAACCATTCGATGTAGGGAATAAATAATGCTTGGATTGGGTGAATAGGAAAGGTGAGTTTTTAATTTCTGTCTTTGATGAGAAAGGAGTGTTTATTGAGCTTTCGAAGTAACATGAAAATAACAAAGTATTAATTTTTTAGTTTTATATATGGAGCATATAATAGTCGCACAATACTGGTAGTTAAGCCACCATAGTCACTGTCTAGTTTCATAACAGCTATGTTTCCCAGAGTTCCTCTAAGTACACTATTTTTTTATTATTTCAGTGTTTGATGACAACAGACTTTTCATTATGTTTTCTTAAAAAATACTTCTGAGTAAACTTAATTAATTGCATCGTAACCTTTTCGCATCGGTTGTTGGCATATGCCATCATAAGATTCCCCGACCATTGACATTGGTTGACATGATATATCGTTTTGCTACTTTCTTAAAATAGTTTTTTATGCATCATCTAATAAGGATACAAAAACCAATGTAATATACGAAAATAGACTAGATAAAGACACTTATGCTTCAAATACTAGTTTTATAATTGACAGTATAATTTGTATTCAAACCGAGCCGTAATGAAAGGGTTCATAAATATACAAAGTGTACAACAAGCGCTTATTTAAAATAATTCTGATGAATAAAACAATACGAGTTAATTTCTCGATTCACTGGTCGGAGCAAGTGGCAACTGGCCCACGCTGTGTTCACTGAAAATTAGTTAACATTCAAGTTCGTGGTTCGAATCCCAGCATTTGTCGATTATTATCTTTTTCCAATTCATTACAGAAGTGTTATATAAGGTTATGTTTTCTGTGAATTTGTTATGCACGTATCAAATGTTAATAAAAATATGCAAAGAGTTCAATAAAAAACAATAAAAAAAACTGAATAGTAAGATACTCGTAGATGTAAAAAATTGTATGGTTCTATCCAAAGACAATAATTTCTCCGAAACCAATAGTCATTTTGAATTTTAAAACACGTTTCTCGAACATTAATACTTTCGTTTCAGCAACTTTGCAATCGGAAACATTGAAACTTCATAAAAAAAATGTATTTTTCTGATTCAGCCGTTTCCGCTTTAATCGTTCGCATCCGGGAATCCAAATTCGTTAAATTGCTTCGAATCCGATATCCACGTTCCACGAAGCGTCACTCTGGCACACGTTGCTTGGTTGCTATACACGTGTAATAATAATACGTAAAAATTGTGTAAAGGCTAGAAAGGCGAAAAAATATTTTTATCGCGTTTTTCTTTACACATGTTGATCGCAATATTTATGCGAATATATTATTGTGAAATTTTATTTCAAAGACGAATGGAAATGAGATGTAAAAATACACCTTTGCACGAAACGTGAAAGCTCTCTAGCGTAATACTCCGGCCCTGTGTGTATCGCAATATTTTTAATTACTTCTTTTTTGATTCTTATTTTTTTTGAAGTGTGATAAATTACGTTTTTATGGCACGCTTCACAGGTGCGCATTTTAGATTCATGTCAAAGACCGAATATAATATTTTTAATTGCCTTATTTTCTACAATTTTATATTTAATATATTATAAGTCTATTATATTACGGAAGAATTATGATTATTGATATCAGTTTATAAGCACATTTTATCTAAGATGTTTGATTGACATCTTCCTCTCTAAGTAAGTTATCGAATTGCGTGGTGGCAGGATGAGAAGCAGAATAACAACACAAAGACTTTTTATGAAGCTCGTTGACATATATATTTCGATAAACTTACAAGTTTCTGGCCCGGACCTAGTGACAGCATTCAAGCCTGGCCAACAACAATGCGACCTTTTTGCGGTCGGCACACAACTAACTGGGGACCGGGTGCCATGGCCAGTGACACTCAGCGCTGCAAAAGGCGATCTACATAACTAGTCCTCCTAATGGAATTACAAAATAACAACACATGCGTGTCCCATGAGCGAACGAAAATAAGAGACGAAATATTGTGCATCGTGGTTTTCGGTACCAGTCAGCAAGGGCTATATCACGCTGATGTCAATACTTACTCGTTCATTATATCATAGTGGCATGCGACAATCTAAAAATACCGACAACCGAAAAAATATTACTTATTTTACATATTTCATTTTTTAAATATCCAGGATACACATAAAGAAATATTATTTTGCACTTCACAACTTCGATAATATGGTTTGAAAATTTGAATATTGTTAAGAATTGATACCCACTCTTCTTCGTAGTATCAATCCGGTGGATTGGTTTGCAGTTACAAAATATTGCAACTCATACTGAATATATGAATAGATTATTACACTTTCCCTTAATACCTACACGCACGAAACGACTAAATTTTCCTTAAGAATCCAGTCTTTAGCTGACTAGGTTTTGCATCATTAAGTCCGTGGAGGACCAAAGCCTTTTATATGTGCTGTCCTGTATGTTTTATTTGTATAAAAAAAAACACGGTGGAACTATGAAAGGCACACATATGGGATGAGGTTATGATCGTGGTGGCTTACAGGGGTGTTAGCAATCTGTGACGATGATACTCGAATGCTCCAGATAAGAGAACCTATATTAAATAATGATGATGATGTTCTACGTTAAGATCAATGAATTATGTAATTATGTAAATATCTGATGAATCAACGTACAATATATTAAATAAGGTGAATGGAAAGTAATTTAAATATTGTTAAGCTAAAAAACAACAACAATCAAAAACAAAGTCCCGCGCAATGACAATTACTAAGGCCTTTGATAATTAATATATATATTAATGATGCGATTACTTGTTTTTAAGCATAAATGCGAATTTATGTGTCATCGTAGGTCTGAATATATCTTCCTTTATCCTTAATTTGTATGCCCGTGTGCACTTTGTTTAATCCTTTACACAATCGCCTAATTGTAATGCGGAGCCGCTTAATTTATCACTAGCGATGGTCGGACTCGATGGCAAAAGCTTAGATTAAATCCTCTCATGCGTTATTGGCATCCTGTTCGGGAGCTTTAATTGGGGCGCTGAAAGGTCTCTGAAGGAAAGCTCAACCTGCTTTATACACTTGGGTGTATTATTAAATACCTGCAGAGGAAGCTGGCAAGATAAGGGTTGACGAGATCTGTAGATGAATGAAATGAGTCATGTTTTTACCAAGAGAATTGAACTCTTTCGGATTGATGTTTAAAACGACTCTTATGATCTATCGAAATAAAACTGACAATGATAATATAACTGTGTTAATACAGTGGCGTTGTACACTTTTCAATATTAGGTAACCACATACACTTTCAACATTTTTTTACTAACACATAAATGTAATAAGTCACAAATATATTGTTTTAACTAAATTAATTTGTTTTTTATAGTATTGAATTATAATCTAAAACGAGTAGGTTACACGTAAAAATAATAGAAAATTTAAGCCGTATTATTTTTTGGTAAATTTTTATTGTATTAAGCATATTTTTTCACTGTTTGGCTAAATAAGTTTTAATTTGTAAGAGCTAAAAAAGATAGACGCTATAAATTTGCTTTTTAGATATTTCGCTTAACATGTTTTAAATCAAACTATTTCACATCATATTTTGCTTTTGAGCATGTTAGAATCTGATATTCACAATTATTGATAAAAGATTTTATAACTATGAGTTTATCACTAAGAAATAATACACAACGTACCTGTTATTTTAAAGATTTCCATTATGTCTTATTAATTTATCATATCGACCCTTAAAGTGAAAGCCTAGAGACTGAAAGATTCAGCAACTATAGGCGAGGCATATTTTTGGCTAATTTTTACATTGGAGTTTAGATGATTAGCCCGATGCTCTTGAGACCTCCTACCAACGATAGCGGTTAGTAACAGGCGGTCACCCATCTATGTTGTGGTCCGCGTCCAATAACGCTTACTCACGATGATGATGAGCCATTGTCCTTTGACTATAATGGAAACACTTAAAAATTAAATTAATTACTTTATTTTTACGTAACAGCTAAATATTTCAAGCAAAAAACTGTTGTTCGTCGTAAACAAAGTGATTAATAATAACCTTGCTATTTGTCAGTTGTTGGGAATGAGGTCAGATCCTATCGATAAATTATTTCAGGCTTCCACTGCACTGCCACAATGAAAGTGCTGATTGATTGGTCAGGAGGGATATACTTTTCACGAATCACCTTCGTTTTTATAACATTGGCCATAATAATTCACAATAATGGCTGACTAGTTACACCCCTTTTTACTCATTTAAGTCAAAATACTTGATAAATTAATATTCTTCGTTTGAAATTTATGTTATAACATGTTAAAACAGATTTTAAAAATTAATTAATGTATCAAAAAAAGTTACTTATAGCGGCTTTTGAACGTGGTTGCTTATCATTCTATAATCGGTCAAGATACTAAGGTAGAGCTGGTTTATACTACATTTATATATATCAAAAGTAAAATATTTTTTTTCGGGTCCATATTGTACTTCTTAGGTCATCGATAAATGTACATAAAAATTTACTTAGCTACGCTCTTAGAAGTAAAGTATTATATATAAAAAAAACATCGGTCATAGCATCAGACAAAACTATATGGCTGTGAAACTAAACAATGATTGGACATAGAAGGAATAATAGCTACTAAAACAAGCCTCCTTCTTCATACAAAATAACTCTTCCGGCGATCACAATTGAAACCCAAATGTCCTTCCGTCAGGCATAAAAGGCTACACGTGATCGTTTACAATCTGTGAGCTTTGAGTTAACAGCTTTTTGTCTGAGTCGGCTCATACATCAGGCCGAGAGATGTATCTGCGCTGGGGACCTCGGCCGGGACCCGTCCGGCGCATTTGTCGGCCTTTGATCCGCTAATTCGGCCATTTGCTGCTACTGACACTTGGTAATAAGATCCAAGTGTTGCTGTCTCATTGTTAGCGGCCATCAGCGCGATAACAAAGAAACTTTTTTTTGTAAATTGTGAGCTTTTATGTTTCAGAATGCTTTCAGGAGAGTGTATACTATTCATTAAATATATATTTATATAAAGTATGTTAATAAACAATATCAAAAACGTATCATGTTATTGCTAAGATACCGCCAGCTCCAAAACTGTAGAATTAAGAACACGCTGTATTTTTTTAGATCTATTTTATTAACTTTTTTACATAAGTACATACAGAATAATACCTACACAACGTAGATTCTTATTCACCAGACGATCACAGACGAGTATAATATTGGGATATTACTGACAGACAGTGATATAGAAATCTCAAATCTGGATTTCATGACGCTTACCATTTATATATGACTGGGCGCTGCATGTGCAGTTTTGATCCGCCAACATACAAAGTACAGCATTCGCGCATCATCCATTTTTACTGGAATTTACTATGAAGGTGCTCACTGAACGACATTTGTGTATCACCAATTTTAGTTAATAGGCTATGACTCGCATTTCCCAGTTGAGAGATCAAATTCACCTGGAATATTTAAAGAAGTTACAAATTATTATTACAAGTCAATTATTTAAATTGTATTTAAGTGTGATCGAAACCACAACCTTCCGTTAGGTAAACAAACGTTTTACATTTAAGCCAAGCCCGCTGGCAAACTCATTGAGATTATGAATTCCACCAATTTTATTAATCAAAAAAATATATATATTCTACTACCCATGTGTACCAGCGCTCCGCGGAGCATCGGTTAAGAATTGCGTAACTCTTTAATTATCCTAAAATAACTGAAAAAAAACGTAAAAACACATTGCTATTATAAGGAAAAAAATAAGCATTATGTTTTCCAGATAGAATGATTTAGAGCCTTATATTTAAAGAAATAAATGTAAATAATATATTTATTTTCCCACTAAATTCAATTTTTCTTACTTAAGACTTGATCTGTAAATACATATTGAAATAATCAATTTTTTACTTGAATTAAGAAAAAAAATATTCCGATTCATAAGAAAGAATAAAAATTTACTTATATTTAATTGGTTTTATATTTTTAGCCAAAATACAATGTTCCAAGAGAACATTCTAGCAAATTTCCATGAATATATTTATTTCAAACAGGCATCCGCCAACACAATCTACAATATTGCTATCATACAATACGTGATAGTATATATACGTATCTAAAATATTTTGTTGTATTTTACGAGATCGTACATTGCCGTTTCTAAATATGTATACACAATGATTTATATAATATACAAAAATATAATTACTTTTACTGACAAATATAATATATAAAATTTTACCTACACAAAATATGTATATGATATCGAAGACTTACTTAAAAATTGTAAACATAAAAAGAAGAATAAGGTAAATATAGAATAAGCACTCACTTGAGATTCATTTCAATTGTTAATGGATTACTTCTTTTTACGTTGCTTTAACATGGATCAATATAGCCGTCGGTCATAGCTCAATGGTAAAGCGTTTGCTTTGCAAACTAAAGGTCGTGGGTTCGATCCCCTACGGAGATTAAAATAAAAAGGATTTTTAATCGATTTATGAGCTCTAAAATACCTCCGGTTGGTGTGAATTTGATCCATCACCCGTAAGATGCCAGTTATAGTCTATCAATTAAAATTGGTGGTAGACGAAAGTCGTCCCGTGAAGACCACACATTCATAGTAGATTCCTGTAATAATAAAGGATGATGCGTGAATCTTGTAGTCTATGACGTTAGCGGATCAACACTCCACATGCAGCGTTTAGCCATATACACCATGGTAAGCGTCATAGAATTCCATAGATGAAACTTCAAAAATTACTATAACCATCTGTCGGTATTCTCCTGTATGTGTTTACATAAAAATAAAAAATTACTGTTAATATAATACGTTCGGAGAACAAACGAAGCTTTAAAATGAAGCCACGGTCTTTCAGTATGTAGATAAACAATGCTTAACGTGATCTATATTAAAACAAGGTAAAAAGGATAAGGAAAGTTATTTCCACGAAGTTCGATATTTCAGAATGAAAATAATAACAAGTAATGGTTACTTTTTTGTTCGTTGCTATAATATTTTTATATTATGTACACACTTATTACGTGAAAGGTGTTTATTTTGTAAGTAATAGCAGAGAAAACGCAGGCTAAAGCATAAAAATGTTCTGCTCCTTTTTCGGTTACGGCCTAAGTAATTTTTCGCAGATGACCATAAATGAACATGTTGAATGGGTGGAAAAAATAAAATTGGGTAAATTACGGCTTCTTCTAGTTTTTTACTTGAAAAAAAAAAGCATAATACACAAATAGAATGATTGAATTTCACGATCAGGTTGCGGATTGGCCCATAAGGTGCTTGACTTAAATATGAGCAGTAACGGGTTCATTTCTTAGCAAACTATAAATTACTCGTAATATTTATGTACCCTCAATTTCAAATATGAGTAAAAGATTTTTTAGAATTTATTCCACATATATTTTTTTGACGACATGTTTCAGCCAGGTCGGGTGGCCATTTTCAAGTCAATGAGTTAAATGTTTTTGGCTCTGTATAAAGCAAAGAGTGAGTGAAATGGTCGATATGAATTGTTAACAAATATAATATTACGACAACCAACTGTGTCAGGTATCTAGATAACCAAATATAATAATATAATAAGATAGATAACCAAATGGCTTCAATATCAATAACCTGCGAGAACCATTGGACTCAATCTCCTTAAATGTTCTGAAAAACAAATCACCTAAAATTAGTATCGGATACTTTAGCAGCTGTTGATCACGTTTTTTTTTAATTAGTATGACCTTCATTCAATATATTTTAAGACAAAGTGGCAACTAACAACACTAAGTGGTGGTTATTTATGGTGACGATATATGTACTCCAAATATGAAAATTAATATTTTTTATATAATTAACCTATTACTCTTCTTCTTCGTAGTATCAATCCGGTGGATTGGTTTGCAGCAACAGAATCTTGCATCTCGATCTCCATTCCTCTTGGTCCTCCGCAACCCTTTTCAGCTCAGCATAAGCGCTACAGTTCATGTCCTCGAATACTTGCTGCAAATACTCCCGTCTAGAGCGCCGTTCTGCAGTAATGTTCGAACATTCCAGGTGGCATATCTTGTTGGCTGAAGGTTTTTCTTATTTGTCTTGGTTGTTTTGTCTCGAGCAGTCCCCACCCGGAGATCCGATTGGGGGACTATTTTATCTCCGGAAAATTTTACTTGAGATGCAATCATTTTTTTGCTGATAATCTATTACTAAGCACTTTATTATGTGTTTTACATGCGCTTTAAATTTCCTCTTTTATAAGTATGTACTTTCAATGTTTATTTATTTACAATGATATTTTAAGTGTTGTGCTTGTGTTTTAAACGAATAATTTTTACCTTATTTCAACAAGTTATAAGATTTATTACCTGCCGCAACGCAGAATAAATATTTATTCTGCCGCAGTGGGTGTAATTAGATACTGTTCAAACAGCCAGGAGACCGTCTAGTTGCAAGCAGCATCTGAGTAAACAGCATTTGGTATCGTAATTATATGGAAGCGTCTGATACCGGGAAATTCTACAACCTTTCCAATCAATTTCTGTTTCCTGAAATTGCAAAAGATTCACTTAGAATCACTTAATGTATAGTAATTAGGAAATATCTGTCTTTCAATCTTCTATGAATATAAATTTATTATTCTTATCAAAAAAAGAATTACGTCAGTAATAAAATAAAAAGCCGCAATGTGTACTTTTATAGAGAGCATTTACAAATAGGAATGTAGGAGACAAAAACACTCATACGAAATAAAATATTTTACCTTCCAAATTACGTAATCAGTCTCATTTCATTAAGACCAAGTAAATCGTTGTTTTTTACTTTTCAAACATTTCTTCTGCCTTAAGAAAAGTCATTAACAAATTTTTTTATAACGATTACATCACGCCCGTATATAAATCCCTTAACTAGTATTTAAATACTGAAATTAAATCAATTTAACAATTATTTACGTTCGATATTTACCGTCTCTAGTTATGACTTGTAGTATGTCCAATACAAATAACAAACAATAGTATTCAACATGTTCCTAGAATGCATTAATTTTGTGGTTTGACATAAAAATTAATAAAATTATACACTTTTTCAAACAACTGTTACTCAGTAGATTTAAAAGGTGTTGTATTTAAATTATTAACAGTATTTGAAATCATTATTTTATTTTTTGAATATACAGTTGTTATATATATTTTGATTAACGTGAATAAAAAAATAAAAAGACTTGTAAAAATGCATTGTCAGTTAAGCTTCCGATCTTAAAATTATTATGCTTGAATATGAAATACTCAATTGTTACTGAATAATAAAATAACAATTGTGTATATAAGACATTGTATGGATAGATAGAAGAGTCATTAAAAATCCAATATTATAGTATAACAAAATATATTGGCTTGTCTTTAGCTATGAATTTACCAGTTTCAGTAAATGCATGGTTATAAATCAAAAGCTCGTAAATTCGAAATGATTTGTACTTTCTTTCGTGTAGTACAAAACAATTGCTATTTACATTTTATTGCTGGTTATTTTTAATAAAACATCGAAATTGTGATGGTTAGACGAGACAAATATACGTAGCGACTTCAAAGGCGTTTTCAGTATTTTTTTCGCACATATTACTTCTCACTCTTCAGCGCTATATTTGCTGTCTGAAAATTTCGATTTGGTTACGTAAATAAAGCTCGGTACTGGAGGTTTCAGAAGAGGTTTTATTCTACTGGCCGAGGAAATCGCCTGAGGGATGTACGGAATGCTTGAGGCATGCTAACCACGTGAAGATAGAAAGGAGAAACCCTCATCCTATTCCAGAAGCTGATCTAAGAACCCTTCTTCTTCATATAGTAGATTTGCCATCACTTTAAATTTTTAGTGATAATATTTTGTGGGTGTATTATGGAAGTAATTTAAGAGAAAAAATTGTAATAATACACATCATTACAAAGTAAATTTCTTGTTGAAGTATCGTTCTGGGACGAACAAAAAGTTGTTTTCATTCAGTTTATAGGTTACTGGATACCCAAAAGGTTTATTATAAAAAAAAGTGAATTTATAAACATATTAATAATAATAAGTAAATAAAATTTCTGAATTCACGTTGTAATTATATATGCCTTATTAAGAGTAAAGGACATAAATGTGTAAAAATATGTATACTACGAGAATACATATTTTATCAATTTCACCCTTGTTTAAAGATTTTTATATATTTTTCGAGATGTTTTCTAAGACTGAAACTGCTTCCAAAGTTCTATCGAAAATATAATAAAGGTATACTTAAAGATTTTCTTATAAATAATCTTTAGATACAAGAAAGTTCCATTTTTTCGGATTAACCACTCAACTTCTCGTGTTACTGTCTTTGGTAACGTCAATATATCTGAAACTCTGAAAATACTCTTATCTCAATAGTCAATATAACAATAGCGAGTATTCTCGAAAAACAATGGTAGAAATCTAATATATATTTTTGGTGTGTTACTAAGAGAGACTCTTAAATACTTTCGCGGTCATTGAAGTTCAATTTTTCTTCGGATTTTTCTCCCCTCTGTAACGGGTGGGTTGGTCTAATAACGATCCATCCAAAAAGTGAAACGTGTTATGATACCGTAAACAATTTTTGCGTACATTAGACTTTCCATGCGTGCTGACGCGTCTAATATTTTGGGTAAACATAATTAAAAAACATGTTGAAAACATCTTTTATTCCAGCAAACCATTTTTTTATTAGTGTGAACAAACTGCTTGGTAATTTACTACTTTTCATGAATTATAATTTTTTTTGATTTGATTTTGAACTATCTATTCTATATGTAAACAAAATCGTGTTATCGAGCATTGCTATATATAATAGAACTTCGTTAACGACGTGCTATCGTTCAGCATCATACATGGTTCTCGTTAAATCACCGAAGCTAAGAGAAATTGGAAGCGAAACAAAACTTGAATATGCCGCCACTTGTTGCTAACTGTGTGTTGTTAATCGGGTTGAGCCGATCTTTAGGACTTAATGGTGAACCATGTCGGCCTCTTAAGCGTCGGGCAAAGCTTCTCCTTAAGAAATACGATTAACAAATCACCCAAAAATATGTCTCTACAGTTCTGTCTCTAGTCAGACTTCTGCAATGTAGGTCATCAGTAACCATGTGAACCGCCGATGCAGATATATCTTTATACGAGACATGGACAGTGGCAACTGATAAGACTGAGTGGTGAAAAAAATTGTGACTTTATGTTCCTAAAAAAGGAGTATGATTTCTATATAAAATATTGTTGACTATGTAGAAAGTACTTTTCTAATTGTTCTATTTTTCTACTTATATTCCTTGATATCAGCTTGATAAAGCTATTTTAGGCAGAAGCCTCGAAAAACGATCTTTTGTCTCTTATTTTTGTTCGCTCGCTTGACATGCACATCTAATGATGTTAGTTTTAATTATATAAAATTACGCGGCGTTTGCATACGCCATTTTATTTGTTATGACAGTTGCTCCATTTCATGTTGGTGAAACTGTCATCTTTAATTTTCTATTTTGCCGCGGTTATCTTGGCGGCGCTGCATGTCCCAGTGTTGTGGCAGTCGTCAGTTAGTCCTCGTCTGGCTCGGCGTCATGTAAGGTCCTAATAATGTTTTAATTTATTTAAAATTCCACGGAGTTTGCATACGCCATTTTATTTGTTATGATAGTTGCTTCATTTCATGTTGGTTCAACTGTGATCTTTAATTTGAACTCAATGAAACATTCTCACCTATAGATGAAATTCAACTTCATATTATCCGTCTACAAAATGATTTAATTTTTTTTTTAAATATCTTACATATAAATATTTACATAGTTTGATCTGATTTTTAAAAATTATTTAAGATACACTTTTATAACCTTTTAACTTTACTTTCTGCTAGAAGTAAATGCACTGAAAGCCTGAAATATTATATACCAGATAGAAGAGAAACTATGGTAATAGGTCAGACTCAAGGAACAAATTAACGTCTAAATTAATATTACGCAAATTATGGAAGAAAATTCAGTTCAACTAAGCGAACTGAAAATTGTGCCGATTTCAATGGCCGTTGGAAATTCAATGTTTCAGAGATTTCCCATGAATGAAGTGACGTAACGTTACATATAATTAATTACTGGATGACGGAACATTTCAAACAATGTAATATAATTTGATACTATATAACTATTACACGTTACATCATACGGAATCGTAGTATATTTAGAGATATACTGTGATTATTTTATACGAGTTGAGTGTATTCAGATTGGCCCATAATAGATTCAAACTCATTCATGTGTTTGTTTATTTACGCAAAAAAAAATACAATATCAACAATTCCACGTCATTTCCCTTTTCATTTTGATTCCGTTATATTTTTTTATTTTTTTAATAAATACTTTTTTAATGAAATAGAGGTTCATGGAATTCGGTAGGCTTTATGACGTTCAACAAAGTTGGCAGAACACTGCGTGTGGACAATAAGTTTAGTGATTGTGTGCGTATAAGAGTTAAAGACATTTGAAAAGCTCTCATTAAAGTTATTCAAATTATTGACTACAAAAACACTTATACAGAAGCTGGTAAAATATAATTTAACATTAATATGGTTTTGAGTTGGTAAGGCTTTTTATTCTATCAACGAATGTCATCCATTTATGGATATAAGGTAATGATTATTTAGGACTGAAGGTAACATATATATATATATGTACATGCAATATTAATGCATTGAAAAGTTTGAAAGATGAATTCTAAATTTTTTTCAATGTTTTCAGCATTCAATTTAAGATCCATTATAAATAATAATTATCTATTTATTTACCTTGTTTTTACATGGATCACGTAAGATCTTACGTTTTTATACGGATTACTTATATTTCTTATGTTCTATTATAAATAAAAATAAAATATTACATACCTTTAATCGTTAGACACTATGCTCTTTAACATGTCCATTTATCACCGCCGTAGAAAACATAAAAAAAAAACACTTAAGCAACAATGGACGCAGAACGCAGTTGGACGGTAACCGTTTAAATATATACCGCTCATTTTTATTTAAGTCGATACGATGACTGTTTATTAAATCATCCAGTTCAAGAGAGCTTAAGGTTAATCATCCAACCTCTTTAGAAAATGGTTGATATGGTATACAAAAAATATTACATTATCACGGCAGAATTTCGGGTGTAAAAATTATAGGTACAAGGCAGAAATAATGTAAGTTAAGAAAAGTGTGGCAGAGCAGATGGTCAATCTCGCTCAAGGGTAGACACATATTCCTTCTTTCCTTCCATCTTCGATAGAATGGAAATTCTGTGGCTTATTTCAAGCCATTGGACTTGTCAATTCATGAATGGTCACGAAAATTTTAAGGCCTAACTCTTCAAGCTTAGCCTCGTTGACAGTCCAGACTGCTCATGTGGTAGCCCTTTGCAGGACGCTAAACATGTTCTGTGGCTTTGGTCAATATTAGATTTAAGTTGGGAAAGTCTCTTTAACGTAATCCAACAGAAGCCTGGACCAGTTGGATATGTCGAACTCATCGCTACGGAGTCCAACTACCATGCCTTTTCTATATACGCGGACACCTTCGGCGAAGAATTCAAAAAGCCCAAATCTTAACTTTTACACCCGTGTTTGGTGTTGCTCACCAAAACCCGTTACTTGTGTGGCGAGAAAGTACTCTGAAAACTTATTTTATTTCGTTACTATTCTCCAGTTGCGATAAGATGTTAAAAATATAAATATGTTGTCAAAAAAATGTTAATGTAGTCATACTCATTTATATATATTTTTACATCTAATAATATCTGCGTATGTTTTATAAGGCTTTCGTTTAAAAAAACAAACTTTAAAATTTACGTGTACGCATGTTTAATTTTAGTGTAAACGAGTTAATCTTTTAATTACTTCAGTGAGTTAATCATCCAATGTGTGGGCCTCTAAAACTCTTAGTCATCTCGGTAATGTTCTGAATAAACGGGCTGACTAGGTAGCAAAAATAGCTCCATAGAAATGTAATTTAATTCAAATTAAATTTCACGATGATTTATTGAAAGCTCAATCGCTCAAAGGTCAAACAAATAATTGGCGAATAAGTTGAGTCAAATATTTGGCGGAGGGAAATATTTGGATGGAAATGAAGAAAATGTTGAGTGGAAATATATTGAATGATAATTAATTACTAGAGCGGAGGAAACAAAGGAGGAATTACTCGTATATTTCTCTGTGTATGTAAATACAAAATAAGTACTCAGTTATTCAATTTAACATCAAAGTGCTTGAAAATAAATTCAAAAAATTGATCAAATATAATATTCAAAAAATGTATGAAATAAGATTTAATATTTTTTGCGTGATATAATATAATTCTTGATTCGTAACAGGTTTCATATTATTATATTGCAAGTTTTATGTCAAATATTAAAAAACTGCTTTTAATCTCGTTAAACCTAAAAAATAGTATTGTTATCAACTTATGCAGTCTTTTTGGTTTTCATAACAAATCGGTGACACATTTGAAGAAAGATGGAAAATAATGAGCTTTCTTAAATTTATTGAAAGAAAAAACGTAGAAAATCAAAGAAACATTTAATACAATAAATTTATTTACCACAAACATTAAGCGCATTTTCTATGAAATAATATTATTTTGTATGAAAATAATCCTTATATTTACTATACCCTTAATTCTTGCACATGTATACAATTATTATTACAAACTTGTGTCATCGTTGACTATATTTCCGTACAGAGATGAAACGCGTGTATTCAGATTAAATGAAAATAAAATATACGATAATATTTCAAATTAATTAATTTAAAATTACAAAACAAAAGTTATTATCTATGTCTGACAGCTATACCATTAAATTTAATAAAACTCTTAATTGTAATGCGTGCGATTGTTAAACGCGCTGACTAAAGAATACGCCTTCTCAAAAGTGAGTGTTGTGGTAGAGAGACTCCCTAATCGAAAGTAAAAGTCAATTTCACAGATTAACTCGGCAAACCTTAAACCTGAAAGTAAACTGAATATTCTTAAGCCCAGTCTCAGAATCGTCTGTTTACGCAATTGCGGATTCCGTGCGTCGAGTGATCCCGGTGCCTGCTTGCGCCCCTCAGGACCCCGGTTCGCAGCGCAGATTGAGTTTTATGCTGTACAAATATACAGGTTTTTCGTCGTCCCGGGGGATCGCGGCTGTGGGCCCGAGTGTTGAGCAAACAGCCGGCCGGAGCGTTAATCTACCTTCACAAATAGTCCCCTCGCTTCAGGCTTCAGCTTTCAGGTTTTCAGCCAAGTCCTGGCTTTTGGGTGAACGTGGGCAAGCAGAAATGAACCGGTGACTACTGATACAGGACCGGCTCTACCATCAACATTTTGTACGATCAATCGAATTGATGAAATATCTCATTAGAATCATTAAAAATGTATTGCTTCGAACAAATCTAACTAACGTTACATATAATACTTAGTTTGCTACTCTATTTCACCGTGGCGTAGAACTTTTTTAAATCAGATATAAATAAAAGATTTTTAGAATCTATTCCACAATATATTTTTTTTATGAAATGTTTCAGCCAAGTCGAGTGGCCATTTTTCAGTCAGTTAGTAAAGTGAGTGTAGGCTCTATATAAAGCAAAGAGCTAGTGAAAGGGTGCATATGAATTGTTTGATGGGTATATGTGTTACGGAAATCATTAATGTATAAGGAAATACTCTCATCTAAAAATCTTTTATTTATATCTTATATTATGGATTTCCACCAAGATATATCGATCGAAAAAATTGAAACATTTCTAAAGTTGAAAAGCTTTGTACTTTAATTGTATTTTATTTATTTAAAAATGTTGCTAATGAATAAACGACAAGTTAATAAAAAAAACGTTGAGAAATTCACAGTTATTAATATTTATTGAACTCTTTTGAGATCTATTTTAAATATTTAAATGCTATCACACATATTTTTAAATTAAAATTCATAGAGGAGAATACTGACAGATAAAACATATTTGTAGAATACAGTAGGTTTGTGGTTTGTCATGTTTTAAGAACGGAATAAAAAGCTTAGTAAAACGATTGATTTTACTTACTTATTCATGTATCGGCTTCGGTGACATCTCACCTACTTAATAAAAAATTTTAAACTTACCATAAATAAAAAATACAGTTATCAGTAGTAGAGAGCGAATTTAAGAGGCGTGTAGAAGGGACAGAGTCATATTTGATCGAACCGGTTAAACGGAGCGACTTTATCGGAAATATATTAAGTTATAGGCTATAATATTTATTTATTTATTTACCTTGTTTTCACATGGATCACGTAACAAAAGTTCTCTATTAGGAGACTGCAGTTTCGACTAACTCGTAGTCTTTCTCAATCCATCTCTGAGAAGGATTGAGAAAGACTACGAGTTAGTCGAAACTGCAGTCTCCTAATAGAGAACTTTTGTTACGTGATCCATGTGAAAACAAGGTAAATAAATAAATAAATATTTATAATTTATCATGGATCTCAAAGTGAATGCTCAAAACATTGAAAATAATATAAGTAATTGATTGTCAAGGATTTTTCTGTTATGTTTGATAGCTTTAAAATCAATTATTTCAATGACAAAAAAAAAGATAATGATTCAGCATTCTCATTATGGATTGTATGAGTCTTGGTATGATGGCTTTGTGCTGTATGCGAACTTTTGACCCATCAATTTAGCAGAAGGTCTTACTTTAAATCAGTGTTGTTTTGAGGACGATTTTTATTTACCAACAAGTTTGATTAAAAGGTTAAAATACGCATATAACAGATGAAAGATAGATTTTATACCATATACTTTTATAAACAAAAATTCTTGAGTCAAAAAATATTAATTTAAATCTCCGCAAGCAACTTGCCAAAACATTTGTTTGGAGCATCTTGATGTAGTGCTGTGAGACATGGTGCTTATCTGAAAATGATAAAAAAAGACTACAGGCCTTTGAGATGTGCACATACAGAAGAATTTTTGGAATTTCCTGGAGAGACCACGTCATAAATAATGAGGGTCTCAGAATAATCAAGGAAGATAGGCACCTAGTAAGAAACATCTCAGAGAGGTGAGACCGATGGGTCGGTCACATCGTGCGCCACGATGGTCTGCTTCATGACATTGTGGAGGGGATGGTTGACAGTAGAAACTGTAGAAGGCGACCTATACGGGAGTATTTGCTGCAAGTGTTCGAGGACATGAGTTGTAGCTCTTATGCTGAGCTGAAGAGGACTGCAGAGGATCGAGAGGAGTGGAGATCGAGATGCAAGATTCTGTTGCTGCAAACCAATCCACCGGATTGATACTACAAAGAAGACTTATATACAATGAATTAAATAATCTATCGATTTTAGATAAATAACACTCTCTTTAAATGATTTATTTTGTATTAATTCTTGTAACTATTATATATAATTAAATATATAATGCAACAAATTCTTTATACGCATCAATTCGTTCAGAAAAAATATCGGCAGAGGCGGGATGCGATCCAGCGAACTTTGGAACCAACCATTTGTTCAAGTTCATTACCCTTGACCACTCGACTATCATCTGCCCGAACTGTTGTATGGAATAAGTTGCATTTATACCATTGTTTATCATTTAAACGATAGATGTCTCTATAGTATATATTCACAGTGTGTATATTATAATTTTTAATATTCACTCAGTCTACATTTATTCACAAGTTTAATATTATTACTTTCCGACTCCGATTATAGAATGTGTATATTTAATTATTTAATTACTTATAATATTGTGATACAGTCAATGATCTATAAAAGTAGATTAGAATATTGAAATAATAAAATATTTAAAAAATTATATATCTTATAACTATGACCAAATAACATAGGGTGGCCCTGGTGTGTTTCTGGGCAGTGGAAACCGCTGAAAAATATTTACTGCACGCCTGAGGGAAAAGATTAAAGACAACATAGCGGCCAGAACCGTAAAAAATAGTGCCTGCTCTATTTTATTTTTTTAGCTGATTATTTTTCTGGGTTAAGTACTGAATAAATTGACTTTGCTCTGGGTATAAAATTACAGTATTTACTGTGTGGAAGTAAACACTTAAACCCGCAAAAGATAAACGCCTACACAAGGCTCTATACTTCTACTGAGAAATGAAAATATATCTGCCTTTGATGCCGCAAAGATTTTTTTATATTTTATGTAAGACATATTATTAGGTTTCTTGTATATATTGGTTTTGTGGTACATAATTTGATTAAGTTTATTTTATAATAAAAATAAATCAAGTTAAGTAATCAGTATATGTGTAGAATTTAGTTGATCTATTTTTTTAAGAATAAAATTGTTCTTAGATTATACACATTTGATTATAATCCTTCATTATAACTTAATTTTTTTTTACTGCAATCACAAAAGCTTGTGATGTTTATCACAACGCATTTCGTAAAAATGTTACAAATTACTTTTTAAAAAATCCTGAAAACTCTGTAAAAGATCTTATATCCTAAAAACAGTAGCGAAACAATAATTTAAAAAGTATCTTAAAAGAAAATTATATTAAAATAGTGAATTCAAATATATATTCCCAAAAATTAAGGAAATAAAGATTCACAAACATGTTTTTATAATTAATCAACAATATTTGCCTTATTAACTTCTTAGGTTTTCACGGCCAGATTTGATATTTCGGATATTTCGGAGAGAAGAAATTCGCCACTCACGTCTAAACCCAAAAGCCACAATATCAATATTTGCCTCTTTAGATTTAAATACCTTACATAGGAGCTTATTATAAAAGCACATCTGAGAATATTATGGATTATCTTGATTTGACAGACAGCGTTTAAAAATAAGAACAACTTATAATTTTAGTGCTAAAATATAGATTTGCTATTTGTTCATGATTTTTTATTTTTCTTCTTTGAACAATATTTTATATGTGACAAGTATTTGTTTCTTTTTGCAATTTAATTATGTATATTCCTGTTTCTTGGTTATTTTATATCGGAACCTCTCTTGCGAACTTACCTATATACTTGTACAATGATATGTATACAATTATGTGGATACAACAGCAGGTCAATTGTCCTATTGAAGCAGCATCTCCACAAGTACCTGGATATCTACATATACAAGGTATCTACATTCCACAACACTGAGTGCATCCATCAAGTACTCAAGATAGCCAGTTGCTATCTTGATTCAATGAGTTGGAATGGCGATCGATCCGATCAAATACTACTGAATATTTGACTTTTCCTATCTAATAGATAGCAGGATTACTATGATATTGTTTGATTTATTTTTTACCAATTTCCGATCCATATTTGAAGGAAAAGTGGCTACAATTCTATTTATTTAATAAGATCAAAATCTGTTTTTTAAATATTTATCAATTTTAATGGTGATTTCTAAACATTTAACGAATTATTATTTAAAACAATTACCAAATTGAAGGACAACAATTTAGAGAAATAATTCAGTTGTGGTTCATTGTAATTTTTTTTTGCAGTTGTAAGCTTATCAGACATAAATTAAAGTAATCATTATTTCTATCCATTTTTATTAATCTCATTTGAAGAAATATAGATAATACAGATTTTTGATGCACGAAAATTGCCTAAATTCAATTTATCGCTATTGTTTTTGATAGAAAAGTTTTTTTTCTTCTAATACTTCCATATTATTTTGTAAAATAAAAAGTATTGCCAACCATTAAGAAATGTGGAAATGGCCGCAAACAAACGATTAAAAATGTCTTGTGTGTGTTCGGAACTTACACAATGCACACAACCTCTCACATCCGGCCCTGAAAATGAGAGACTCCAGCTCTGGAAACAAGTCGCATCAGAGGATTTCATTACTCCAAAGGAAGGCCTCCCGACTGGCAAGCCTTGACTGGCGTATCTGGAAATCCCTGAACAGATTAAGAACCGGAGTTGGTAGAACAAAATACAAACTCAAGCGGTGGGAATGCTTTGGCATGGAGAGTCAATGTTGTGTGACTGTGAAGACTTGCAGACCGCCTCACGCCTAAGATCTTGCTCCATGTGCTCAGAAAGCTGCACATCTCAGGACCTAATGCTCGGCAACACACAGGCTATCGATATTCCCAGATATTGGAAAAACATAACTTGAATTTGCTGACACGAGGAAAAATACGGTATTTTTATAATATTAAACATTAACTCATGGCGAGCTTTAAATATTTATCTGATTTAATATCACACCAAAAATCTAATAATAAAACCGCGGCGTTTCATTCAGCCTCGCATCAAGTAAGCAATTAGGCAGTTTTTAAGCACCGGGTGTAACTACCTATTTAAGCTCGGTAGGGGTCATGTTTAATGTGGCAGCTGACGAGACGTCTGAGTAATTTTCCAGTCATTTTCCCGAACAAAGTCAAACAGTTATTTCGTTACGGGACCAACTTCGGAGTTATTAAATAACGTCCTTATTCATTCATCTCGTCAACGTCAATTTTCGTGTCCGTTTGTATTCATAATATTGAGGAAGGAATACTTTTTTAAGCATTCTGAAATTGCAATCTTCTTTCGTATAAATTATCATCATCCAAAAAAATTTAATTCATTTTATTATTAATTGTATCCAGTTTTGTAGAAATAAACGTTTTCTAGCTCTTTTTAGGCCATTAATATGATGAAATAATTAAAAATATATGAATTAGAGAAATATTTTGGTTGTTTTTTTAGTTGTTTTTTATTATAAACGAGTATAGTAGTATGATTTTATTTATTTCATTTAAAAATGAGGCTTTATATTTGTATATAAAAATGTGAATAATAATAATTCACTACAATTTATTCATCACAATTCTCAAGTGTAGGTTACGGGTTCGACATGCTTAATGCAAAACTTTCGATATTTTAATGTAACATTTCCTTAATATAGAATAACACTTAAACAATTCATCTGAATCAATTTGTTATTTAATCACACATCTGCTATTTAAGATGTTTAAATATTAAGATATTATTTATAAGATATTAAATACCGAGCTAAAGTTTTTTTAATGTTGTCAGCATTCACTTTATATGAACGGGTTATATTTGTTTTTTAAGCCGACTTGGCGTCCAGATTAGAACCCAAAACGTCCATGGTATACTCAAAAATTTATTAAGAAAAAATATTGAATCGTAAACATGTTTTCATACAAGACTATTGTAACTTGACAGCTGTCAGATAAGACTGCCATAGTCAGCAACATAACTAAAAATAAACTGAGGCTAAGTAGGTACAACGAATATTTTGAAACAAAAAAAAAACAAAACGGAAAAAAGGTGAACAAAATAAATATTTTTTATAAACATTATTTCACTAATCTAAGCTCGATGAATTGAATATAATGTAGAATTCAACCAAAAGAAGGTACCGAAAAAAGAGATTCATGTACCTGCGTCAGATTAAAAAATATAAGCACGTAAAAGGTAAATAAATATATTTTTATAAACATTACACTTATCTGAATATAAGGCTTATATAAATTTATAATTGCGTAAAGCACTAAAAAATATCTTTATTAACAATAATTACGTACAAATTAAGATCTTAAAACATATATCAATGTGTTTAGAAAAGTGGATATATTTTTCACTTCAAGTTTATATTCATATTATACTGATAACTAAATTAAATCTGTTGGTAAACTTCTTGTGCGATATAAAATGTTGTATTTATTTTTCTAGTATTGCTCCAGTAAGCTCTTTAGGTGATAAGTACAAGTATTAAGAAAATAGCTACAATGAATATATCTATTAGCTAACACCGCTCGAAAGATACTCTTTAGCTGTGTTTTGCTGTGCTTAATTACCGCCGGTGAATTATGTAAGACATATACACATTTATGTAAACATGGACGCCGCTTATGCAAAGCACCGAGAAAATAATTACGGTTTGCGAGCGCTTAGCACGTGAACCGAGAAATATAATACCAACATTTAAAACAATACCATCTGACGTGGAAAACAACCTGTTCCTGCTTTGCCCGAGCTTTTCCTCATTAAAGAAAAGCTCGCGTAAAAAAGTGCAGCCTCCCGCGAGTGGTTGATGTGAGAATAGACCAAAAGAACAGCAGGACACTGCCGCAATTATATTTTTTTAATTACTAGCTATAAAGCTTTGCATCGCGAAAGCTCCACTGCGGACTTGTATAATAGTTTTCAGAGCTTTTCATTATAAAGCGAGTATGGCTTTTATCGTATTCATATTTACAAAAATGCGCGGTGGTGATTTTCTTATAGTTTTTTATGAGCTTTTTTAATACCATGAATGTTGTAATAGCATATTTTATCTTTCTTTCTATGATGTTATTTCTCACAATCAATTATTTTGGACAATTTTACGTAGCACGCATGTTCAATATGGATTGAAAATATTTTTCGCATGACAAAATAATGCGTAAACCGTGAAATTAATGCATTGTAACTGAAACAATTTACAGGTATTTAGAGTGTTTTTACAGTTTTTAAATAGTATTATAAATATAATTGAATATACAATTATATTCCTTGGATTATTTTGTTTTATTACAATAGAATATTATTTTTTATACTCTAATCCTTCATATATAATTGATTAATAATATAAATTCGTCAAATTTGCTTGATTGCACGGGCGGAAGTATTGGTCTCGGTGAACCACGCTGTGTATAGTAGTAGAACTGAGGTTCATAGTTCGTGGTTCAAATCCCAGCGTCTGCCGTTACTTTTTGTCCACAAATCGATGCGATAAATTTGATGTAGAATTGTATGTTTATATCAAATTATCAACTGTATTCCATTTGAACGTGCTGTTGTTGCACAAATAAGATAGTTGAGTTGATTTGTTGAGTTGTTGAGTTGTTAAAAAATTAGAATATTTATCAATCTTTTACATGTTAACAATCATTGATGTAAAAAATTATATTAATAAAACATTTAAATCAAAGCAAAGAGAGAAGAAATATCTTTAGTATAAGTATTTTTTTATTGAACTAGTGAATGACCGATGAAGTATGCAGAGTGCATAAATCCGAGGTGAGTGTATATGTAGATTCTCAGAGTGAATAATTTAAATATAAACATCTACCAATTTTTATATTATTTTCAAGAATTCTCAATTAAATCACATAAATGAAAAGTTACTATACATCATTTTAACTTTAATAACAAATAATTTACTTATTTTAACTAGTAAGTCTTTATACTCGTATTGTACTGATTAATGATACTCTATGGTTGTATACTTGCAAAAAAAATTGTGACAAATTATATTAATTACATTTATTCACTATCTGACAGTATTTGCCTGTATGTCTACATATTAAAATAAAAATATTTATTTTAAAGAATAAATTTGATATAATACGTTATTACCTATTTTATGTTGAGAGACAAGTTATGAAGACTTGTTATACTCGTAATTAGTATCTTTTACAGGTTTTTTTTAACATCACTGATCAATGAAAAATTTTTGTAAATAAACCTGAAATATTTCACTTCAGCGATGCAAATCTATCGTTTATTTTACGGGGACATCATTTTTTACAATCTCGACGCTTTTCAAATCTCAATAACAATGAGAGGACCGAAAAGTCTCTTTGCAATCACTCTGAAGGCAATGGATATTGAATTGTTTTTATAAGCATTCAGAAGGTTTTATCTTTAGCGACTGCTCTAATAACCGCCATTAGTTAGAGAGGCCCGTTTCAGGGGACATTGTCGACAAAAGCTGTGTTTTGTATAAAAATGTATTCAGTCTGGTCGGTGGGGCTTTGTGGACCGGATTTTGCAGCGACAAAAGGAAATGAAGAGATGAGAAACGGCTGGAGCTGAACCTTTTATGTGCTGCTACATTATTTTTTCAATGAATGTTGTAAACGTCATTTTTTTGGGAACGTTTCCACATTCGAATTTCAATTTAAACTTTTCCAACACATCATCGATATATTTTCAAATAAAAAATATTTTTCAAAATAATTACGCCGAAGCTTACATGTCAAAAATATTTATATTTTTTACGAAAACAAACATTACTTTACATATTTTGTTGCGTAAAATAAAATCGAGGAATTTTCGTTTTTCACGCTTTATTACTTTGCTCTTATATAATCTCGTGTTTTCTAAAAGGACATTTTCTTGGAAATTAAATACGAAAATATTTATCCAAGGACAAAACTAGCCCTATGATGAAAGCTGACATCAAATAAGTTTTGAAATCTGAAGGCACGCCTGAGGCCAAAGCTGAAATTGTAATAAAGTCAAGAAAAACCGTAATACTTTTTTTGTATGTAAACATATACAGGAGAATACCGAAAGATGGTGATAGTAATTCTGAAGTCTCATCTGTGGAATTCTATGACGCTTCCCATGATGCATATGGCTAAACGCTGCATGTGGTGTGTTGATCCGCCATTGTCATAGACTACAGCCCGACATTCACGGATCATCCTTATTATTACAGGAATTTACTATGAATGAACAAAAAAGTACGAAACGGATATGGGAAAAATAATATGCTCCACTTAGAGAGAAGATAAAAAATGATTGTCATCATAATATATTTTGATTTATTAGTTTTTTCGAATTTCTCGCCATTCTTAGTTAACCCTCGCCTTACGATGCTAAAAACTTCCGCGCGTTCCGATGGTGTCAACTCATTACACATTCTGATTTAAAGTGAATAAAATGAGTAGAAATTCGAAAAAATGAAAATATTCAAAGATATCGCTTAATTTTACAATAGTTGATGTCAATAAGCAGTAATAATTGACATTTAATAGCTAAAAACATGAAAAACATCAGACGAAGATCTCAAACGGCCAGACGCACCTTGTCGCGTGAACATCCGAGAGCTACTAACATTACTTGGCCTGTCGACATATGGATGAGCCGATATCATTTCGACTAGGCGACCAACTGAGGTTTCCCGTCTCGCTCACTCATATTAGTACGTCAGCGAGAGTGAGGAGTATAGATGCCGACGTATCTGTGTATTTTTTAATTTTATTTTCGCACACACTTCCGGCAGGTGCAATGATTCATAACAGTTGACGCGTCTTGATTGTAGTGGTGAATTTATTCCGGATTTTAGAAAACATTTTCCTCCTCCCGATGAGTGCCTATTATTATAAATATATATTTTTTTTCAATACGTAAATGTATTAAGGAGGAATACCTAAAATCTGAACCCTGTGTGTATTATATTTACAGAGATATTTAAGTTATTACAAGCAATGTGTAGTCGATAGACATCATCGGGGAGGAGAGGTTAATTATATATTGTTATTTTTATATTGACAAACAATATGAAAAATATTATAAGGATTTTTTTACATTTTTTATTGAGTGATGACATATTGTACCTTCATCATAATCAATGGCTTCTCGACGAAGCTGACATTACAAAGAAAATTAAAAACAAGGAAATTAACGAAAAGTATATCGCAGAGAAGTGTAAAAATAAAATAAATCACAAAAATAAAAAGAGAGAAAAAAAGAGAATAAAAATAAATCAATGAAAATAATGAAAAATTTCTAAAATGCTTAAAGACCACTAAGATTAAGAAAACCAATGTTTTGTGAAAATCATCTTATCTTAAAATAAATTATTAGAACAAATAATTTGCTAATAAATTAAAGCATCATATTATATAAACGAGTAAATTCACTGTTTGTGAATGATGTTTTTGTGAAATCGTCCCCATATATTAATGTTGTGTGAGTTTATTTATTGGCATCTTGTTGAGCATACGGATATCTTTCGTAACCAGCAAAATATGCGGTGGGTACGGGGCGAGGAAATCATATTATCTATGGAGCCGTAATGGTGCGTACGTGATGCGCGGGTTGAGGTTTAATTCAATCTCAAGGGTCTGCGACAGAACTGAGCACCTCTCCCTACTTCCCTTTTGTGGTTTTCGACACCCAGGTGTGGATCTAGTGAAGTTTTTGCAATAAAAGCTTAGACGATTAAAAGAATTCCATGAATTTCTGTCACATAGGTCTAGACATTGGTTTCCTCACAACATTCCAACTCTGCAATCAGAACTTGGCCGATTACCTGTAAATAGTTTCCAGGGTCTTTCAAATTTGACATTTCTTACATCAATGAATCGAAGAACAACAAATGGCGGACGCGAAGATTCAAACCACAAACCTTGTTAACAAAACTATATTTTATTTTATAGTTTACATTTCTTTACCAAACGCGTCATCTATAAAAATAACGCGTATCAATATTATAAATCGTGTTAATTTCTCGATTCAGTGAGTGGAACAAGTGGCTGCAGGCATAAGCTGAGTACAGACAGATCATTGGGTTCGCAAACGATTCTCGGTTCGAATACCAGCATCCGCGGTTTTTTCTGCGATTTATTGATGAAAGAAATGTGTTTTAAAATCATGTTTGCTGCGAATTTACGAGTATAAATACGAATCAATTTGTTGAATTATATTTTGTTTACCTTAAAAAAGATGTAAAACCGCCCATTTTCTTTTGTACTGCTACAAATCCTATCATCTATCAATACCACCAAATTATGCTGTATAATGTCTTAAAAAAAGGCGCATTTTAATTAAAATTGTATTTATAAAAAAAAAACAATCCTGCAGATGATCAATGTACTAGTATGAAGGTCAACCTTTCTTGAATAACTTATACAGATGGCGAAAGTTCCATATTATGCTCAAGTTAGGAAAGAAATATGAAAAACGATTCCACGTTATTTTATACAAAACATTTGTATGAGAATATTTTATTTTTGTATCAATATTGCAGAATCGATCAATAAAAAATTGATTGTTTTT
This sequence comes from Glossosoma conforme, assembly GCA_022606575.1. Classification (NCBI taxonomy): domain Eukaryota; kingdom Metazoa; phylum Arthropoda; class Insecta; order Trichoptera; family Glossosomatidae; genus Glossosoma; species Glossosoma conforme. Next base: position 1,519,632 of record JAGTXR010000089.1, read on the forward strand.
ACGTATCAATTAAAATAATAATATATTTCAAATGATTAGATAACATTATTGCCCCTATTTCTCCCCTGTCTTATGGCCACATAATAAAATCATGCGGATACGATTTCTTGATGCCTTTCGTGACAAATCAATTTCTCGGAAATACATAGAGAGGTATATTGTACCCTTCATTTTAGTTTATTTATAATGTTTTTTGTTGTATATATATAAAACAAAAAATATATCTACGTACGCAAAGATTCAAGTAAAAAAATTATAACAATTGACGAAGGATATATTATGTGATTTTCAATACATAGCTGATTTATATTTTGTTTTATCAATAAGTATTAAATTTTTATTTATTTTTTATCACTTTCTTTAACCCACATTCATCATCATGAGCCTGTATCCGTCCACTGTTGAACGTAGTCAGTTTCCATCTTCTTCGATCCTCCGCCTCCGAATCCAGGTCACTCACGCTATTCTTCTTATGTCGTCAGTACATCTTGCAGGGGGTCGGCTAATGTTTCGTTTGCCAGTTCTTGGGCACCATTCCAATATTTTTCTTCCCCAACGACCGTCGTCTCTTCGACAGATATATCCTGCCCATTGCTACTTGAGTGTGCCTATGCGTTGGGTAGCATCCACTACTTGAGTTCTTCTGCGTATTACCTCGTTTCGGATTCTATCTTTTAGCGACACTCCAAGCATGGATCTCTCCATATCGTGCTGGGTGACCTTTATTATATGGGTAAGACTTGCTGTCAGATTCCACGTCTCTGCGCCATAAGTTAATACAGTTAGGATGCATTGGTTAAATGCCTTAGTTTTTAGACATTCCGGAATTTTCGCTTTAAAAATGTACTTTAGTTTTCCGAATGTTGCCCATCCCAGTTGTATACGCCTGTCGATTTCTTTTGAGAAGTTACTTCATCCCAGTTATTTTACTTGTCCCAGATAGGTATAGTCGTATATTTCCCACATTATGATGTTCCAATATAAACAAAAAAATACGCGAGTAATCTCACATAAATTTTCAGTTAAATTTTAGCGAAATATTTTAATTGGTGAAATTTACAATATTTTTCAATATTCTTATATTTATAAATCATTAAAGATCCACACCAATAATAAATAATTGATACAAATATACAGTAAGTTTGAGCACATTGGAACTGAAGAAGCTTTCATAGATAGCAAAACTGCATTCTTCAATCGAGTGAAGCAGTGCTCAATATGATCCATATTAAAACAAGGTATGAAATTCTTTCGAATTTAAATATCATCTTGTATGAGTTTTCTCTCAACTTCTCTCTTATTATAAAATAATAAATTATATTTCAAAAACATTAATTGACGATAATTTATAATACTTAGAAACTATGCACAACGTATTTTATGAAGACAGTAAAAATAAATTTATTTTCAATGATTTCATTTGAAATTTGAAATACAGAATTTGAAATTCAATATAAATAAATATTAAGCTTTTTTTTTCATCTTTTCATCAAATTCGTTCCCCTCACCGTAATTTTCCAATGAATGGAAGCGGGAAGGAAAATCTGATCAAAGTGATTTTGATTGACTGACTTAAGTTATGTTTATTATTTGATACATTTCTATTCAAAATATTGTTTCTGATAAACAAATCTTGAACGCAAACCAGTTGGCTTTTTTTATAGAGTAAATGAAATATTGTAACAAATTTACGGTGTCATTGATAATAGATCGCAAAGGAAAGAATATCCAAAAATATCGTCCGTATAATCTCATATAAATGTACGATAATTCTGCCGGTCTCGTGTTTGTACCCTTGAGTGGAAAATAAAAGGAATCGTTTAAAGTTTGGCAACGAATGTAATTGGATTCATTCCAGGGAAGCAACTCCGTTTTAATAATTGTACCAGCGGAATGTTATGTGGCTCCCACTACACCACACAGTAACTTGTAATCGAACAAACGTTGCCAACTCAATGTACGAGTACAAGGCGAATTCCTAATTTCTACAGATCGGCGATAAAGTATGTGAATCAATTTTTTACATTGTACTTACTTATTTTTTATATTAAAATGAAATAAGTGTTCAATTTTACCAATAATTTACCTCAACAAAACAAGTTCTTTGAAAATAGCATGTCGTAAGCGCGGTTCCCATTATATCCTCGAAGTTAAGAAATATTTCATGATTTTACTGAGGAATCCCCCGTCTAAACCAAGTCGACTCCAGATCGCTGCGATTGTGAGACGCGTGTTGGATAGGGAGCAGGTCGCCAAAGCAAAGAACTCTTCAAGAAGCATATTGATATTTATTTTTGGTAAATACAAGAAGACATACAAACTTCGGGAAATAAACACTGATGTGTATCTGTCAGTGCCCGGGCAGAAAGTGTTTCGGACCGCGCAGTAACAGTTACAGCGCCCATGGACTACATATCGGCCATATGGCGTCTTCCCGCTCTTATACGACAGGTAGCGGCTGTCAAAATCAAATAACCAAAATGGCGCGTCTTATAGCTCCTTGAATCTGAAATTTAGACTAACATTTTTATACATATGCATTACAGACGAGCGAATATAAATAAGAGACAAAAGATCGTATATCGGGTCTTTTCGGCACCAGCCTCAAAGAGCTATATCGAGTTGATATCGTGTACACGTGTAAACGAATCCGTGGCCTTATTTAAGTGATTATTAATTACTTAATGACCTAGTTGTATGATAAAACGAGGTTAAATATCATCATCTTTTTGATTTGTTGAATATCATAGCTTACTAGAAAGATGTGTCTACGTGAAACAACACTAAATAAAGCGGTTTTTTTAATTAAGCGAAATAATCTATCGATCGCACTCACTATATAGTTGTTTAGATGGGTCTAATGGACGCCATAGCAATCCTGCTTTAGTTGCCTGGGGCGATAAACTGTGGCCAGAAAGCACACAATGACCGTAGTGAAAACACTCGTAAAAATAAAAACAAACCAAGGTTTTCGTCCATTAGTTTTAGCGTAGAATGGCCTGGCTATCGCAAAGCTCTCTACCAGGATGTGAAGCCTATATGGAGGTAGCTAGACTTAAGTTTCTGAAACCGCTAGCAAAAACAATTCCGATACAACTAAAAATTATAATTGCGAGTATTATATTATTAGTTAATTGTTAATACATTTAAATTTATATAAACGATTTATAAAAAAAAACTAATAATAAAGCTTTTGAATAAATGTTGACTGATTGAATCTTAATAAGATTAAGAAATAATAAGAACAGAGATATCTATCGTTATATGATTTTAACAATTGTATAAATACATCAAAATTTCGCGTATCTGTCCAGGCAGAGAATGGTCGTGTGGACAACGTGGTGTATAGGACGAAACCAAGGTGCAACACTCGAGGTACGAATCCTGCGTCTGCCAATATTTTTCTGAATGGATTGATGCGTAGAATTTGATGTAGAATTGTATGCGTGTATTTAGTTATTGATTTAAAAAAGTTATTTAATGATTCGTGCACTCATCTTTACCCATCATACTAAAAGTTAAATCAGTCAAATAATTCGTTTTAAAAACAAATACCTTCAGAGAACACTGAGTGTACGACACTTTGTGAGAAATGTACAATGTGAAAGAGCGGCTAAGGCAACCTTCCATACTATAGTTGGTAAAGAGACGAAGGATCTGACTAGCACTAGAACATGTAATTTGGATGTCTCAAGAAAGCATTATTTCTAACTATCTGTTTTTAAGGTTCTTGTCCGTCCTGCAAGGCCGTCGAAAAATATAATTGAAATGTGCTCAGTGAAGTTCCAGGAGGCACAGCTTTTTGACGACAATTTATGTCGACTCTATGATATACACATGATTACAATGCACTCATTCGTGTACTAGTAGTGTTAAATTAATCGTTTTTGTTTCAATATTATATATTCAATATATTTGTTTATTATTTCAGTAAATAATATCGTTTCAAATGTGAATTTTAAAAACACGCTCGCGTATTTTTCCATAAACATAAAACACGAATCGCGAATCCTAAACAAACATAATGTTTACAAATATGATGTGCAGAGAAAAATAAAAAAGAATCCCTCTTATCGCGCATAGCATTTAAATAATCCCTACCAACCTTATTACACCACACGTTCCCGTCTATTTGCTATTATCATCCGCAAATATATATTCAGTATAGGAAGGCAGAAAAATTCCCCCAGGAAAATAAAGGTTTGTAGATTTGTTGGCGAGCTTAACAGGTCCAGCCCCGAGCTAACATATTGATCTAATCTTGGCTTCTAGAACCATCCTTATATTGTAAACCTACTAACTGTACTTACGTAAATACGTATATACTGCCCTACAACTGATGCTCGATCAATTATTTTGAAACAATTTTGTGCTCATTGATTTCTTAAAGGATTTTTATTATATCTGAGGATCATAAGCAGTGATTGGACTTAATTTTTTCACATCTTTGTGAACTGTATCTGTTATATGAGAATCGGTTATCGACCTCCACAATCTTTTTGTGGCAAGGAAGGATGGATATATCGAAACTGCACTTCTTTAGAGTCAGTTAATTTTTTTTTCATCTCCGATCCATTGGACTAGTCAATTCATGACTGGTCACGGCAATTTTAAGGTTAAACTCTTCAAGTTTAGCCTCGTTGATAGTCCAGACTGCCCATGTGATAGCTCCTTGCAGGACGCTGAACACGTTCTGTGGCATTGCTCAATATTAGATTTAAGTAAGGAAAGGCTCTTAAGCTTAATCCAACAGAAGTCTGGATCGGTTAGATATGTCGACCTCATCGCTACGGAGTCCAACTACCATGCATTTTCTGTATACGCGGCGACCTACGGCGAAGAAGTCAGAAAGTCCAAAACTTAACGTCTGAACTACTAACTTTTACACCCACGTTTGGTGTTGCTCACCAAAGCCCGTTACTTGCATAACGAGAAAGTACTCTGAAAACAATGATTTGGTAGTGCAACGTAGTGATCGCAGGCCCAAAAAAAAAACTCCGATCCATGTGTTATGCTCCGGAATTTGCTGCACTTACACTAATTAGTATACTGACACCTATCGTTAAATTGACTAACATAGTTTAAGATATATTACGAACACCTTCAATCCCTCAGGCCTCAAAATTAATTCATGTCTCTCGGCCAAAACTTTGTAATGAACTGACTTAATTACTAATACCATCATTTTTGATAATGAGAATCAATTGAATATGTTGCATTTACTTTTAAAAATTCATACGTAAATAAGAGTCTTTTACTCATAAATAAATAATTTTTTGAGTAAGTAGATAAATTATGTTGGGAAATGGAGAATCAACACTTTAAATATCAATTATTATCTATTAATTAAAAACTAAAAATAAATATCACATGTAGGAGTTTGAAAAAGTTTTTTCTTTTAAAATAACACCATACTATGCTTGAATATTTTGATAAATGATTACATGTCACGAATACGAAGAATTCATCTTTTCAACAAATATTCGAATAACCTTAATGTTACGTTAAGAATAATCTTACAGGTTTATAATACATTTCATTGTAAGCAATGCTTCAAAACGTCAAAAAATGTACCATAATGTTTATACTCTCGATTGTTTTTCTTCTTTTTTGTATTCTTCAGCGTGCTGTTCATTTCCACTATAACGGTAACAAGAGGATTTTCTATGTTCCACAGTGAAGTCTACTAAAGTATTTCAACACGCTGTACGATTATCCCCTACCTACTCTCACCGTAACACCAGCAGTAGATGAAAGAATGTAAGTCAATATATTACAAAATAAAGCCTGCGTTCCAAGGCTTTGTTTCCAATTCCAAGGCATCTCCATATATCCACGTAGTTTATTTACGTTTTACCTTTGGTTTCGCTTGCGCGGATAGAACGGCGTCTGTGAAACTCTAAACTTGACTCTTTAGGAGCCTCTGGACTATCTGTTTTGTGAGCTCCCATAGTCTTTTGTATTGGCATTTCTAAGCTGAAATAAGTATAAAACTAATGCAGTAAATTCGTTCTCGTACCTTATAGAACTAACTGAAGATTGATTATGTTCCGCACTTAAAAACGTTTAGGGATTTAGCGAAACAACGTTTTACAGATGGTTTCACTCGCCGTATTTACTGTAAATACGTAATCCATTTAACAAAGTTTTTTCTTTACAGAATGTAAAATTAACTTAAATATTCGCAAAAAATTTTAAGAAACCATTAGTAATTATAATTTGCTGAATTCAAGACAAATTTACAGTTTTCTAATCTAGAGAAAAATTGTCTTTTTGATTCACTCTTTATATCCTACAATGTATAATGAACATAATGAAACATTCAAAAATTATAAATTATAATATTGTTTCTCATTTTGTATGCTTTCCTGCGTTGAGCCGTACTTTAGTATAAGACAAAATGGTACAGACCGCAGGAGCGTCGAGCTGATCATTCGATTTCAGAAAATTTAAAATTACAAATTACTGTAAATAGTAGCATACAAGGCAGATTTGCTGATGAGAATGGATAATACCTGTAGGAGCGTCTCACCCTGATCAACGACGCGTGGTAAGCAACTAGCGGCAACCCATCCATGTTTTGATTCGTCTTAAATGTTGCTTAACTTAAGCGATCATATTATATATATATCGAATCATATTTTCGATTGTCGTTCGTCACTACGTTATTATTTTATATTATAAATCCTTACACGATAAGTATATCTAAATATCATGTTGCAATTTTGTAGTATACATAATATTATTATTTTTACCATATCCGCGCCATTTTTGTAGCATACAAACACCAAAATTGTCGTTTCACAGTTCTGCGGGCTTAGTCATGTTCCAAATGGTAACATGGATGGTTCATAGGAGTTTCCAGTGCAAGGGTCCACGATCTAGCATAAACTGCGACCGTAGTACCAGAGAAATATTTGAGTGTTTTGTTGTCGCTGGGTTGAAAAGATTGGCCGGAGGAGGAAGTCCGAGATTCCGTTTCCAGGGGACACCGCATGGAGGTTCTTTTCATGCTCCCCACTGACACGAAGAAGAAGATTTAAATCTTTAACAATCAGCGTTTGTAAGGATGAGCTTTTATAAGCTTGACGCTCCTGAGGCTTGCATTTTTTTTTGATTCGAAAGATAGAGTCTGAATGACAAACGAACGCTTTTACCACTGGACTATGCCACCCGGCTGACATAATATCAAATTCATCATAATATGATATTACGATACGTTATATCGCTTTCTTCAAAGGCAATCTTAATAAATGTGCCGGGAAATGTGGGCGACGGAAGATTTGGGAGGGGGGGATGTTTGTCAGAAATGTTTATCGTTATTGTTTTTTGTGTAAAAATCTTGGCAGGTGTAATGTAATTGAAATCGTTGGCAGAAAAGCCCCGTGCAACAGACGGGCTGTCACTTTTTGTCGGCAAAGAAAATAAAAATATACAGATGATAGAATACAAAATAAAACGGGAATCCCGCCCGAAACTGTGAAATATTAAAATTTGGGAACATGCCGACATGCATGGTCGGCAAATACATTTTTAATATCGGCGGGAGTGGAGCTAATGTGCTTTATAGTGGCGATAGAAATCATATTTTTCAGCTTTCGCTAGTATTTTTTAGTGCCCAAAGTATTTTATACTGAAAATCTATTTCGCGTTATATAATAAAATACGATTCATTTTCTTTTTGGTGTAATTAAATATTGACTTGTATGACTAAAACAATTGTTTAATTTATGAAAATTTTGTACTATTTGTAACCCTTTCGTTACGGCTTGGTGTAATACAAATTATACTGTCAATACGGCGTGAATTTTTCAAACCATATTTTTGCTTAAAACTAGTATTTGAAGCATAAATGTACTTATCTGGTCTATTTTCATTTATCATATTGATTCTTGTTTCCTTTAGCTATCAGATGATGCATAAAAAACTATTATATTTAAACGTTCATTATGTAACTCCGATACATGTGGTGGCATTGACACATGTGGCTTACATAAAAATCGCTCCTGTGACGAAACCTTACGATATTTATTTACATGCTTTACAGATTCCTGTAAAGAATACATTGAGGTTGATAATGGGAATGACTGCACTTACAATTTCCTACCGTAGAGGTCACAATGAGTACTGAAAGTAGCAAAACGATATATCACGTCAACGGATGTCAACGGTCGGGGAATCTTGGACGGCATATGCTTACAACCGATGCGAAAGGATTAATGTGCGCTCTCTAGAATAGTGGTCGTTAACCTTTTAGGCACCTCGGTGCACCTCATATTTATCAATGTTAAAAAGTGTTGCAATATATTTTAATAAAATATCATATTCTCAGGTTTTTCAGGCTATGTAGCACCTTAAAACGAATTATTGTGGGATATTCCATTCATTTCTTTATATTTTAGCAGTAATATAATAATTTAATAGAAATTACAGCTGGCTTTTAGTCGTTTTGGAAGAATGCCGGGAACTACATGATAGCGACAGCGATAGTTTGTCTTCTTCTTTATCCTAGCCATTTCCCATCATCTGGGGTCGGTTCTCCTTGTGCACGTTCGCCATGTCTGTCTGCCGTGCGTTGCATTCTCGGTCAAACCCAGGGTTTTCAGGTCCTTGTTTACAGTTGCAGTCCAGGTTGCCTGCGGTCTTCCAGGTCTTCTTCTCAGCGTGGGTATGTTGAGGGCACTCTTCACTATGTGGTTCCTCATCTCTCCGTGTCACATGCCAATACCATCTTAGGCGGTTTTCCCTTATCTTTTCAGGTATGGGGGCCACCCGAAATGAACCGAGAATATGCTCATTTCGAACTCTGTCCAGCGATAGTTTATAACGATCATATATTTCAGTTATGAAAGCAAACATGGAGAAATTATTATAATGTAAAAAATTACAAATATAATGTTTTTATTACATCCTTTTTATTTCACAGTAACCTTTTGATCAAATGGGCGTCAGACGCGTCAGGCTAATCATCCAATTTTCCTAAAAAAATCTATTAACAAATCACACAAAACCACATCGGATACTACGGCTACCTCATCTTGAAGCATTTAATATCTGTTCTGGAGGTTGGCGGAAACTATAAATGTTAATAACTAAACCTACAGGTAAATCATATTGGCCTAGAGAAATGACCAATTGCAAACTGACAAAACTAAGGAGCGTTAATTTGTGGGGAATACAAGTTCCAAATATGGAACAGATATAGGAAGAAAAAAATATATTTTTTTAGCTTGTCATGCTTCATATTATATTTTAAGCATACTTCATTATATTCTAAGACCACGTGATTTTTTTTAATTTTCAATATAGTCATTATAAGTATAAGTAATAGTGATGCATTAAGGTATAAATTAATATTTTAAATTGTAAAATTGAAATTTAAACCAGTAAAACTAGTATTCTTTGTATCACAGACAGGCAATATTTTTACGCTGCCCGAAATAACAATAAACCACCTTTCCTTGTTTCAGACGATCGTATTTTCTACCTGGAGTTCACTCCCGAAGCCATTAATAATGCAGGAGGTCGGCAGGAGTCTGGGTCGTCTTCCAGGGGGTCTCCCGGAGGAGCGTCCTCACCCAGCTGGACATCTGCAGGAGGGAACATAATATCCTGCGCAGCTTTTGATCCCCTGATAAACGACACATCATGGAGGGGAAAACCCCGCAGGTTAGTTCAGAATCTAAAAGCTCGCATCGCCAAGACGGCTCGATGTGATGCGGCTGTTTTGTGGGAAAAGTCCAAAGTTCCCGTGAGTGCAGAGGAGGGGTTAAAGTTGATACTGGCAAACTTAATGTGAATAAGTGAAATAGTTTGGGCACTTCTTGACAGATATGGTGACGAAGGAATAGTATTATTTTGATGTTAATTACTTAATGAATATCTCCTACTTAACTGAATGTGTATATCACAATTTACTGCTACAACCTTCTGTCAAAAGTCATAGATTTTACAATATTTTATGTATTTTTAGTATATTTTATCTATAGATTGTACGATAGAAGGCTGTCATGCAGTACCGACTCTAGACACTACGGCGCCCTAGGACATTTTTTTTCTGGCGCCCTATATTGTTATGAATTTAAAAAATGTATAATTTAGATTGGCTTCGGCGCCCTTTCGACGCCCTGGGCCACCGCCCCGCTGCGCCACCCCCTAAAACCGGCACTGCTGTCATGTCAAGAGATGAAGGGTTCTGCAAACGCGAAACCGTGGTCATATTTATATGATAAAAAGTTGCTCAACGTGATCCATGCTTAAATTAAATTAAAATTAATATTAAATATATTAACGAAGTATTTTTACTTTTATATAAACCTGGATTGAATCAAATATAATTTATTCAGATAAATAGTCAGGATTCATGCTGAGTATATGCATCAGTGAAAACAAGTAAAAACCAACAATGGTTTGTAGTACAAAAATATTTTACGTTTGATCAAATGATTGGAAACCAGCATGGAAAAATAATTTCTGTTTGAAAAAAGTAAAAAAAAATACTCCTTTTTTTTACAATCGGAACTTTGAAAAACAATCGTTATTTAAAAACAACAATTAAAAAAAATCGCAATATTTCAATGAAACCTTTACAATACCGCATTCAATTGCGTCGCTGTAAAAATATATTTGTAAAAATAAAATTATTTTTCCCGGAATACGTGCGAAACTTTACATGCCAAACATTTCAATTTTCCCTGTGTCGGTCGCTCTGGAGCTAGGATCGCAAACAATGTCATGACAACCGAGCGCCGTGACAAGTGACGCACATAGCGGCCCTCGGTCGCTGCCCCCGTCAAAAATGACAGCAGTCCCCGTGACACAACCGGTTGAATCTGTCACAACAATTGAATTATTTTGACCCGAATTCCGGGCACACGAGCGGGCCTCAGACATTAATTCATAATCATTTATTATTCCTGCATTAAAAACGTGTTGATTTATTATGTTAGTGTTTTGTATTATACAAGTATATACAGTGTAAGAATCCAAATTACAGTAAAAATCCTTTACATAAATTTAATTAACATTTTGTGTTTTTAAAAAACGTAAATATTTTTTACCTTGTTTTAACATGGATCACACACTGAGCAATACCGCGGTGTAATAAATATAAAAAAACTACATCAGTTATCCATGTTTATAATATATATGTATTTTTAATTACTTAAAATGTACCTAAACCAATCAGTCTTATGGTAACATAATGAAGTCTAGTTGAATTGAAACAATGGTAATGGATTATGATGATGAAGATTATATGTACCTGTATATCGGCGATAAATGTGAAGTACATATACTTATCTCACAAGGAAGTGTGTATACAAAATAAACCGCTATTCACGGCTATCGCAAGCCTCAAAGCGTGTATACAAATAGTGTATTACCAAGGCACCATAAATCTGAAGTCACATTTATAATTGTCCACCGATTCTCTTGTACCGACCAGAAATGATAAACGTACAAATATTTCAAATATACCGTTACAGGATTCGATGACCGTTATCAATTACTATTAACAACTTTTATATTATTTTGCAATATATTAGATTTTACATGTTTACTTTGACATCTTCTTTAATTGTTTTGTCATCATAAATTATTCAACCAATCAAGTTTTATTTAAAAATGTATTTCTAGTAATTTGGTCAAGTATTTATATTTTAATCTCCCCTCCACAGATGAACTACGCAGTTTGAGTGATTAAGGTTAAAAAATTCTGGAAAATAATTTAAAAAAAAAAACAAACTTATAATAATATATTTAAACTTTTTAATTAAATAATATTAATAAAATTTAAAAATAAATATATTAAATTTAATGTTTCCGGACAATACGATTCTGACATGAAAGCATTTTCAAGTGAACAGTGGAATAAAATATAAGTATGTATTTATTTGATTAAATTATGTAATTATACCAAGAGTTATCGATCGTTAAAATTTAACTACGAATACAACAACGCATTTCAATTCAATAAATATTGTTTTTCATCATTCATTATCGATTCGAACAACAAACTGTTTATCTTAACGTACCCTTCTCGTCAAACTATGACATCAAAAGCTTTCTTGTAAAAAATATGTATCAGAATTTACCATTCAACAGGTTCGACGTCAGTGAAGACTCAATCAAAGGGCGATCTTCGGGGCGAACAAGTGGAGTAGACGCCCGGGGAGTGGGAGTGGGCAGAGGAGTAGATGGGAAAGTGGACGGGGGAGTCAACAGGGAAGTGGACAAAGGAGTGGATGGAAATGTGAGCGGTGGAGCAGAGAGTTACCGGTGCGAGGGAGGACAACCTCAAGACCATCTCGGTGGTGAGTCAATATCTATTATTAATTTTTCAAAATTATTCATCGGATAGGGGTAAATTGAATAAAGTATTTTGAGATAACTCTCGTTTAATAAAACTTAAGCTAAAAAATTAATGTTAATATGCTGAGCCATGGCCAGGAAGAGCGGTCCTAAAACGGTCGACTCAAACCTCGACCAGCTCTCAAGTGGGGTCAGCGTCAGATTGCCGACGCCATATGAGAAGTGGTACCTTCTCCAAGCACCATATATTTGAGTGACGCTACAGAGATGCTCGATTCTCTCGTCGATTACTATGTGTGAGTGGCTCTAAATGGAAGCGCAGTTCTTGGTGTCGTAAGTAAAATTCTGAATACGAAAAAAGATTTTTAGCAGTAAATAGGTTATTGATATTACAAAGATTTAATTGATATGATTCTTGTAGATGTTAGAATTTCATAAATAATGATAATACATACACAAAATATGGAATGTTATTAATATTATCTTTCGAGCATCAAAACACTATACTCTATAAAATTTAGCATGATACTTGACTATTTAACTATTAAAATTATATTTATTAAGACTTGGGCTTAAATTTAAGTTGAAAAAAAACTTGAAACTGAAAATAGAGCAACTATACAAGCTATTGGTTATTTGACGAAGATATGTGAAAAATTACAAGTTGTAATAAATATTAATTATTTACGTAAATACTCGATTATCACGCTATATTTTATTGCATGTAGTACTCATTTTTCTGTCTTAGTAAAAAGAAACGTGATTTTTGTTCCATTTTTATTATATATTGAACAATTTAAGCAATCAGTGCGAAAACTGCTTTTGATAATAATTAATATAATGAATAAAATTAATAAGATAATGAAAAAAAAATCACAACACAAATCTTACAAATAATATAATAGGATAAATACTTGCAAGTAAGGAACGTTGTTATATAATAATATTTAATAATGGGACATTCCGTAAAACATGACATTGAGTGACGTCACAAAACAGAGTGTGGTGACAGCACCTCATAAACACTTAGACAACATCACGGACGTATTGTTCAATTTAGGTCCAACTTGGAAATACTTCATACCAACAAATCATATTTAACTTATTATTCTCGGTCATCTAAACAAGGCCATACAATGTGATTATTTTTTACCATTGTCACAGTATACTTTTGGTTTGATTATTTATGTATATGATACCATAGCACTCTTCTTTAGCTCTTTAGCCTCGCCACTTCCCATCATCTGGGGTCGGCTCTCCTTGTGCACATTAGCCATGTCTGTCTGTCCTGCGTTGCATTCTCGGTCAAGCCCAAAGTTTTCAGATCCTTGTCTACAGTTGCAGTCCAGGTTGTCTGTGGTCTTTCAGGTCTTCTTCTCAGCGTGGATATGTTAAGGGATTTCTTCACCATGTGGTCCTCATTTCTCCGTGTCACATGCCCATACCATCGTAGGCGGTTTTCCCTATTTTTATGATACCATAGAACAATATTAAAAAGTACTTTGGTGAGTTTATGAAATTCACAATAGTAAAGAAGAATGGAGTGAACTATACAGATGCGCTTTAGTCCATAACAAAAACCAATGCAGCTGTATAGTGGGTTTCGAAAGCGTAGTATACTGGGACCACGATGGTTTAACTCAGTGAGAATGATGAGGTGAGGGTGCGTTTACGCCAGCCTTAAATATTACATTCGGTTAAGAATAAAAGTGGACCTGGCTGGGACATGTGCAGTGCCGGTTTTAAGAGGTGGCGCAGTGGGTCGGTGCCCTAGGGCGTTGAATGAACTAGGGGCGCCAAGGAAATCTAGCTATTGCGTGTATATTTTTAAAAACATACAATATGGGGTGCCAGAAAAAAATACCCTAAGGCGCTGTAGGGTCTAGAGCTGGCACTGGACATGTGCTATAGATGCCGCAGGAAAGCAAAAACTACAACTGTATTTGCTTCTGTAAGTCTTAGGCTCGTGCCATCTTGAAAGGCAACTACTATACGTCCAGACCTATTATATGCTTAATGTACTCGGCTTGACTCCGGAAGGCAAAGCTGACATGGGATCAAGATAGAACCGTGACAGCTGACAGAGCTATTTGTCAGCAGCTCGTGACGACCATATGCTCCAGTTAGGAGAGGAGCAATTGTATGATGAGAAATGTACTCGAAGCCTAGAAGTACTGGAAAATATATGTTTAATACTTCGTCGTGGATCGGGAAGGAATGTTGCATTAATATGAAAATTGCTGAAAAATAAATTAAAATCAGCAATATGGATATTTTAAATTATTTATTAGAATATTATTTTATTATTTTAATATTCTAATCTACTTTTATAGATCATTGACTATATTACAATATTAAAAGCAATTAAATATACATATACTATACATAAAAATCCTTAAACGAGTCAAATCATTCAGAAAAAATATCGGCGGAAGCGGTATGCGAACCGCGGACCTTTGGAACCAACATTTTGCCCAGGTAATTATACCACTCGGCCAATATTTTTTCTGAATGATTTGACTCGTTTAAGGATTTTTATGTATAGTATATATATATTTAATTGCTTTTAAAATCAGCAAATTTAAGTATAACAATTAACATCCTCTTTACTTAATGAAGAACGACTTCACGTCACCGGGATAGTTTTTGGATCACGTGGAGAACACACAGAATTTTTCAGAAACACATTGATATATATTTAATTACAAGATAAAAATTGACAAACTTTGGTATTCGGCTACCTCCGTCCATGAGCCGAGCCGAACTGACGGCGTGATTTGAAACACCGCAGCGCCGTTCTATCACCTGTTGGCCCTTTGACGAATTATCTTCTGTCAAAACAACGAAAATGGTGACACTTACATATCCAACTAGCGAACAAAAGTAAGAGACGAAAGATTGTATATCGAGGTCTTCGGCATCAGTCTGCAAGGGCTATATCATGCGGATGTCGCCATGTATTTATACACGTAATTACCCTATATATATAATCGAGTCGGAAACAACAGGGTCAGATCCTGTCTGCCTAGAAGTGGGTAAAGTCGATGGCGTTACTCTCAGCCATCATCAGGTTTTCCTGGATGCAGCTACTCGGACACAGCGCACACTCCAGAAGGTGTGACAGGGTCTGCTCCACGCCGCAGTCACATTCAGTCAGTCCGCTATAAAACTGCCATGCTTTCATTTGCGTCCTCGTCTTGCATACTCCGGTCCGAAGTCTGTTAAGGGACCTTAATATATTGTACCCCTGGTTGTGTCCAAGGGCTAGGTCCTCTTTCGGGGCAATCCAAGCATTCCCCTCAGATGCCCTATTAAAGTAATGCATAAACCACAAATACTACAAAACCATAAAATATCTTGAATATTTCATACATAAATTCGTGAATTTATTTTCCTTTCAAAAGTACCAACTAAAGTTTTCAGAATTTTCTGTTTTTTTTTTTTCTTTTTTTTTTTGGATTCAAAGAATTGTGATAATTCTTGGAAACCCAAAGATATTTCTGTAGAATATCTTCTTCTGTAGATGTCTGCGATTGATTACGGAGGGTCTAATTGAAGCCCTGAGGTATTGAAGGTGTACAAAGGTGCTCGGGAGATGGAAGTTAGCTGTAATTGCGTACGGAGGTTGTAATTTGGCAAACGTAATTTGAAAGGCGGGTGAACGATTGGGAATAAAAATACGGAATAAATAATGTATTGCTTTACGTGCAAATTATCTTCGATTCTATTGACAAATGATTTCATAATTATAGTAATATCGATACCATTTGAAAATTATTATAAAATAGAATTTAGTAAATCAACTGACAATACTTGGTAAAACTGCATAATTATAAATTTAATTTAAAAAATTAAAATTAAAAAGTAAGTACTACAGGTAAATAACTAATTGCAACGTGCGCGTCGTACTTACAAGAAGTTATTCTCATCCATTCGATCTATAGTTTCGGTTCGAGACCCGAGTGGTACTTACTAAAATTAAATAGACTGCCGGAAATAATAATATTAAGCTTGTGAATAAATGCATTCTGATTGAATAATAAAAAATAAAAATATACATACTTTGAAAATATACTATAGCGACATCAATAATACGATGATAACTTATATAGAAGATCAGAGACGAGTCATCTCAGGTGGAAGAAATTGGCCCGGTGGCCGAGCGGTATAATTACCTTGGCAAAATGGTTGGTTCCAAAGATCCGCGGTTCGCATCCCGCTCCCGCCGATATTTTTTCTGAATGAATTGACTCGTTTAGGGATTTTTATGTATAGTATATGTATATTTAATTGCTTATAATATTGTAATATAGTCAATGATCTATAAAAGTAGATTAGAATATTGAAATAATAAAATAATATTCTAATAAATAATTTAAAATATCCATAAGTATTTAATACATTATTTCATACTTTAAAAAGGTTTTGTAAATATGTAGTTCAGGTGAGCCAATATTTTATTATTATGGAATCGTAAAGGTGAGACTCGACGTAATACTGAAGAGGACATAGAGTGCCACTAAAGACCGCATTATTTTTATGTCCAAAAACGCGCTTCTTTAATAAAAGTTTAAGGGTCAGGTTTACTTTTTATTAGCCTATAATTCCCTCGGGATAACAATGTATTGGGCAAAAGGTTTTTTTGTTAAATAACCACCGGGTGTACTGGGTAAGATTTTTTCTGTTACTGTTTATTTTGTGATAATTCAGGATATACTTGAACATTAAAAACGTATAACAACGGCATTATCCTCCAAGATTTTACAGATATTGAAACTTAAATATGCGTTTTTTTTTTAAATTAAATTAATTAATATAAAAACAACGACAACAACAAACTCAGGTGTATAAACTGGGTATCGTCCGTAAAGCAACATTGCTCGGTGGTCATACACACCTTCACACATAGGACACTTTCCAGGTAAACATCATAAGATAAGTTGAGTCGAACTCCACTATTAAATAGGCTCAAAAGTCATCAGCATAATCAACAAGAAAACTCTTTATTAAAATCTGATTATTTACAAATAATTTGTCGGCTCACTTTTTGTCAAGCACCAAACACTCGTTCTGGAGGCTATCATATTTTTTTCGACCGGTAATATAAAGCATATTTTTGAAGCTTTCAGAAGTGTATTGATTTGTGAGATTATTTAAAAAATTAATTTTATTTTACTTACAAGCAGCTACATGTTTTTTAAAACAATGAAAAATCAACTAAGAAAACATTAAATCCATACAAAAAATATATATTTTAAATTGAATAAAGAAAAATATGATAGACTTTATTGCAATATATCAGAAAAGTACTAGAAATTTTTAAAGCTCTCCAAATAAAAGACTCCACGATATCACTTCTATAAACAAATTTGAGGATCTCATGTCTGTACTGAGCTTCTCTCACGTGGAATATATCAACATTGATCAACAATAGTTAGTTAGTAGGAAATGGATATGAAATAATACTAATAAGTAATAAGATTGAAAATCTCTATTAAGAAATTCATGACTCTTATTTTTCTGTATATTCTCTCTATATTTAATATATTATTGCCTTATTATTTTGCATAATTGATTATTATGTTAATTTCTTACAGAGAACTACTATATTACTCGTATTTAATGTGTAAAAATGAAAACTTGTTTTCGCGAGGCATAATATGAATGCGAATAAAATAATTGTGTAGTAGTGTAATGTGAGGTATATTTAGTGTATATTTACTGTAGTATAAAATGTATATTTTTACTAGGCCGCAAGTTCGCAAGTAATTTAATATGTAATTTGCGATAAGTCGTGTCATCGCCCATTGGACTTATAAACAGCCTCCGCGCAAAAGTTTGATAACTAGCCTAACTTAGTTTTACTTCCTCTCCTCCGGCACCGGCCACACTTGCGTTAATTTGGCTTCCACTGAAAATGAAAACGGTATCGGGGAAAACGAACGGCGCCCAGAATAAATACTGAAACTTTTCAGGACACTGATTTATCTTAGTTCATGGAAAGAAATTGATTTCGCGTCAAAGTTTTCCGCCCATGTTGGATATATTGACTCGCGCTGTGTTTTTCTAAAGCTTGATAAATGCTCCGGAAGATTCGTTCATCTCGAGTTTGTATTACAAGGCAGCTAGAAATATATGAAATTGAGACGTTTAATGTTTCAAAGTCTTTTCGCTTTGATTGATCTACTAATATCGTTAAAAATAAAAATGTATTATAAAATAAACCACTCATTATTTTCTTTATAACAAGTGCGCGTAATATTCCCAATCCAAAGTATCGACATATATTTCACTATATGCCATTATCTCACCTTAATCCACGTCATCTGTACACCCAAATCTCCACAGAGTTTATTTATTTTTTAGTTCACGACAACTGTGCACAGGCACCTGAAGTATTTTAGACATGTGAAGGCTTATTTTACTTATTTAAAAAAAGGATAACTTGCGTTATACTTTTAACATGTGGTTCATTTTGGTCTTAAGTGGCGGCTAAATCTACTGATCATTGATATAACATTTAATCGTCCCCTAAAACGATACTATATTACACTTGTACGCTTTAAATGTGCAGTATCCAAATTTTTTTGATCTGTCTTTTTTTTAAAGAAACTTGAACATTTAAATAAATTCATTGTTCAAGACGTTATTTTGTACTTAACTTATTTGTATTACACATCTAAGAGTCTTTAAGGTATTTTTTAAATCAAACTCTTTAAGGTAAGGTGTTTAAGGTATTTTTTAAAATGAAACTTTATCTTAGATTCATAAAGTCAGGTACGATCATGGTCCAAAACAACAAGTATCGAGGAATTTGCGGTGTACAAAATTATATGTATTGGTAATATTAATATTAATAAGGATTGCTTACGCATCGATACGGAGAATGAACCTTCCCAATAATCTGCCACTTTATGTGGATTGAAGGAATCAAAGTCCAAAATCAGTAACGAGAAATGTGCAGTGTATGATATTCAATCTATTAATATTACTTTTATGACTGCTTACTCATGTTGTTAATTAGAGCACAACAAAAGCGGTCTCGTATTAAATAAATTAGTTTC
This sequence comes from Glossosoma conforme, assembly GCA_022606575.1. NCBI lineage: Eukaryota > Metazoa > Arthropoda > Insecta > Trichoptera > Glossosomatidae > Glossosoma > Glossosoma conforme. Next base: position 1,539,008 of record JAGTXR010000089.1, read on the forward strand.
AACCCATCTTCGGTCTTTGGTCTTATCCTCAGTGCCGGATACTTGGTATTCCGGCATCAACAACGACCTCAGTTCCGGAACATTTATTTTTCAAAATAAATGATTGATTTATTGTAAGAAAAATTAAGCGACAGACATGGGAATCGATTATTAAAAAAAATTAGGTTATATGTTAAGGGATCATTAAATAGAACAACCTTATCATATGAAAAATACTTAATAAAATATTTTGTTCATAGAATACATAGAGTCTTACTATATTTTTTACATATCGCCGAAATACCCAATGGTAGAACATTATTCGATTTCTTTGAGACTGCTGAAAAAAAATAATGAATTTAAATTGAAAAAGAAAACGCCTTGTACAATTTCAGAGAGATTTCATTTAAGCACTATTTCTATCCTGGATTTTCAGACTTTGAGCTCTGAAATCAGTCCTCAGCTTGCGAAAGAAAAGGTTTTTTTCGTGGTTTTGAATGAGTAACACTCAACTATTTTCTTGATAAACTTTCCTAAATAGATTGATTTCTTGTTTCGGCTTAAATTGAAAAAGTTTAAACGATTTTTATTAACTCGTAGCTTACGAAAACTATTTTCTAACTTAATTCATTAAACATATAAATTGAAAAATATAATGGTTTTCGAAATAAATTATAATTTTTTAAAAATAATTTAAGATTTACGCAGATTCATAGTTTTTATTTATTTTATTGAAAGCATTTTTTAACCCTTTCATTATGGCTCGGTCTAAATACAAATTATACTGTCAATACAAAATTAAAAAAAAAAAAAAAATAAGGTCTAAAGTAACCGAGAGGAATATGACATTGGTTCTTGAAATTTGACTCTTAAATGTACTTATCTGGTCTATTTTCATATATGACATTGGTTCTTGTATCCTTTATCTATCAGATGATGCATAAAAATCTACTCTAAGAAATTAGCAAAATGATATATCACGTCAACCGATGTCAACAGTCGGGGAATCTTATGACGGCATATGCCGACAACCCGATGCGAAAGAGTTAAGAGGAAGAATATTTACAAAATTATCAGTTCTTTAATTTTTCTTTAAGTACTTATAAAGCAGATGTGGCATTGGAAAGTCGGTTCGAGAAGTCGTCTTATTTATATTAAATAGTATCTATTTCGTTTAATCATCAAGTTGCAGAGACGGTCGTGGTCGAGAGGGAAAAGAGACTGGTCCATATGGTTGTCTCCTTATTTAATATTATTTTAGTAAATCACATATAAGAACAAATATACACATTGAATATGCTTAACCTGAAAGCGTGATATTTCAGGATTCAACAATGCGCGATCGTCACTAAAAATCGCTGAAAAAACTCAGTGTTACTAAAAAAAACTTATCGGCAGTAACGTCCATCGGGTGCAGCGGCGTTGGTGTCGACCCGGTTACTGAGCCCATTAATTGGATGGGCGCAAAATCCTGATGTTGGCACCAGAAAAGCACCAGTAAAGCACCGGGAAAGTACCATGAGAGCACAGCATACCTTTCTGCATTGGTAACGGCTTCTCCGGGCGAAGTCTGACAAAGCAGTCGTTGTTGTTTACAGTGGAAATGGACGCTTGAAAAACTACCGCGCGGCGCTGCTGAAAAAAACCTTCACAAAAAACAGCTTACAAATAGCGACGCCGCCGTTTAATTATTGCATTGTTCAGTGGTTTTTCATGTTTCAATGCTTCGTAGAAATAGCATTTTTTCCTTGAATCGTTTTTTTTAACGTTGCATTCATTCGCAACGCAATAGCAACGCTTAATAATAATTTATAAATATACAAATCCAAATATATTGTATGTTTTCTTTCTCTGTTACGCATTTCTTTTTTCAATTTGATATTATTCAAGAAGTGATGCACATAGAAACTCATCGCAAACACCATCTTGTACAACACTTCTCTCATTAATTAATGAGAATAAATAATAAACGAGGGGATTTGAACCACTGACTTAGCATAGAATGACTAGTTTTTCTTGCGCAAAGCGATGTAGGCTTGATTATTTACGCCATCAGTATGTAGATAAGTATATAGTTTCATAAAATATATTTTTAATATTAAGAATATTAAATATATATTTTTGCTACAAATACATCTTGTAGAGTACTTTTTGATTAAAAAAAATACCCATCTTATTTTCTTAATTATTTGTGTAACAGAATAGATTTTTCACACTTTATGAAGTATAGTATGAACATTAAAAAGATTATATGATATTATTAGATGATGTACGAGTAGATGTACAATTAATGAAATTTCTTTCAGAATATTTTCAGCAAAAAGTCACGATCTATATATTTGGTTATTATTTGCGATAGTGGATGCTTTCAGATAATTAAGTATAAAGATTTCAATAAAAAATATTAATTGTCTTATACTGTTCCTTACAAGCGTTGCTCATTTAGAGATTTACCATTAAAACTTTTAAGTTGCTTCAGACAGGTTTCTGCCAACGCGACATCGATGGGTTAGTTAAGTCATTTTCTGTAATTAAATTTATCAGTGCACATTCTGGTTTTAATTTACCTAACGTATCTAAATAAAAAATAAGGTACGCTTTGACGATTTTACATCATTCATTTAGATTTTTTGAACCTTTTCTTTTTAATAATATTTTTGAGGATGCAAAACCTGACTGTATTTAATCTTCTTTTTTTTTCTGGAAACACTTTCATATTACTGCTACTTTTCTAGAGCATATGATAACCATAAATTCTTGATACACAGTTAAGCTTCCATTTTTCTTGTATGTACCCGTAGATTCGCCAAAAACAAACTTTGTTTATTTTGTGATGACGTCTGAGACAAAAATTTGAATAAAAGACAGTTATAGTATTCAAGGTATATCTTAACGGATTCTTGCAAACGATATTCATGCAAAAATAATTGGAAGAATTATATAAGTTTGCTTAGCCCCGAGCTAACATTTTAACGCCGAATTCTCCGAATAATCTTTTCAAACATTGTGATGTACACAACGCCCCTATAGTTGATCGATCGAACGCTTAGTTTTAATGGTCAGTTTCCAGCTTTTATTCCGCATACTAACGGCCCTCCAGCACCCGCTTTCATTCAAATCCAAAAGCATTAACCCAGATACGCGTATTTATATGTAAAGCAAACGTCATTTAAATCATAGTCCTTACTGTCCGCTTTTTTTCCAACATTCAATGAAATAAACAATTTATTATTAAATTTCACGTTTTAATAAATAAAGTTTCTTTATCTACGATCATTAAATGCATCCATTTTTTTTAACTGACAATAAGGTTATTTTGTGTAACAATGCTAATTAAAAATTCAAAGTTGTGATATTGCTACCAAGATAATTCTTTCATTAGGGCGTTATTTTCAAGAAAAACTGAATTGATGAACATATTAGTTGTATAACTTATAAAGTAGTATTTTTTTCATATAATAGAAAATTTATATTTTGTGAAGTGAAACGCATTTACATGTTTATAGTGCGGAAAATATAAATAAGTTTTTTATTACTCGGAAATCATATATTAGTGCAGAGATACATATATTTTGCACATTTATTTTTTAATAATCTGTGCTTTTTTTATATTAAAAAAAAACGTGAATTTAATCATTAAAATTGTAATCCAGATATAAGTTTGGATAAGGCAATTAATGTGGATAATGACAGCAGAAATAACTGTTTGATGGCAATTTGTGGCGATAATATACTTCTGTGATGAACTGATATACAAAATAAATATTTACGAAGTTGAAGTACTTAGTCGTGCTTTCACATTAATAAATAACATCAGTTAAGCATGTAAAAAGCACACACGATGATGCTTTTACAAAATAATCAATATTCTTTGTTTGACTGATTTGATTGTGGGCGAATTGTCTTAAATTGTCCAATTTAAATGTCATTATTTGTCAATTAACATCAAAACGCTAGGCATATAATTTAATCCATTTTCATAAATAAAGACGTTTCTACATATTTGTTCAAAAGACTTTGGTGTGAGTTGTACGAAATAGTTGAACAGCTTAGTGTGTATAATGGGGTTGCTTAGTTTCAAAAGTAATTTGACAAGTATACACGCCTCGTAACATTACAGCAAGGCACCTTCATTGCTACAAAAGAGAAAATGGCCGAATGGAGCTTATTTTCACTTGAGTTAAAAGCCTGTCATGCGCACACATTAACAGAAAGAGCTTTCAGGCGCTAAGCTCTGAAGTACTAAATAAGTAATAAAACATGTCACATGTTAATAATTTTAACGTGCCTTTATTATAATATCTGATTTACAATGAGCAATCAAAGGTATATATTTTTGATGCACTTTTATTTTGTAGTTGTTTTTATAAAAGAAGTAAAACTACATTTTTTCACAATTTGATAAGTACATACAATTCTAAATCAAATTCCTTGCATCAATTTGGGGAGAAAAAGAATCGGCAGACGCTGGGATTCGAACCACGAGTTATACACCTCACTTCTATTCTATACGAGTGCGGTCCACCGGGACCAGTTCTTCCACCGGTGTAATAGAGCAAATTTTACGTATTTATATTATTGATATATTTTTATTAAGCAGATGTCACTTTGTTGTTAATCAGAAGTATGTATTCTTATATTATTAAAATTCAATCAATTTTTCATTAATTCGCAAGAGTTATTATTTTACAGAAAATCTATTTATTTAGTGTACCAACCAGGTCTTGACTAAACTTTAAACTGTGGTTCATATCCCAGCGTCTGCCGATTCTTTTTCTACTCAAATTGATGTGAGAAATTTGATGTAAAATTATATGTATGTATAAAATTATTAAATATTGGTGTAGATCAATTATCATTAAAGGATAAGAGTATAGAAAATAACATTCAAATTCTCTCTAAAATAAAAATAACCTACATTTTTTATGAGAACACTTACAAAAGAGTAAAAGCCAGCAAAACGTGTTTGTATAAAATATGTAAAACTACATTTTTTTATAAGCAAAACGCTTTAGCTGTAAGCTCTATGGAAGTCAGTGGATCATTTTGATTCTTCGTATATTATAATTGCATAGTGTTTGTACAAGTAAGTTTAAAATAAATTGAAGCTAGTTTCTTATCTCCTTCCTACTTTCTGAGCGAAGAAATCTTTATGCTTAATATAAAATACTAGGACACTATCATATTTTTCGCACGAATCCCTTATTAAATTGTCAATATTTTGTTAACTTTTTAACCACTTTCCGATCGATAATTCTTTGTGAAATTCCATAATAGTAAATTGTTGACTGTGGCGACTTGATGTAGCCAAAACATGTTGTCTTACAATAAAAATCATTTCTAAATAATCAGTTGATTATTCAGCTAATCCTTGAAATTCTTTAATGTCAAACAAACTAAGCGAAGGCATCATAAAAACACATTTTCATTTAAAAGGGTTGTCATGCGGGTATAGAATTTATATATTTTTTCCTAACGCATATTTCGATTCAGAAGATTTTTCCATTTATTGTGTAACAGTAAAGTAGAGAAAGCGGCTTTTCGGGAACACGGAATTTATGATCCCCTGTACGGTGAGACGTGAACAAAAGCGGAGACATTCTCGCTCCTAGATCACGTCTGTGCACAATAAAAATAGGAACGATGTATGAAACTGTACGCAGAATAATTTGATTGGAAATAAGTCGTATAAATTTGAATTTTACGAAGCATAAAATACAATATGTTCCAAACAATTGAACAACGTTTGGCACTTGGAAGATATAACGTTTGTAGAATTGTATGTAATATTTTTTTAAAATATGATACGTCATTCAAATGACCATTGATATATTTTTTACTTAAATTCATGCAAATATTTAAAAGACATTTAAAAAAATGGGATTGAATAAAAAAATACTCTTATTTTAGGAGGAATTCTGCAAATGAATATGTGCTCACAATTAGTAATGCTGTTTTCTTATTAAAATCTTATTTCAATTAAGTGTGAAGATATTTAATAGCAAAAGATTTTCCATGAATATTCAATATAATTTGGTGTTTAAAAATAAATATGTTTCCGTAATCCTTGAATAATAACTACTAAAATAAATAACATTGAGGTTATCAACTGACTTGATGAAACTGCATAATTAAAATTTTAGAATAAATTTTAATTAAAAAATAATTAATTAAAAATATTTAGTTTTGATTCACAATTTATTTTAATGATTATATAATTAGATGAGAAGATGGTCTTCAGGAAGGCCGAAACATGTAATCATTCAAATAAATTGTGAATCAAAACTAAATATTTTTAATTTATTAATTTTTTAATTCAAATTAATTCTAAAATTATACTAAAAGAAAATTTAATGGATCTTTCATATACTTGTATGTTCAAGAAAATTACTTGACAAATTAAAGTTAAATGAATTTCAAAATTTATAACATGAAGATTCAAATTGAGAACGACATTCGAATTTTATTTTTTCGTGTACTTTTGTTTTTTCAGTTGTGTTCATTTGTTTCTCAACGTTTGTTATTAAGATATTTTTTAATGTGTCACCAATTATCACTTGATAATGATCGGAACCAAAAAAATTCTCTCGATCTGTTTTTCGTAACGTGGAATAGTCTCTAGGGCCTTACACTATTGCATATCGTAGTTTTAAAATACATTTCTTGTATTTTCTTTGAAATTTACAAATAAATAAAAGTAACCTCTAGAGTCATGGCTTCTTTCATTTACCTTTAGGTATCATTTATATTATATAAAGCAGAGATTTTTATTTATTATATCATCATTTGCATGTAAACAAACTTATCTAAGAAAAAATTATGTAAATATATTACAGATGTTGTTCAGATAGTATCGTAACGTTTTCCGTACCTGTTATTAATTAAACGTACCGTGTTTTCAGCGTTCGGTTACAAGTTCGCTACGAGCCAGCAATTTACAAATCCCCAGAGTATTTATTCGCAAGTCCCGTAAACTCGCATTTCACAATGCTTTTTTAAACGATTTGCTAAAATGTCATTTATTACGCCGCTGCACCGGTATGATATTTAAATATTATTTCTCCAGAGTTTTCAAATAGCAAATGACTGCAAGTATTATGCAGCGCTCTTGTGTCGCAATATTCCATTTATTTTATGTTTTATCAGCACTTTTATGTTTGACATTTACTTTGACATCTAAATGTAAATGTACGGTTTAAAATGTTACATTGCAATAGGAACAATTCAAAACATTAAAACAGAGCAAGTTTTATTATATAATTCCACCTTTATTTATTAGTAATAAATTATTTACGTTAAATAAGTTTGTGTGAAATCCATTTTTATTTAACTATATTGACTAACACACACATAAAATAAAGTCACCCAGCGTGCTATGGAGAGATCCATGCTCGGAGTGGTAAGAACTCAAGTAGTGGATGCTACCCAACAAATAGGCACACTCAAGTGGCAATGGGCAGGACATGTCTGTCAAAGAGACGACGGTCGATGGGGAAGAAAAGTATTGGAATTTCCAATACAAGATGGACTGACGATATAAGAAGAATAGCGGGAGTGACCTGGATGCGGAAGGTGGAGGATCGAAGAGGATGGAGACTCATGCGGGAGGCCTACGTTCAACAGTGGACGGACACAGGCTGATGATGAAAAAGTTTGTGTGAAATTCATTTTTATTTAACTATATTTCCTAAATTTATTATAGCATTAACAATAAATGTTTATTCCTTTCCAATATAATAAACTATCTGTGTGGAGAGCCATTGCTTTATCATTGCATCGTGTACTTTATTCATTTCAAGTGACCATACATTCCAATTTATCACTAACGACTAATAACTCTGTCCCTAACTCTATTTAACAAAATATTATAGCATTAACTAATTTCTTAGGCTAAATTCAGAGAGCGGCAAAGAAATCTGACGATTTTAGTAGAAGAAAATAAAATTGTTTTAAGACGACTTAAAGAAAAAAAAAACATGTATTTAAACATCATTAAAGAATATCATAATTTTTTTTTTTATGAGGGCTCATACAGGAGAATACCGACAGATGGAGATAGTAATTCTGAAGTCTCATCCGTGGAATTCTATGACGCTTACGATGGTGTACATTGCTAAACGCTGCATGTGGAGTGTTGATCCGCCAACGTCATAGACTACAGGCAGAGAATCACGCCTCATCCTTTATTATTACAGGAATTTACTATGAATGTTTGGTCTTCACGGACGACTTTCGTCTACCACCAATTTTAATTAATAGGCTATGACTGACATTTTACGGGTGAGGGATCAAATTTACACCAACCGGGGTGTTTTAGAGCTCAGAAATCGATTAAATTATCCATTTTTTTTAATCTCCGTCGGGGATCGAACCCACGACCTATGGCTTGCAAAACAAACGCTTTACCATTGAGCTATGACCGCCGGCCATAGGTCAGGCCGGATAACGTTTATTATGATTGAATTTGAATGTGTGGATAAATTGTTAAATAAAACAATACAAAAAACTAAAAATAAACTTTATTGAGATATTAAAGAGATTAAATCAATATATAACTTTTCTTAGAGGCTTTCAAACATTACTTAGTATTTAAAAATACTTTTATATTACTTAACTGAGTAGTTGACATTCTTGTTACAAAACACGGAAACAAAAGAATACCGAAAAAGAATACAATTATTTGAATGATCTATTTGAATATTATTAAAATAATAATACTGAGATTTTTTTATAAATTAAGTGGTGTCAAAAAATAACCTTCAGCATTTTTATCTATAAATAGATATTTTCTTCCAGCAATTAAATAAAAATAATTGAATCTAATTATTTACTTTTAACTATCCAGCGTCTGTGTTTCCTCCTTCCGACGATCTGGATCTCTTCAAGAAACAGATAAATATACACTTACAATCTCCCCAACCCACACACAAACACGAACACAACAAACGTTTCCCGCATGCAGCGTCCAGCCTCCCTGGCTGAGCGTCATATTTACATATAACCTATAATTATCTTATTCTTAAATAAAAATAAAGCTCTAAATAAATTATAAATCCGACCAGATTAGTTTAAATAACGTTATCTTAAATTCCGAGCGAGGCTTTGGTTCGCAGATTTGTTGAGTTTTTTTTTATCTCTCGGCCATTTTCGGCCGCCCCGCGAAAATTTAACGTAACACAAAGCCCCGGTCGGGCATTTAAAAAAACGGAACAAATTGAATTTCTCGGAATACAAATTACGAGCACCCTCCGCGCGAACTGCGGAGGAACCGCTTCCGTAATCAGGAAAAGCAATCTGGTGAAATTTCGGCAATTGTAAATCTCTTACGTGGCGCGAGGATCTGTGTAACCATCTGAAGAGTTGGGATTTCACAAATCAAACTATTGTTCGCTATTTTCGTTTGAGATTAATTACAATTTAGATTTTACGAGTATATCGATTTAGTTATTTACGTAATATTTTTAGAATATATTTTAAATTGTAATAGATACGGAACTAGGATATCCGCAGAAGAACTCAAGTTGTGGAGGCTACCCAACGAATAGGCACACTCAAGTTGCAACGAGCAGGACATATCTGTTGAAGTGTTATAATAAGCGCTTGCTTACCAAACCGAAAGTCGTGGGTTCAATCTTCGACGGAGATAAAAAATATATATTTTCAATCGATTTCTAAGCTCTTGATACTTCACCCGTAAAACTCCCGTAAACACCACCTATTTGAAGTGAATTCCTGTAATAAATGAATGATGCGTAAATGTCAGACTGTAGTCTGTGACGTTGGCGAACCAATATTTTTAACAAGCCGTGTGTAACGTAGGTAAGTTTCATATAATCAACAGATGAGATTCCTGCATCAATATCGCCATCTGTCAGTATTCTCCTGTTTTTGCTTGCATAAAAAACTAAATGATTCTTTAGATTTTCACGAATTCGGAAGAAAACATCAAACCTAAAGATAACCCCTGGAACGGCCATTGAAAATCTAAGAGAAGAAAATCACCACATACGATTTAATTCAAAGGCCACCATTCCATTAAGGATCACTGTTTGCAATCTTATGGCTAGTCTTAAAGAAAGAATTTTCACTATTTAAAATTAATTAGTCCTTACCAAAATTTTTGTGTAAAGCTTGGAGAGATTGAATAGTTTGTTGATGATATTGACCCTGAAAAGACGCTGTTGTTGCGATTAAAGGAAATTCTATTAAATTCTATTCCAAATCTTACTGAAAGCCTAAGTATGCAATTCATACAATTACGCGTTTTTATTCGATGTTTATAAAAAGTGAGGATTTAATATTTTATTCTTAATAACTACACATCTTGAATCCTACAAAACCAATTCTATGATTTGTAAATTATACACAATAAAACAGCTTACTCGAACTACGTGCTCTCATTGGCTATTCTCCTGCATTCGCCAGGTTTCCTTTAAAGTTTCTTATTTTAATTATATAAGTTTAAAAAAAGGTGAAGCGGTGTTTATTAGGTAAATTTATTTAAAGTTGGAACTATCCCAAAATTTCAGTATTTTGCATTTTTCTTCGGCAAAAAAAATATTAAAATAGAAAAAATATAAGCAGAGCTTTAGAGTGAAAAACGTTTGACAACATCCAAACTAGCGGCAATCAAAAATAAATTTATTCAAAATGGAAACCCAAAAATATCATTTCTTTCCGATTTGCCTAGGGTATCGATTTTAGTTTCAAACTACCGGGTATAATAAATGGATTATCAGAAATCCTGCCCGATGTCGGTTCCACCTTTTATTCGACAATGCCAGGTGGTGAGCCGAGCAGGTCCCTGGGAAGGTAAGCCCGATGTCGGTTCCACCTCATCTATTATTCGACAATACCTCGTGGCTGAGCCGAGGAAGGTCCAGAAGAAAACAACTCCCGGCTCTTTGGTGGCTGAGGGTCTCGGGTGGAAATGCGACCGGTCGATCCGTGAATTTGTGATCAGGCAATATAAGCTGTAAATCCGTTTCTGATTTTCAATACCCGTAATTTGTAGCATAATAAACTTTCTTGTGAGGTGACTTTAAATTAATGTAAATATTTAAATTCACATCTAGCTTTTTAATGTTTTTTAAGCATATACTTCTCAAAATTATGATCCATCTCAAAATTAAATAGATCAATATTTCAAACCTTGTTTTAACATACATCACACGAAACAGTATTTAATCAATTGCTGGGATGATTAAACGGTGCTTAGTATGATCCATGCTAAAACAAGGTATGAAATATTTTTAAATTTAATAAGTTTTTGATATTTGAAATAATGTATAATTAGTAAAATATTTTTTGAATGATTTATCTTCGTTAACGTGTTGCGTAAGATTTTCCTACCGTTGACATCAGTAGCCGTGATATATCGTTTTGCTACTTTCTTAGAATATGCATCATCTGATAGCTAAAGGATAAATGAACCAATGTGATATATGAAAATAGACCAGATAAGTACATTTATGCTTCGAATACTAGTTTTATAATTTAAACTATAATTTTTATTCCACCGAGCCGTAATGAAAGCGTTAAGAAGATTTTGTAAAACTAAGTATCTTATCAAATTCCAATTCATTCGAATAAAATTTTTTAAATTTGTTGTTCAATAGATTGAATTTGTGAGGTGTGACAATTCGAGGGACCAGTCGGAGATGTTTTGGTATCCTTAAGTCAGTTGATACACAAAAGTTAACCTGCCTTAGACATGTTCTACAGATGACTCAAGAGAGCATATCAATAGCTACCTTCTTTTTTTTCCGTCGGGCTCTTGCCTTTCTAGAAAGCCGTCGGAAAATATACAGCTTTTTTGACGCTCCCTGTACATACTCGGCAAGGCTTTGAGTGTCAAAGGTGAAATAGGACGAGCAACGACCAAGGCGACTGACAGAAGCTTAAAGTAGAAGCGCCCATATGCTCCAATTAATAATTTTTATTATTATCAATTATTATTAGAATCCGAAACGAGAAAAAATACGCAGAAGAACTCAAGTAGTGGATGCTACCCAACGAATAGGCACACTCAAGTGGCAATGAGCAGGACATATCTGTCGAAGAGACGACGGTCGACGGGGAAGAAAAGTATTGGAACGGCGCCCAAGAACTGGCAAACGAAGCATTGACCGACCCCCTGTAAGATGTTCTGATGACATAAAAAGAATAGCGGGAGTGACCTGAATGCGGAAGGCGGAAGATCGAAGAGGATGGAGACTCATACGGGAGGCTTATTTTCAACAGTGGACGGATACAGGCTGATTATGATGATGATGATGATTATTATTCTCAGTCGCACAACAGAAATATTGTTTTACAGTATTAATTTAATACAAAAGCGCGTAGTTGTATCATAGCTGTGATATATAAATAAACATGAAATAATTGTGTACTTTTTGATATTATCACTTACTATTAAAACCACATTTTCATCAAATATACTAGTTTATTATCACAATATTAATATTTATTTTATTTTTATTCAATACGTACAATAATAAATACAGAAAAGAAATTGTTGACAATAACCATTCTATTTATTTCATAAATACATAGAATGAAATGTTTGTCTATGATAAATATAAATCTAAAATTCAAACAAGTCGCTCACTCCGCTTTAAATTTATTATTTTTACAAGAACTTTATCACAACAGGGCGAAAGGTCAGAACTTTTTAACTCTCCCATTGTATCTTTTTATTACTATCATTGGTATAATTTTACGATCATAAAAGAAAAAGCGTTTTACTTTCGCGGCCGAGCACTGAAAACCCGTTCGGGCTAAAAAATACTTCTTTTGGAGTTTTTTAAGCATCTGCCCTGAATAAATGTGTCTTATTTTAGTTCTTTATAACCCAACTTAAGTATAATTTTATGTGAAAAAATACACAAGTGGCGGTTTTCCATTCTTCGTCATTATTTACTTTCCACCTTTTAGCCGCGTTTAGTTCACTTTCCAGTTACTTATTCTTAAATAACTTTTTTGGGCGCGTGATGAAATTTTAAATTTTTCTACTACTTTCTAAAATAAATGCGTCCCAAAGAAAATCTCAACTTTCACTAACAATATTTGTAAAATTAAAAAAAAAACTGTGCTAGTTGCATAGATTATATTCGTATTTTTTATTGAGTATTACTAGATTCACAGGATCTTAAAACATCCTTCATAACTCTTAAGCATTTGTATGGAGAATCTTGATGTTCGTTTGTGAGACATAGTGCTTATCTGAAAATGATAAGAAAAAATCAGAGGCCTTTAAGAGTCTTTAAGTCTTCCAAAAAATTCTCGGAAGATCCTGGAGCGACCACGTCACAAACAATGAAGTTCTCAGCTCATGGAAGATAGACACCTAGTAAGAACCATCATAGAAAGGCAAGCATGATGGTCTTTTTCACGACATTGTGGAAGGGATGGTTGAGGGAAGAAACTGCAGAGAGCGCCCTAGACGGGAGTATTTGAAGCAAAAGTGTTCTAAGCAAGCTATAGAGGGTTTCAGAAGATCGATAAGAATGGAGATTAAGATGCCAGATCAATAATAAGAAGAAGAAGAACTATTAAAACGAATAAAACCCACTGAAGTATCAATCTAAGCATCTTAATCATATTTTATGTCACATGCTGTAAAAGACTTATTATAACTTATAAATGACCAACAGTCACGGCATATAGAAATCTGGTTCTCGTCAATCACTGAAGTTAAGCAACAATAGACACGAAACATTTAGTTGGTGACTGTTTTGACTTAACGTTTTTTTGGGTTAAGATTGCTTTTTGAACTAGATGTTTTAGTTTCACGAGCATTGTGTTAATCTTACGATCTTATTAAAATTTCGAAAAAATCCAAATATATCTCATAAAATACCCGTTGTCATAACCAAGTGCTTGGGAAAAGGCATGGCTAATGGCAGCTGATAGATATATGTGGCAGATATTTATGACAGCCATAAGCTCCAACTATGAAATGGACTTGGAAAAAATGTATTTATTAACCTGAAATGTATCAATTGATGAAAATAAATCAATTAAAATTTTGTCAGTGTAATACAAGTTGCAGGATTTTCACATCAGATTAAACATTTAACACTTTCTTTACTTACATACAGTTTTATTTTTTAAAAACGTTTTGTTAGAAACAATTTTTATTTATTGTTAATAGAATATCACCTCTAACTGCTTAAGAAATAACGATAGTGTTGGGCAATAAAATACAGTTCAAACTAAAGAGAAAGAAGCGACAGAAATCGAAGAGAGTAAACTAAATAAAGACTTTTAGAGAAAAGGGCCGAATGGAAGTTGCGAGGGAAAATAAAAGTTTAAAAAGAGTGTCGAAAGAAAATGTTAGCTTGGCGGCCAACTTCTGGAAATACTCTTCCAAACGAAAAAATATAGCAAGTTTAGCTTTCCGAACGCTAACGCGACAAGTTCAATACTGAGAAAACTGGGGTGAGACGATGGCTGGAAGGAAATGAAGAATAAAGTTATTAAGAAAAAGGATATTTTAAATAACAACTTCTAGAAACTTTATCTAGAATTGTTGCCAAAATTTTAAAATACTCAATTGGCGTGCAAAAGATCGTGTGTTCAATCCACATAAAGACTTAAATTATTAATATTTTTAATACTTGCTGTTACACTTATAGATCAGGAGCTAATGTCCTTAATTAGACTACTGCTGTAGTAATCGAGGTATAATTGTATTAATTGAGTGATTTATAATACTTATTTTAAGAAAATCATATGATATTATTATTTCAATGCATCTAAAGCAAATACAATTGATTTTCAAAAGGTCGCCATAAGCAAGAAACAGGTCATCTCCATCCATGTATTAGTCCACGTCCAATATTACTTACTTCTAACAACGGGGATATTTTGAGAATTGCGCTTGCAATGTGGTATCAACGTATGTTAAACTATTTTTTCTGACTATAATCATTCACAAATTATAAATATTTAGTTTTGATTCATATTTATTTTAAGCGATTACATGTTTCGGCCTCCCTGGATACCATCTTCAATAATGATTAAATTGAAAACTGGCAGTGGCTTATATAAGTATGTACAAGTATTAGTTCTTACGTTAGTACACACATATTTACAGATTGTATATGTGCACGGGTACAACCATAAAAAACTTTTTATTTTAATCATTATTGAAGATGGTCTCCAGGGAGGCCAAAACATGTAATCGTTTAAAAGAAATGTGAATCAAAAGTAAATATTTTAAAGTTGTTATTTTTTTAATTAAAATTAATTTAAAATTATAATTATGTAGTTTCACCAAGTTTTATCACTTAATATTATTAAAATCATTAATCTTCCTAAATATACTATTGTCAGTTGATAACCTTAATGTTTTTAAAACCATTCATCTTCCTAAATATACAGTTTTTACGTTTTAGCATTATTATTCATAAAAAATTGCTATTCAGTTTTCATAGTCTATAAATATGTAATAAATTGGTTTCATAGACGAATCCCGTTAGCACCACAAATTCACAGTAAACCTCCATAAAAAAATAGATGATGTCAGAATGTCTGGGTGTAATCTTATGTCGGTGATAGATTATAATTCATTATTTTTAGTTTAGGCATCATAAAAAAATATTTTGTCATTAAACGCACAAATGAGAAAAAAATATGTATATTAAATTTATAATGTAGATATTTTTGATACTAAGAATATTACCATTTTTAAGGATCGTATTAGAATATACTCTTAGATATGATATAGATTTCCACATTAGTACAGCGGTGACTTTCTGTTGCAACAACATCAGTTATTAAAAGTTCAGTATTTCGTATGAAACACAAACGTAATGCACGATTCAAAAAATGTAAGAAAGAAAAATGCTCAACAAAAAAAGCTCAGATATAAAGCTTCGAAGCAGGCGGTTAGCCCGGGTACACGTTTCCGGCGAGCGGGGCAAAAGCTCCAATATAAAATCACTTACCCATTATTCGTTCCCTCGCGGGATATATGCGCATTCTGAAGTGAGAGATTGGAGGTTGTCGCATGCGGGGCACGTCCCGGTGCGCTTTCCCTCGGATCTCTCTCCGCCTGTGATATCCACCCGAGGTCTGAGGCATCCCGAAAACCACAAGTTCACCGTCGGGTCGGGGCGAGAAAGGGGTAATAGTCCGTGACGATTTTTTGCTTCACCTTTACCCACAACAAATGTACCTCCTCCATTACCTCTAGAATAATATAACATTTAAAGTTTGTTTATATATTTCTTATTTATACAAGTCATTTATATTTGTAGCATTAACTTTTTTGTTTTAAAATTGATCGTTATGAGCAATAAAATAATGAAAAAGCGGTCATGTTTATTAATCCATTTTTATATCGACTTGCTACAAGACATAGATAAGTCATATTTATAATTGATCCAACTTTTTTTAATTTTATTATCATCAGTGTAATACATTTGCAATATATAGTCACTACAAATTGGCACCACTCACTTTTTGGGTGATTAGTTCTGACATCAGCATGATGCAGTCTTTGCTGACTGTTACCGAAAACCTCGATACACAATCTTTCGTCTCTTATTCCTGGTCGCTTGTCGTGCATATATGTGCGCCATGTTGTCATTTTGGACGGTCCGCTAACACCACCGCTCGTGGCGCGAGCGAAAGCCGAGACCAAGCGCGGAGATTGGTAGACGGTCCCCACCCTTAAGCAAGACAAGGTTACGTTACGGCCTGCGGTATGTGTCCTCTTGGCCGGAAGCTTGTAAAGTTTTAAGTAAATATAATAAATGTGCTTCTAAAAGAAAGTGTTTGTTTGCTGACCTGCTCCTCATCCTGCCCTCATGTGACGTAATAACACCCTTTTTCAGAAAGAGGAGGATGTTAGTTCATTATATTAATTCAATATTCCCGATACCCAAATCATTGTATTCTAAGAAGCGGCTCAACCAACAATGCAACACAAAAAAAACAACGCAAAAATTTTCTATTGTATTATACTTATACTTCAAATAACAATACTTTTCTGCAAATTTTTACATTTAAAACTTATTTAGAAATGATAGAAAACAATAAAATTCAGAATGAATCCATTTTTTGGGAAATTATGAAATTCCACCGATTAAAAAACTAATTAGAATATTTTCAAAACCTATCATGGAATTGCAAGCAACAAAGAGTTTTGTAAACTTCGTTCCTTGTGATGTACAACTAGTCTTTATTGTTTTTAAAATATAAATGTCTACTCTATATAAACTAATTATCATAAAAGTATTAAAATGCAATTAAAAATCGGTCATTTATTTGTAATACAAAGCAATTGCGAAGATTTATTTAACAGAGTAAATGCGTGATAATCTTCCTGTCAATGCTTAACGAAATGGAACAAAAAGTTTGGCTTACTTAAAACCATATGTTACCTTAAAAAATGGTACGCTCACATAATAAATTAATTTATAAAATATATTTCTTGCAGTAGTATACACAATAAAATTAATTATCATTTACTTTGTAGTGTTCACGGTTTTAGAATGCTAAACTTTTGAGTGGTACAATCTTTCGCTACAAAAATGTGACATCTCGCCAAAGTTAATGCCGGTAGGTTGCGCTGAGAATATTCCCATCACATACACTCGCTTACGAATGCTCTGGGATCGAATTCAATATTCTTAGCTCTGTGTACAAACATAATATCTGTGGGGTCAATAAGATCCAGCCCATTTCCTTCGCAAGCGTTTCGTGTTACACTTTTCTCGTTCACCTTAAGAAGCTGCAATCTACATTTCAAATACTTTCTTATGTGACTGAAATATATTTACAAAATAAAATGAAACCATTTCCAAAAAGCGTTAATGATGAAGATCAATCGAAAAAAAACCTTTATGAATACCGTACTTAATGATTTATTAAATTATATTTTTACTAAAATCACCTGAACTGAGTATATAAATCAGAGGAGGATAGTCAAGTTGATCGCAAAAAACTCTTTGACGCTTAAACCCTTACGAAACTGAGCACTTCGTAAGGGCTTAAGCGACATAAAGCTATTTGTGATCAACTTGATTATCCTCCACTTATTTATTAATGCAGTTCATGTGATTTTACTCGAAGTAACCTAAATGTCGGGCTTTGGTCTGTGACATTGGCGGATCAACACTCCACATGCAGCGATAATCTATATTTATAATTGATAGCGTCATTAAATCCACGGATTTAACTTCAGAATCATTATCACCATGTTTCGATATTCTCCTGCATGTGCTTACATAAAACAAATGTTATAAGCATTATATAATATCTTGGTAAAACTATATTAATATTGTTAATTGTGAAAAATCCTTCTTAAAGGTAACATTGCCTTCTAAGGTAACAGCTAGATATCCGTGCTCCAGAAACAGACTCCTACTACGTAATCTCAAAGAAAGCGGACGAATGTACTAAAACAGAACCTATTTTGGTTCCTTGCTCATATACAAAACATTTAATTTGACAATAAAATAGTTAACTCTTAATATATTTGTTTTATACCAATTATAAAAATATTAATGTTGACTTAATTATGCCATTTTTAAGATAAACTATTATATTATTGTACATCATGTTAATAAATAGTTAGATAAAATGAATAAACAAAACAGTTTTGACGTATGATAATGATAATTATTTGAATGTATTTTACGGTGCATAATCTCCTAAAACGTCAAAACAACCTTATTTTTTCTAACACAATCAAAGACAACGTAGTCCCACGTCGCCAACTCAGCATATTATAATTTCCAATTTATATTTTGCTGAAGTCTCACTCTTTGGCTTACGTTTGAAAATAGCAACTCTATGATATTATGGAGGATTGCAGGCATTTGAATAGAAATAACCAAGCGTCTAATTTGAATATTTTTATCTATTCACCTACATCTTTTAATGTTGTAAGCGTCTTAGAGGAAGTAAGAATAAATATTTTTATCCCATACCTAGGAATAGAATCGTCACAAAAATCTGCATACAGTTTTGTTAACAACTACCGTCACAGTGCCTTGTTCTAAAACATACTGCACACGGTAGTCCACCTGGAAACTAATATGGCAACCGATGAACCGGAAGTTATTAAGACGGTTAATGTAGTCTTCTTCGTGGTATCAATCCGGTGGATTGGTTGGCAGCAACAAAATCTTGCATCTTGATCTCCACTCTTCTCGATCCTCTGCAATCCTTTTTAGCTCAGCATAAGAATAGCAACTCATGTCGTCGAACAATTGCTGCAAATATTCCCGTCTAGGGCGCCCTCTGCAGTTTCTACCCTCAACCATCCCTTCCACAATGTCGTGAAGAAGACCATCGTGGCGCATGATGTGACCATCGGGCTCGCCTCACTGAGATGGTTCTTACTTACTTAATGTAGTATCCAAGACATCTTTGAGTGCTTAATAATCAGTATTTTAAACTAAATTAGATAATTGGTGTTATGTTTTTGATATCCGTGTATGGACTATTTGGTCCTCAAAGGCAGCTAAACTCAATCAGATAATCTATAAGAGAGGCCAACGTAATGTATATTTGTTTTATATTGTATCACAACTTTGTTTAATATTTAAGTGATTAAATAATTATATGATTATTAATTTATATTTAAATTGCTTTATTTGAAGCATAATTACTAGATGTATCATTCAAATTGAAAAACAAATATTGTAATCAAAAAATTGACATTAAATATCTATTTTTTTCTTGTACTGTAATGATTTTTTGGCTACAAAGAATATACATTAAAATCATTTAAATGAACTACTGTGATATGAAAAATGATAATACGATATAAAAAGAGTTTTTTGTTGCTGATTCTTAAAGATATATTTCACTGTCTAAATTAGTTAATATACCGATGATATTAAGAGTGAGTTTAAAGATTTTTGATACTAAAAAAGTGTTTTATTTAACTAATTAAAACATTCAATAAGACACAATTATACATTTATATGGTCAGCATGATGATAAATAGTAAAAGTTTCATATGTCTTATCAATATTCATTTTTTTTTAATGGCTAATTTTTGTTATAAATTATGATTAATTTGGTTTAGTCTTATAATGGATTAATTTAAATAATCAAAGATTATTTCGTGAAGTACGATGTTAAGGCTTCAATAAATCAAGAGAAATCAAATAGGCGTATACTGATTTATATCAAGAATATATTACTCGCTTTACTGGAGATTTATACTTGCTCTCGAGCACCAATATCTTTTTATTCCTTAGGTAGGGAATAATTGGAATCAAATAAATCTACCTCAAGTTCTTATTAAGCGATAGATCTTCCTAAATCTCCGGTTCAACTTAAAAATCCATTTGAGCAATCTGTCCGGTAGCAGTTGGAGAGCGGATCCGGAAATAAAGACATTTTAATTATTTCTAAGCTAGGCTAAAGCTTGAGTTTCTCACATTCAAGTTTAGAAACTTGATATACGTAATACACTAAATTCACTTATTTAATAAATAAACTGGTGATTTTTTAAATGATGATGATTAATTATGAATTGATTGAATCTTATAACATGCCTGACGAAAATTTATGCAAATTACTTTTTTTTTCTTTCCATATCCGTTCCATGCCCAATACGTATCCCACCACAAATTGCTGACACTCAGTTCTGTCAGTTACAATTTTACATGTCCCAAAATATTGCTACACCTTAAGGTCTATTTAAGAACAAATATGGTTCTTGACGACCTCTAGAACAGGAGCCCAGGTACTTGAATATAAAGGGCGCTGATGTATGATATGTACATATTTTGGTCTCAAGCGGACTTAAACTATACAAATGTAAAGAAAATATCAATCCTATGTTTTAAAAATAATGTATTACATCAATCTTGATGCTTAAGTTTAAGTAATTTATTTTCCTTATTATTTATTTTGTATTTTTTCCACACAATTTCGTACTTATATTGTATTTCTTACAATATAAATAAGAAATAATAATGTGAAAAAAATAGAATAATTATTTCCTGTATTGATTGTTTATGTAACAGCCCAACGGGATTACAAATAAATAAATGTATTTGTATCATTTTTCAAGGGCCTACGCACAAGAGTCGAATAACAGAAATAAGGTCAGCATTGGAAAAGAAAAACAACAATAACAGAGATTTGAGTTTTCGGTTACAATCCCCTTCGGTCGCCATTATTTGTCCCAGTTCCGAGATTCGCCGGGCTTTGGATTCTTTTCTCAATTTCCATTCAAATGCCCAAACGCCGCCCATTCCGCCCACTGTGAGATGGGCGGCTAGTCCACCTGGCCGGGAGACCGAAGTGGGCTGTAATGGAATGCTAGAGCGTCATACCTCGCACGGGCAATAACGCTCCAAGCACAGCCTGATTCATACATTTTGGCATCAAAATCACTTATTTTTGTACCATCTAAATATCTTTTGTATCCGATGTACATACAGGAAAATTCTCACATAAAAACTGAACTACAAAGTTTTATTCTGTTCGTTGTTTGGGACCTTGTTTTACCCACGTAAATATTTTTTAAAAATATTAAAGACACTTGTCGTCCGATTGTATAATATACGATATTAACAATTTCTCATATTTATTTTAGCTTTTTATCGCTTTCTTTACTCCAAATAATTTTTTATTTTTAAGTTTTTAGGCTACAGGAGAGCCATCGGAAACTTTAATTATAATGACTTAAAGGAAAGGATATTGTCAGCTGACGGAACAGAGTAGCGGTATTTTGTAGCGACCATATGCTCTTTCTAACGAAGAATATCAAAATATAAACTATAGTTCATCACTACTGCATACTACTTTCATACGATAGTTAGTATATTTTTATACGAAATTTTAACTACGTTAACTCATTTCTCAATTTGAATGCATAGAACACTTTAGTACAATTAACATCCGTAACCGAACCATTAGTATGAACTATAGAGAAATAAAACACTTCTTGATATATCACATAAATGCTTAATATTTTTTTATACGAGTACTGTGGAAACACTATGCTGACATGCAACCAACCATGACCATGCGCGCCAACCCAGTGATGCTAACGGCATTCAAGCTCCAGACCCCGAGACGCAAAGTCCTGCATTAAGCGCTCACGAACCACGACGTTACATCTCCTCCGTTATTAATTAGTTTAAAACAAACAATATATAATAATACTTTGTACACGGGCTGTGCAGCCCACTTGTAAAAATATCCATTGGCGTATCCACGTCGCGGCGCGGACGATACGGATCGCGCTCAGATTGAAATCTCGGATGGATTTGTGAGCGGCTACTTAGGTGAGAAGAGTCGACGTCGTCGTTTGCATGCGCCGCCCACTCCGCCCCCTCCCACTCTCCCTCACCTTGGCCCACTCCGCCCACCTCCTCCCAAACGTCTGGGCGGCCGACAAAACGCCGCCCCAACAAGAATATTGCCAACCAGTGTGACATGCACTATCAGTGGCGGTACGCAAAGCAAACTTTTATTTGATACGCAGTATTTATATTGTTATAAAAGCAGCAGATATTGACTCAGTAGTCAGATTGCAGACGTTATAATATGTAGATTCATTACGTTTTAGACTTCTTTTCTCCGAAAGCTTTTAAGAGAAGAAGTGATTATCTTCAATATTTTTTTATGTATACACATACAGAAGAACACTGACAGATGATGATAGTAATTCTGAAGTCTCATCTGTGGAATTCTTTAACGCTTACTATAGTGCATATGGCTAAGCGCTGCATGTGGAGTGTTGATCCGCCAACGAACCGAAAGAGGACCTAGCCCCTGGACATGACCATGGGTGGAATATATGGAGGTCCCTTAACAGACTTCGGACAGGAGTATGCAAGACGAGGACACAAATGAGGGCCTGGCAGTTTTACAGCGGACTGACTGAATGTGACTGCGGCGTGGAGCAGACCCTGTCACACCTTCTGGAGTGTGCGCTGTGCCCGAATAGCTGCACCCAGGAAGACCTGATGATGGCCAGAAGTAACGCCATCGACGTCGCCCACTTCTGGGCAGACAGGATCTGACCCTGTTGTTTCCGACACTATTATATATATCCGCCAACACCATACACTACAGCCCGAGATTCACGTCTCATCCTTATTATTACAGGAACTTACTATGAACTTACTATCACACCAACCGGGGGCTCCGGTTGGTGTGAATTTTCGAGCTCTGAAATCGATTAAAAATATTTTTTTGTTAAATCTCCGTCGCGGATTGAACCCATGACCTTTGGCTTGCAAAGCAAACGCTTTGATCATTGAGCTATACCCGCCGGCATTGAGCTATACCCGCTGGCAATATATAATAAAGATATATATTTATGCTTATTTCAAAGCGAATTCCAAACATACTTTAGAGATTACGTTTTAAGAACATTATTTTTAATTAAATATACATTTACTATACAAAAAATTCTTTTTTTCAACGCGTCAATCCAAGCACAAAAATAACGGCAGAAGCGGGATGCGAACCGCGGACCTTGGAAACCAACTATGCCCAGGTATTCATACCGCTCAGCCAACTGGGCTATTGCCATGCCTAGACCGACTCGCGTTGAAACTAGTATTTATATCATTGTTATCATCGTACGATAGATGTCGCTATAGTATACAGTCATACTTTATTCACAAGCTTAATATTATTACTACAGTTGGCTGAGCGTTATGAATACCTGGGCATAGTTGGTTTCCAAGGTCCGCGGTTCGCATCCCGCTTCTGCCGTTATTTTTTTGCTTGGATTGACGCGTTGAAAAAAAGAATTTTATATATAGTATATGTATATTTAATTAATAATAATATTGTAATATAGTCAATGATCTATAAAAAGTAGATTTGAATATTGAAATAATAAAATAATATTCTAATAAAAATTTAAAAAATTATTAAATTATTTAACTTGTAAGACGTTTTGGAGCTACATAAAATAGTCTCCCTCTCGTATCAACAATCTTTCGTTTCTCTTAAAGACCTCTCATAAAAAAAAAAAAGAATATTATTGTATGTGCTTACTCTTTAAAAGCAGATATTGACTCAGTAGTCAGATGGCAGAAGTTAAAATATGTAAATTTATTACATTTTAGACTTTCATTCTCCGAAAGCTTTTAAAGGAAGAAGTAATTATTGTTAATATATAAACAATACACATATGTATGTTTATTTCAAAACGAATTCCAAATGTTGTTTCGGTCAACACCAAAACATATTTTAGAGATTACGTATCAAGAACATTAAATTATTTAACTTGTATTTAAAGACGTTTTGGAGCGACAATAAAATAGTCCTCCCATCGTATCAATAATCTTTCATTTCTTTTAAAGACCTCTCATAAAAAAATATTTAGGAAAAAATATTATTGTAAGGCAGGAAAGATAATAAAATATATTGTAACTTTACCGCTCTTTTGTACCGCGTCGGTTTTTAAAACGTTTATCGCGGCACTTGCGATACATTGTTCTTGAAACCACTACTTGCGCGATACCCTGTGGCGCACAAGTGGGTATGATACCCGGTACGTGATGCAAAAATGGCGGGCAAGCTTACCCGCTGATGTATTGTTTACATCCGTCTCGCCGTAACCCGCTTGAGCTTGTAACGCATATGTATCACCTTTGCTCCAACACGTTAAAAGCCCTATCAATTTTTAACCCTAGGGGGTTAACAGGGATGTGCCTTATATGGTATATGATTTACTGTATTAAATATATTTATATAAAGTTTTAATATATTTTTTAATAAAATATTTTGATGAAGCAGCATTTGCTTCAAGCTTCTAATACTTGAAACACAGACAAAGCTTGCCGACTTAGTTTTTCTATCTCTATTCATCATCATCATCAGTTTGTATATGTCTACTGTTGAACGAAAGCCTTCCGCATGAGTATTCATCCTCTTCGATCATCTGCCTTCCGCATCCGGGTCACACACGCTTTTCTTCTTATGTCGTTAGTCCATCTTGTAGGGGGTCGGCCAATACTTCGTTTACAAGTCCTTGGGCGCCACTTCAATACTTTTCTTCCCCATCGACCGTCGTCTTTTCGACAGATGCCACTTAAGTGTGGCTATTCGTTGGGTAGCCTCCATAACATGAGTTCTTCTACGGATATGTTCGTTGCGAATTAAATCTTTTAGAGACACTCCGAGCATGGATCTCTCCGTAGCACGCTGGGTGACCTTTATTTTATGGGTAAGACTTGCTGTTAGATTTCACGTCTCTGCGCCGTAATTTACACATAATACACAGAGTACATTTCTCACCTCCAATTTTCAGATGAAATAGTGCTAATATACAAATCACCTGCTAAGCTTCAAGCCATGCTCTACGTCCTCAATGAAGCTTCAAACAAAATTAGTCTGAAAATGAACATGGATAAAACTAAAGCCACGATAAATAGTCATTTTTTACAGACTTCTTAACATTATAAAAATATTCTACAGTTTTTTAAGTAAAAAATATATTGTAAAATTGTCGTCTTATGATAAATACATTTTAGAAGGAAAAATTAAATCATTTACTTTAAATATAATTTTAAATATTGATTTTCTTTCGGTATCATTGCATTTAATTTCATTTTTTAAACAATATCTATCACTTTTGCAGTTGTAATTCACATTATCTAATCAATCTGAACTTTTTCACATAGAATTGATGTCAATTATTATGCATTTGTACTCTACAATATATTGATACTAATTGCAGATGATAATCAATAAATATGTTTGATGAGATAAAATACAAACATTTAATATTTTATCTTATCAACGCCATGCTAATGATTTTTAATTTAAAATACGAACTGTAAATTTTTAACCTTGTTAAAAACATATTTTAGTCAACATTTTCGGATCTTAAATAAAAATTAAATATTCCATATGGGATAGAGTTCGGTACAAATGTGAAATAAGTATTTCAATACTATATCACATGTGACAAGAATTTATCGTGCCTTAAAATTTTTAAAACTATTCCCACAAACTAAGCTCAAAAATAAAAGCTAGTGACAGTTAAAAGTTTTCTGCAATTGAAAACGTTGCAATGTATGCAAATTCCGACCCACTTTTGCACCTTCAGACTGTTTTTGTTACAGCCAGAGTTTACTCAATTAAGTGGATTCGCACGAAAGTAAAATTTATATATCTTCTTTAACTATCCGGGACGTATTTTTTCAGGGCATAAATCCTGTTAAAAAAACGACCAGCACTATCTCGTATTGACTCATTCTTTAGGAAAAATGCATGAAGCTTCAATAACGTCAAGCTTATCATCCAAAATGTTTTAAAAAATCAAATCACATCAAGAAAATATCTCGTTTGCCATGGTACCTTTCACTTCTCAAGTACATGGGATATTCTCATGATGGGCCTTCGCAAACTTTCCATGGTATGACGTCAAGGTCATAGTTTTTGAGCTTCATCTATTACATGAACGTAAATAATATTGTAGTTGTATATGTGTAACATGACTGTACCCTTTTTGAAAAAATATTTATCGTGTCAAGCGTGTTATTGGTTTTTCCAATTCTAACATTCATCGTTCATTTAAACCAAGGATTTACATCAAAAAAAATTGTATGATTGTCAAATTGTTTTAATATTTTATTTACATTGGCTTATCATTCATAATCAACTTATTCATTTTAAAATTTTCTTAACGCCATGTTTTACGCTATCCTCTTTACACTAAATCAAAACACCTAAAAAATATATCTTTTAGAATATATGTTTCAGCGTATTATGCTAGGTCTGATTCAATTATATTTTATGTTATAAATATATTATTTAAAAGTATTTTTAGTTGTCACCTAGCATTCAGCTTGTCTTACAGTTTTTGAATGACGCTCTCCTGTACGTCGTGCGCCTCTTTTGTAGAAAATTGACACTTGCAATATCTCACTGTTGCTGACATCACTTAAAATCAGTCTGATACTGTGATGTCGCAAGATATTTGTAAAAGAGATAATTAAATTTAAAAATGTTATAAATAATATCCTCATGAAGGTCAACTCCATGAACTCTATGTATATCCATCCATGACGCACGGTAATGGAGGGCATTACTTTGGCAAATAAATAAGAAAAATAATATATCAATACTTTCATTTAAAACTAAGAAAAAACATTTGTTGATTTTTTACTGTTAGTTTTATTGATGATATTTTAGATGCTATGTCTTTTAAGGAACGAATAAATCGTGAAAAAGTACTCTCTTGTAGATACTCCTGTATTGATAAAATGCAATTTATATCATACTATTATCGTATTTTAATAAAAAAAAAAAACTTTGATTTAATTAGTAATTTTAAATGTGAGTGTAAATCAACATGTAAAGCTCTTAATATAACAAGTTCCATTATATTGGCCACGTTTTTTATCAAACTATTTAAAAATATATATGATAGACGAAGGACTAGAAAAAATAGCATTGACGAAAGACAAACAATAGCAATAAATTCAAGTTTTACTCTCAATATCTACATTAGGCGCCGTGCCAATTTAACATTTAACAGAATAGAGTATTGTTAACACATCAAATAAAGAGTCAAGACTTAAATGAATAATGACTCACTTAATTTACATTATTTCATCCATGTTTGCTACTAAGCTGGTGTCACAAATTGTAACTAATAAGTCGTATCAGTATCATACTGATATCCTCCTCTCATATTTAGGATATCGATCAACTGGATGAAGGATGCACGATCAGGTTCACAATACAAACACTTCTTTTTTTCACATATTACGCGTTTATTTATCACAAACGTCGCCCGCCATAGCGAACGCCCAAAGCGCGCGCACTATGACGCGAGTCAAACTTCAACTGACAACCGCTGGCACGGCCTACCATCTCGGCGGTGCCAACTGTCGCCGCCCAAAAATCAAATTCAAGATGGCAGTGGTACCAACAATAAATGGGCCCACTGTCATAACAAATATTTTGGGCGTATGCAAACACCGCTTTACATTAAACAATTAATATTAATTAATACAATTAACATTAGATGTGCATGTCAGGCGAGCGAACAAAATATGAGACAAAAGATCACTTTTCGAGGGCTTACGGCATCAGCCTAAAAGAGTTATATCAAGCTGATATCAATACGAATTACAAGCTTTAATTAAGCGATATCCAATGTAGGTGCAAAAATAAATGTATAGTTTAGTTTAAATGTCAAATATTGGTTATCTAGCTGCAGACCCAACTAATGACACGCGATATAGTTATCAAAAGTATACCAACATTTTTTTTGTCAACCCAACAAATATCCAGGTACTCGTTATGAAGGGACAATTCGACCATCTGTATGCAAAATTTGTTGAAGCAAATAATGTTCAAGGGTTGACGGATTGTTCATCTCGATTTCAATGTAAAGACCGAATGCGAATTGTCGATAATTGTGAAATGAACCTTATAGTTTTAATGATCATTTTCACCATAAAATCATTGATCTTGAAATATAGCTCACTCAATGCGCTACAAATTGTGCAAATGATTCATGCATATAATGTAGAAGACTTTGCAGTTAGAACATAATAAATAAAATAATATAGTTAAATAAGGTTTTTATGAATTATCCATTTTTAAATGAAACAAAAAAATATTAAATTTTTTAAAATCAATTTTGTATCTACACAAACTATCGTTCATAATTTTATAACCAAAATTGTGACTCATAGGATAATACTGTCTAAGCATAAATTTATTGAAGGGAAGGCAATTTAGGTTAAGTTAGATAAAATTTTATAATTTATAATAATTAATTGAATGATAAGTTTTTTTTTTCACATTAAACCACTTGAATTGTTAACTTGCATATGATTTACAACAAAAGTACAATATCGAATAATTGAAACTATCAATCAATTAGATAAAATAGGAAAAGGCTCGGGATTCGAACTTTGTGGCTAAACATATTATAAATATTTATTTATTTACCATGTTTTCATATGAATCACGTAACAAAAGTTATCTATTAAGAGACTGCAGTTTTGACAAACTCGTAGCCTTTCTCAATTTTTTCTTGCTAATAGATATTTATCTAAATTTAAAAACTGTAATCTCCTAATATTTAACATTTGTTACGTGATCAATATGAAAACAAGGTAAATAATTAAATATTTATAATTTATAATGGATCTCAAAGTTAATGCTGAAGACATTGAAAATATTGTGACTAAACACATCAAATCCAATGCTCAATCCACTTTGTTTACTTTTGTCTTCGAAAAGTCTGCAAATTTAAGTACTTGTTTTTTATTTTATGTATACGAGTATTTTTAAGGTTAATAATACTAAAATATTTATTAAATTATTATTATTTCTTAAAAAAATGACAATTATATTTATTTAAGTACTAATTATTATTTATAAATGCTTTAAAATCATATAAGCCATTTTAAATTTCTCATAAATATTCGAAATAAAAATATTCTTGTATAAACATGGCCATTTTGAATTTTAAAGTAACTATGTTTAATAAGCGTTTCCATTTTAAAGTGACGTAACTAGTGCTACAAAATTAAAAAGCAAGCGTTGCTTAACGAAGTAAATCCTGTCCATAGCACACGGAAACGAAGTGATGACATAACGAAGCATATGTGTAGGTATCCGTGCGAGGGGGATACCTATTTTATTATACCTAGTTTGAAGGCTTTCGTTCCACTAGGTCTTTGTGCTGATCATTAAAGGACTTCGACGGTGGAGTTTGCAGTGATTTCCGGACACATGTCCATTATCCGCCACACACGCTTCGTTGCCAGTTATTTCAGCTTTTTCTGATGTACTCCATACAGTATAGCTTTCACAAGACCAGTGATCTCCAACAGGTAAACTCAAACTCATACAACTTTGATAATAATTGGATAATTACTGCCTACATTGTACTCGTCTTAGAAAGCAAACATGTTATTAACAAATTATTTGAATAGTATAACGTCACATGCGATACTTTCTAATCAACTAGTAATAATATTAAGCTTGTGTTGAATGATGAAATAATAAAAAATAATAATATACACACTCTGAATATATACTATGGAGACATCTATCTTTATATGATGGTAACAAGGGTATAAATACAACTTGTTTCGCGCAACAGTTCGGGCAGGAGATGGTCGAGTGGTCTAGGGTAATGAACATGAGCAACGGTTGGTTCCAAGGCTCGCAGGTTCGCATTCCGCTTCTGCCGATATTTTTTCTGAAAGAATTGATGCGTATAAAGTGTTTGATGTTTTATTGTATTTGTTTATTGAATTACTAATTACTAAATATTAAATAATGAGTGTAAATCCAAGAAAACAATCCATACACATTTTGTTGTATCATAATTTATAAATGCATCTAACTTATAATTTAAGCCGAAGTCAAGAGTGTGAATGTACATACATGATTTTTAAAAAATATATAGATATATTTATAAACTAACTGTGATGTTTTTAAAATGATATATACCCTTATAATACATTTTTTTGTTTCTTAAATTCATAAAATACAGAGAAGTCAAGTATATAAGTGGTGTAGCTTAAGTTACTCTTTGTTATATTCATTCCAGAGAAAGACTTGAATAAAACATGTTTTTAAATTTTAATTCAGGTGTTCTTCATAATAGTCTCAATTTGGCACAAAAAATACTGAAATATTAATTCTGTAGAGGAAAAGAAAATATATGAATTACATAGAATGGTTCCGTACATTTACCGGTCCGAAGACCAACGATAGAAGAATACTGAAGTAGGACGGTGCTCGAGAGCCTTTTATGTGCCTACGTGGACACTAGAAGGCCTGAGTAAAATTCTAGGCGTCCATTTTGCGATGTGTACTGTCCAGATTAATTCGTAAAACATTCATGGAGAACAGAAAAATATTCTTAGAAATTTTCCTTTTTCTGCTTTAATTCAATATTATTCTGATTAGCAATTCACATTTACAATGAACCACGCTAATTAGACGACTTATTCTCCAGTGCTAAATTATATTTTTGTATATTTTCCTGTAAGCATCTTAGTTTTCTTTTACAAGTATTGTGTTATGACGTTTTTATATATATTTTACGAATAAGTACAAATTTGATTAATATTTACTTACCATAATGTTATGTCATATTTTGTCTTCAATTTAATTTATTTTAAGTGGTTTTTTCCTGAATAAAAAACGATCAATATTAATTAATAACATATTAAATAACATTTACAACACTGAAGCGACGTATTTTAACTGACAATTGTCATTTCATACTCGTAAAATTGACATATTTTTTTCAATTTTAATTTCAGCTAAGTTTATAAACCTAGCTGAAATCTGCCTATAAATTTGCATCTGTATATGCATTTTTATTTCATTTGTTGTTATAAGTTGTTTTTTTTTCCTGTGTAAATCAATTTATAAAAAGTAACATTATCTAGTTTATCCGATTATCGTACATATAAACATATATATAAATATATATCTGCTTACCAAACGCTTTTTAAACTAAGAATCATGGATAATCATACAAATAATTTACATTAGATCGTATTTGGTAGACTGTACGAACTTAACTCAAGCTCTACTTAAATACTATAAATTATCTTTAAAGATAATTGAAGATCTATACCAATATTGAACAAATTGATACGTACTAATACCAGTCCTTGCAGATTGGTACCGAAAACCTCGATATACAATTTTACGTCTCTTATTTTCGTTCGCTCATCGGATACGCATGTTTGTAATGCCCTTAGGAGGACTAGTTATATAGATCGCCACTTGCGTCGCTGGGTGTCACCGACCACGGCGCCCAGTGCCCAAGCAGTTGTCCCCCGACCATGACGAGTGTCCGATTGTGGTTGGCCCAGCGCCTGAAAGGCGGGCTGGAAGTTTGTAAAGTTTATCGTAAATATATATGTGCTTCTGGAAAAGTGTAAAAAATATTTCTATGTATTTTTACGGACATATAAGTTAATATATTGTGTATGCTTATGTCTTTAACTTCAAGTATAAATAGAATCAATGTGTTCAAAAGAACTCTCTTGTAAATCAAAAGTGACTTTTTGTAATCCAAATTTTTATATCTTACAATTATTGGTAAGACTGTGTAATTATGATACCAGTGAAACTATAAAAATATTTAGATTCATGAAACAATTTCAAAAAATTTCACAAAAAAATACGTTAACGTTGTATGTATCTTCAGTCAGCTTTTTTCAACAAGTTTTCTATCATTAAAGTGTCTGTTAAAATTTAACAGTAATAAATAACCAAATAAGTATCTGCAGAGTAGAATTAATAGCGGTAAAGCACGAAGATAATAAATAACTGTACTTTCTAATGGCGGAAGACTGCAAATTTATCTGGCGTGAAAATATCAATTCTAGAGTGGCGAAAAATACAGTGTAGGTGTTTCATCGGACATTGCTCGCTTCCTGTTTCAGTGATTTCCGCTCTGTACCTCTCGCTGGTTCGAGCGGGCGGCGCCCACCGACGGAACGGCCGCCCTCTGGGATCCGCCCACCTCCTGAACTGCTTCGAACTGGAACCTTCTACACTCCCATCTACCGTGAAAGACAGCAATATAAAGAAGAACTCTTCTAAAGAAGAATTCAAAAACAGGTTAGTCAATAACTAATCAATTACTAGTGACTTAATCATGTTGAAACACCGGTTCTTGCTCAATCACTAAAGTTAAGCTTTATTTGATGCAAAACATACTCGAATGGTTGCAGAAAAGTGTCTATAGTTAAATAGAATCATTTACCTCTAAAAATGCTGATAAACAAATAAGAGTACATAAATATGTTAAGCGTTGTAGACGACAGCGATTTTCTCGACAATTCTCCAAGCTCTTGTCCTAGAGACTATTAAAAATTATGTTTGCGACCAGGCTGTGCTCTGGGTTTCAAGACGAATCAGAACAAGGCATTGGTGAAAGTAGTGGACATAGCTATGCATAAATATAATTCATCAATTCAATTATAATGTAATGTAAATGAAAGTCTAGAGACTATTATTGGGAAAAGATCTACAATACTTAATTTTTCATAATTTTATATATTTTTTCAATAAATCATCGTCAATATATTTAATGATATAATAGTATATGTTTGTACTTTTGTTTAAATTCCTTCTAAACGTATTTCTTCTTCGTAGTATCAATCCGGTGGATTGGTTTGCAGCAACAGAATCTTGCATCTCGATCTCCATTCCTCTCGGTCCTCCGCAACCCTTTTCAGCTCAGCATAAGCGCTACAGTTCATGTCCTCGAATACTTGCTGCAAATACTCCCGTCTAGGGCGCCGTTCTGCAGTAATGTTAGAACATTCCAGGTGGCATATCTTGTTGGCTGAAGGTTTTTCTTATTTGTCTTGGTTGTTTTGTCTCGAGCAGTCCCCACCCGGAGATCCGATTGGGGGACTATTTTATCTCCGGAAAATTTTACTTGAGATGCAATCATTTTTTTGCTGATACGTGGGATGTCTTTAAGACTAGATTGGTATTTTAGATGGTATTTTTCCCTTTATTTCCACATCCTAATGCCGTTGACCATAAAGGTTCATCCGCCTTAGGAGGGCATTTACTACCTCCAGGACAATAGAGTGCCCTAACCAGCTTGACCTGATGAGGTTAGCTGGTTAGGGCACATCATAATATATAAACGTATTTAGATCAACTGAAAGTAAAATATCTGATATTTTTAATTATTATAATGGTTACTTGGTGGTTAGTGGTTATTATTATTATTATATTAGTATTTGTATAGCGCTCTTTTATGACCGAATGATCATTCCAAAAGGGCTTCTTTGCCTCTCTGAGTAAAAAGGTGGAACTTGAGTCTGCTTTGAAGGATGCCTCCGCTTTAAGCTCTCTTATGCTTTCCGGTAGCGAGTTCCAGGCCATTGGTGCCGCGTAGCTGAAAGCCCGATTGCCAAAGACCGTGCTAGGACTACCTTCCGTCAGCTGTAGGGTGCTTCTATTTGCTCTAGCCGATCTGAGTGTCTCTCTACGTGCGCTTATTTCTGAAGGCTTGATAAGTTCTGTCAAAAAGCCCGGTGCAGTTCCGTTGACTGCCTTGTAAGCTAAGAGGCATGGTTATCGTAAAATATACTTTTTTTACTTTGAAAGTCTAGTGTAAGCAATTACTTTGCTAAAAGCATCTATTAAAGTCAATTTCAAGTCACTTCAAATTTACCCTGACTGTTTTTCATAAATATCCATTTTCTTAAAACTAAGAAAATAGATTTTCGTTGCGTTGTATTTTTCAAAGACATGAGAGAGCCTCTCACAGGTATAGAGCACTTGGGAGCATATTACAGGTGAGAGAACGCTTCATGCTCCAATGGATGTGATTGCGTTTCCAGGAAGTGACTACACTAGTATCGAAGAGTAGCCGTGCAATGGAGCGTGGATATTATCTTAGCCAAGGTGCGTTCGTTTGCTTACAAAAACAAAGTAATCGACAAAATCCCAAAAGCCAAGTTACTTAAATTGAACTGAAATTTATGAAGCATTTCAGATTTTCCATTATTAAATAAGTAGAATTTGAAAAATTCGCATTGTGATATCACACTTTTATTTGTCATAAGAATATTGAAAAGCTTCAATGAGTCAAATTTAATTATTATAAAAAAATTTAAACAAACAAAAACTATATCCGCTCATTATCTATTAAAAACTCATTATTGCAGCAGAGTCTCTTCAAGGAAATAAAGCATAAACTTCTGACGTCTGCTGTCCCTGAATAATTTAATATCCCACTTTTAATTGTATGTTTTTTACTCAAAAGTAAGGAATATTATACAGGGAGTGACATAAAAAGCTCAAAGTTTGATTACTTACAAGTACATACATCAAACTGTCAGATCTTTTCTAAAAAAGATCAGACAGTTTGATGTAGTCAGCTTTTTTGCCGCTCACTGTTGAAAGCGAACAATAATGCTACTCTATTTAATATATTTGTAAATTAATCTTCTACTTCTTTGATTATTTTTTTAATTACTAAAAATTTGTTTCTAAAAGAAGGAAGTCAAGCTATAAATCATGTGATATTTCCTTCAATCAGATTCCCAATGGTCGCTTCAGCCGCTATGCTCACTAATTTTCATAACAAGCTTTTTCACGTAATTTCTTCCGTGCGGTAGTTAAAAAATCAAGAAACTAAAAATGTTATTCATAAATCATCAAGATTTATATTTTTGAAGAGTAATTAATAATTCGTACCAATGCAATTTGTAAGGATCTTTAATTAATTAAAAAAATGGAGAATCTGAAAATTCTAATCTCATCTTGAAATATATTACATCGCGGACCGCAATAATTGCATGCTTAATTTGTCCAACACTGGCGCAAGTTTTCTTGTATCCGACGATAATTATGTTTCTCGGGCATCGTTAAAATGTAATAAAATAAAAAAGGGCGCCGTAATTAAGCCAAGGCTTGAGGAAGAAAATTTACTTTATTTACTTCAATCAGACTTAACCAAGTTAAATTAGGTATCCCCGGACTCTCGGTGTTTCTGGCGTATCAAAAAGGAGGTGAAAAAAATATTTTTTTTTTGAACGCGAAGAATGGAAAAATCCTGCGAATTCATTTCTACATTGAATAAATCTTACTTGTCCACGATATTTTCTTTCATAATTTATTATTTAAAGAAGATGGTTTTAATTTAATCTCTCTCAAACAGACGAAAAAAATGATCTGCGGCTGGATTAAAAATTAGCCTTAAATATTATCGTTAAATTTCAAAATAAAGCTTTTTAATACATTATCTACTTGTCTTTTGAGAAAATAGTCGTCATAAATTGCTGACAAAAAATTATGTTACCTGATTTCTTTCACGTCAACTCTGCTTCAAAGAGCTCCGCCATGTACTGATATATATATCACTTCTCTACTACTTTCTGGAAAGGAAGAAGTCTAGAGGCCTAATGAAAATGCATCTGATGTTTATGCTCTGTTGTGGCAATTAAAGAATATATTATATCCTAGTCTTACTTCGTATCTTCTTCTTTAGCCTCGCCATTTCCCATCATTTGGAGTCGGCTCTCCTTGCACGTTCGCCATGTCTGCCTGTCTTGCGCTGCATTCTCGGTCAAGCCCAGAGTTTTCAGATCCTTGTCTACAGTTGCAATCCAGGTTGCCTGTGGTCTTCCAGGTCTTCTTTTCAACGTAGTTATGTTGAAGGCTTTCTTGACTATGTGGTTCTCATCTCTCGGTGTTACATGCCCATGCCCATGCCATCTTAGGCAGTTTTCTGTTATCTTTTCAGGTATGGGGCCACCCAAAATGAACCCTGAATATGCTCATTTCAAACTCTGTCCACTCTAGTCACACCGCCTAGTCTAGCTTCGTATGTTTACTGGAATTCAAGGTAGCATAGCATGGTCGCTGCTATGTTTGCTCCTTAAAATTCAAAGCGTGATACCGTTAATATTCTTCCCGGACACTTTTTTTCAAAACCTATTTTACAACTTATATGCTCACACAGCATTGTGTGTTTTTAATTGAGTGTATAAAATTTACGATTTTAAAAATATTATGATGCGAAATTTATTCCACATAAGCCATTGTATAAAGTATGTAATCAATAAATCATAAAATTAGTTATTCAATGAATTTTCTTTGTATGCTAAAACTCGAACGGTAACCCATTTCCATTAATCTTATTCGTTCTCGCAGTGGTGATCATTTTCTGTCAATTTAATATTTAATTTTTAGGATCTTTTTAAGTAAAATATAAGACGGAGTTATTTGTCAATTATTTATATTAAACGATAAATCAAAGTATTTAGAGGAGAAAAAAAAACGTTGGCAAAAATCTACTGCAAAATACAACTGGAGCTTTTTGATGAGTAGTACTATGAGGAAATATTAAGAATATCCTAGTGCGATCATATCACGAATGACGTAACTTTCAGTATAATTAAAAGAAGAAAGCACGTACTTAAACCATATCATCACCATAGAGGTATCTCTTTTAGTATAAATATATAATATAAGGCATGGTTGAGTGAAAAATTGTTAGAGGGTGTCCTGGACGAGATTATTTTCTACGCGTGTTCAAAAAGATGATTTGCACCTCCGCTGAACTTAAAAAGAATTAAGAAGTAAGAGCTCAGAGGAGATGCAAGCTGATCATTTAGATTGATACTATTCAAAACGTGATATTTAATTTTAATATTATGTCATTTAGTGCGACACGTTTTCCGCGTGAGCCAATATTTGCCTTTCATTTTTATACGTCTGTTTTGAATACGAATTCACACAGAAGCGAGTCATTAGTTACGATATAGTATTCACTCAGTAATCGATGCCATTGTTGGAGTCGTTGAGCGAATTATTTTTGCACGTGAGCGTTTTCCTGTTTATTCAATCCGCTTCCTTGCGCACTCGCAAATATCCACTGCGTCAGTACGTTCGAGCAAATATCCAGAACATTCGAGCAAATATCCATTTGGGTGAATTGTCCTCTCCGATTACATGCCCCGACGCGGATGAACACGGCCGATATTGTATGCGCAATATTATTGGATGGTGCTTCAGATCGTCAGGTTACAACCGAAAAACAAATAAAATAACCCATTTCATAATGTATTTGCCAATGTCGTTCAAAACACATTATTTGTATTAACCTGCACCGTCTATTCGTACATACGGCAATACAAAGATGACTTATCAGGTTTAAATAAAACAAGTACTAAGGAAATTGCTTTCAAATTTTAAAAAATAACAAAATTAATCAATTGCTTTTCTTATTCGTAGTATCAATCCGGTGGATTGGTTTGCAGCAACAGAATCTTGCATCTCGATCTCCATTCCTCTCGGTCCTCCGCAACCCTTTTCAGCTCAGCATAAGCGCTACAATTCATGTCCTCGAATACTTGTTGTAAATACTCCCGTCTAGGGCGCCCTCTACAGTTTCTACCCTCAACCATCCCCTCCACAATATCGTGAAGAAGACCATCGTGGCCCATGATGTGACCAATCCATCGGGCTCGCCTCTCTGAGATGGTTCTTATTAGGTGCCTATCTTCTTTGATTATCCTGAGAACCTCATTGTTCGTGACGTGGTCCCTCTAGGAAATTCCGACAATTCTTCTGTACGACTACATCTCAAAGGCCTCTAGTCTTTTTTTATCACTTTCAGATAAGCACCATGTCTCACAACCGTACATTAAGATGCTCCAAGCAAGTGTTTTGGCAAGTTGCTTGCGGAGCCCTAAAGTAATATTCTTTGACTTAAGAATTTTTGCTTTTTTATTGAAAGCTAGCCTTGCTTGATGTATGTGACTGTTGACTTCTCTTTTTGTTCTACCATCCCAGGTGATCGTACTTCCAAGGTATACAAATTCTTTTGCATCTTTTAGGGGTACTCCTAGCATTGATATGTTAATTTTCTGCTGCTCATTGCGGCTTACTCTCATGACTTTGGTTTTTGTGCTGTTTATCTTCATATTATTCAATTACTTTATTCTTTCTTATTCGTAGTATCAATCCGGTAGGTTGGCTTGCAGCAACAAAATCTTGCACCTCAATCTCCACTCTTTTCGATATTCTGCAATCCTCTTCAGCTCAGCATAAGAGCTACAACTCATGTCCTCAAACACTTGCTGCAAAATTATATTAAACTTTATTATAACTTTGAATTCAACAAAAAATTAACATCAAAATATTAAATAATAGCAAGAGTGGCGTAGTACTGACCGTCTCGAGGAAGATTACCAACTTATTCTGATGTCTGAAACTAATTTATAAAAACTACGAAATAAGTGTTGATTGATCTAGCTGCTTAACAATATATCATCATCATCAGCCTGTGTCCGTCCAGTGTTGAACGTAGGCCTCCCGCATGAGTCTCCATCCTCTTCGATCCTCCGCCTTCCGCATCCAGGTCACTCCCGCTATTCTTCTTATATCGTCAGTCCATCTTGTAGGGGGTCGGCCAATGCTTCGTTTGCCAGTTCTTGGGCGCCATTCCAATACTTTTCTTCCCCATCGACCGTCGTCTCTTCGACAGATATGACCTGCCCATTGCCATTTGAGTGTGCCTATTCGTTGGGTAGCATCCACTACTTGAGTTCTTCTGCGTATTTCCTCGTTTCGGATTCTATCTTTTAGCGACACTCCGAGCATGGATCTCTCCATAGCACGCTGGGTGACTTTTATTTTATGGGTAAGACTTGCTGTCAGATTCCACATCTCTGCGACATAAGTTAATACAGGGAGGACGCATTGGTTAAACGCCTTAGTTTTAAGGCATTGCGGAATTTTCGCTTTAAAAATGTACTTTAGTTTTCCAAATGCTGCCCATCCCAGTTGTATGCGCCTGTCGATTTCTTTTGAGAAGTTATTTCGCCCTAGTTGTATTACTTGTCCCAGATAGGTATAGTCGTTTGCAACCTCTATTTCTGTTCCTCCAATGGAAATAGGATCAAAGGTCTGTGAAATATGACTATTAATCGTGGCTTTTGTTTTATCCATGTTCATTTTCAGACCAATTTTGTTCGAGTTTGTTCTTCATTGAGGTCGTAGAGCATGTCTTGGAGCTTGTTAGGTGATTCGGCTATTAGCACTATGTCATCTGCAAATTGGAGGTGAGAAATGTACTCTCCGTTAATATTTATTCCACATTTTGTCCAGGATAGCAGCTTAAAAATATCTTCTAGGGCGTTTGTGAAGAGTTTTGGAGATATAACATCTCCTTGTCTAACACCTTTGTTTATAGAAATATTGTTAGTGCTATCATGGAGCTGGACCATCATTGTTGCAGATAACAATATATATGACATTATTAAGTATTACGAAAAGGGATTTTTTGTTCTTCAACTTAACATTCAAATTCACGAAATGTGAAATAAATAGATCTTACATAATATTCATTTTTTAGAAACGAAATCTTTTTATAAATTAATTTATTTCATACTAAATTTCAAATAAAATACGTGTTATTTTTTAAATATCTAGTAATTTTTCACTCTTAGGTAAACATCAACAGAATATGGCAGCACAATACATTTAACAACAAAAATTTGAATATAGTATTTACAACTGCAGTAGAATCTAAATAATTAAAACATTTTCATTTTTAAAAGAATTCTCATCAATTTTATTTTTCTTTCGTGTCCTGAGAAGTCCTGTGGCGTGCATAAAACTTATTTAATTTGAATTAATCCTTTCTTAATTTTACGTCAGCTCTTAGGTTAAAATATGACAAATCCAATTTTATCTAAAGAAAGGTAATTTAAAATATTTTTAATTAAGTTAAAGTGTAAATTTACTATTCATTAAAACTTTAAAAAAAACTTTATTTCTTATTCATCCGGTCGAATATTCATCCTCTTACTACCATATATACTATTTTAGACTTCTTTGATGTTATAAAATCTACTGTAAAATCTTAACTGTTGATTTGTGATACATTTTTTTCTAAACAAAAATATGCTGGTAAAATTGTATACATTTTTTAGTAGTACATGCGACGATCAAAGTGAGAACAATCCAAAAATGTGAATCGTCTGACGAGAAATGTACTTTTGGGTGTAATATTCCAGAGTATGGTGAGAAAAATTGATATCGCTTAGTTTTCACGGAAAGCAGTGCATCAAATGGTCGCACTTCAATCGCCAGGAATCGAGGGATGGAGAGTAAACGTGGTTGACCAGAGATTTCCAAACGGTACTCCTAGTATACCACTATGGTTAATGGGACGTAAAATTTTAATTAAGAAAAATTATGTTTTTCTTTTATAGAAATGCTGGTACTACAATATATTTTTTATTAGAATAAAAGGTTGTTACAACCTTTAAGTAAATGTTTATTCAAATATTAAATATGCATCCCTCTCTTAATTTTCTAGATACTTACGTATCGTAATTATACTTAATAGATTATTCATCTTCTCCGACCAGTATTTTTTTACATATGGAGAGCTGATGAAGCTTTCATTGACAGCGAAATCAAAATATCAGCGAATGAACAAATAGTGATCAACGTGATCCATGATAAAATAAGTTACTTTTAAAATTTAAAATAATATTAAATGTAATTATAATTATATTAATTTCGTTTATCTTAAAATCAGATCACTGTACATATGTACGAATTACAGGTGTTCATTAGGATGGGGATAATTCGTTAACTATAAAGGCAATTTTAATAGATATTTTGATAATAATTCAGATTTTTACAAGAATATAAGGATCGTATTATAGACATGAGTAGGGACAAGTCAGAGATGGTATCATTTTTTCAACAGTTTTTCATAGTTGAGCAAAGTAAACGCATTTCTTGATCTATTTCATTTCATTTTACTTTTATTGATACATTATATAATTTGTAATTATCATTGTATTTAATATATATATAAGTGATGTAATCGGTAAAATATACTTTAAGGTAAAAGCATTATTATTAATATTCTATCGCAGGAGAAGTTCCAGAAGCCTTGTTGAAGAGAATATATATGTTAAGGGGTTGGGTTGACGATGGGTTGGTAAGTGCGGGTTGGGGGTGGTAAGCCGATACAGTCTCCCGCCATTTGGACAAACAAGCAATATGGCGGCAATCCAAATAATCGCCGCGAATGGAAAAATGCGGAGAGCTGATCAATAAAACCTCCCGGAGGCTTCGCTGCTTCCCATTCCAGCACTGAACGGAACCCACTGCGACCGGAGCTTTTGATCAAAGCTCTTGCGTGACCAAGCCGAGGATCACTGAGCTTTCTGAATGCGACATATGAACCCTTTTGAATATACAAATATCGTATCCACATCATAACATAACAGAAAAAAACATTATATTTTTTCCGTTTCTGTAATCAGACTTTTTATAAAGATAACGATCTGAGTATGACACATGTTGTTGTAGCTTTAGGATTTTTTTTTCATAAGGCGATATTTTTGATCTTCAATATTACAAAAGTTAAAGACTTGAGCATTAGATACATGAAGAAAACGAAAATAGTTTAATAATATTTCAATTGAATTGAAATAAAATGAGTTACAAACAACACCTTCAGATAAAATTGAGTATAGAGCTCCATCAATTTTCAGTGAAACTGAGTACTTAGTGTTTATATCACTGACGGTTCTGAAAAAAAAATTAAATGCATCCCCTGAAAATCCTTCAAATACATGAAAAATCTATTTAACTTTATACATATGAGCCTTATTTTATTCATATTAAAATATGGAAGAGAACAAGCTGAGGCTTTTTTGATTTTTAGCTTACTCTTTGAAATATGAATATGTAGTATTTTGTATATGTAGATATTAATTAGAGTTCGTTTATTGATCTGCTACTTAGAAATATTATGAAAGAATTACAAAACCTTACAGTGATTCTGGTAAAAATATTTTTAGTGAATATTTAAATAGCAACCATGAATGTATGCTTAAAAATGATTTTACAAGCCTTAAAATTATATGTTGATACAGGAGAAATATTTTAAAGAGCATTGATAAAATAGTACTGTTTAAATTAATGGCTTTTGCTTAACTGAATAAATTATGTTTCAACAATCCGTAAAAATAAGGAACATTAATTATTTGTACCAAACATGTGAAAAATTTAAAAATAAATTAATTTTAATTTTGTGATATTGTCAAAGATCGTGAATATTTTTTTAAGTATATGAATTGTCGAAACTTTTGTGTTCTGTAGTTAATATGCTGAAAATGTTGGTATATTTGGTATTTTATTGAATGTCTCTTCTTATAATTGATTCCATGTAATAAATACCTTTAGACTCACATTCAGAGGTGGATGCCGTTTTCGAGAATCGGATGAAATTGAGCTCCGCACAGAGTTAGTGGTCGCGCGTCAGTGATCAAAATCGACAAGCTTTGATGGTATGAAGGGTTGACCACCCCTGAGTTAATTCCTCTCGGCTCCGTACTGCACGCGCACATGAAGCATTGTTGCTACAAACCGGTCATATTTCTGGGTTTGGTCCTGAAATTTGAAACGAAATGTGTTACATTTGTAGTCGTGTACACCGTCTAAATAAAAATATTTTTGATTAATGTCTAGTACATATTATAGTTTGTGCTTTGTTATAATAGAAAATAACAAAAATGTTTAAAGCACCAGTTTTCTTCCTATTACTGAGGATAAGTAAGATTGAGAGATGAGCAAGCTTGGATGGGTGATCACATGAGAGTACCGCGAATCGTTGGTTGAGTTGTGTCGCTCTGTAAGACTTAATGGTTGAGACCTCGGGAGCTAATCAGACGATTTTTTAAGAATACAGTTTTACAAGTGCTTAAATTGAAACTGAAGCTGCTCATTCTTCACTTGATGAATGCCGTATCCTGTTGATAATTTCCATTAACAAAAAAAAAATGCCACCGGTAAGGCTTGGAATGCTTTTCTAGTATCTGCGTCTCTTTCACCAAATAAATCTCATCAATATACACTTGCAATATCCTGAACTAAAATACAAACACAACGCATCTTTTCCGCATGCTGTGTCTGGCCTTCCTAATAGAGCGTCGTAGAGCTCACTTGTTCCAAGCGGCTGTACTCTTCTGCATGCACTTAGTTTTTAAAATAATGAGGGATGTTATCCTGGACATTACCAGAAATTAATACCTAATATATTTGGAGGAAAATAGTCATTAATTAAAAACAATATATTTTTAAATTGCAATTTTAGTAAAAAAAAAATGTAATGGTTAAATTTTGCAATGAATTAAAAATATATACGGTCGTATGAGTAAATATTATATTTATACTGAAGCAATGGGTAAAATATTTGACAAACCGTAACTTACCACGCCCATATTCCATGGTTGATTTATGAATGAATTTTTCATACATTCTAGTAAAATAATTTTATTATTTTTGTGTGTCAATATTTTCTAATATGTACAACAATTTAATTATCAGCTATTGGATGTTTACATATTAATAAAATTTATAAGAGTTATTGCCTTCCAGCAAATTTAATGACGTTTAATCGTGTCATATGTATACTGCGTGTATGAAGTTTGAGTTGTAGTTGTGTACTTGTAGGAATTGAGGGATTTCCAAGTGATTAATATTTTTCTCCTTTCAGTGATTCTAGAACAAAATTTAATGATTTTACAGCTTATGTGTAGTATTGAAGAAGGACCTGAACAAACTGTTTGTATTTTTTATCAAGTAAAGACTATTCATAGTTCTACTAGATAAAAACTGTATGATGCTTCAGTTAGTATTGGCTATGTATTGTAATCCTTTATTCTTAATGCTTTACATAAATGTTGTTAGGCTTAAAATAATTTATAAATTATTTGCTACTTTCGTAAAATTCATTCTAATTAATCGATTTAATTACTAACTTACAAGTTTTTAATTCACTTTATATTCATTGTTGTATTAATCAGTAACTTCATCAACATAAAATATCATTTGAAAACGTAAAATAAAATAATGTTTTTTTTAATTTTCAAGCCTAAAAATATTATCCAAAAACAAGCTTAAATATTCCCAAAATTAACACAAGCCGTTGAATATGGCATTGCATCATTGGCTTGCATTTAAATTATTTTGTATATTTTTTATTGAAAAATGCATTAATTTAATTAAATCGAGAACAATTGAGCTGGACGTGTGTTGATTATGGTGTGCTGTGTTCATCAGCCCGAAAGAGTGGAACAAAACCGAGTGACCTGGATCCAACTGGGGAATATTGTTCCATCAATAACTGCGTTTGTGCAGCGCCTCTGTCACAGTAAATGCACATTTCATGATGCAGTACAGGATGTTTTTTACTTGATAATAACAACAATCATTGACTGCAGAATGCATTTGATAAAGCTTTAGTATATGAAGCTGATTGGTGAATCGAGTTTCACCTACTGGAGTCTTTAATAGTCGTTCTGTCTATGTGCTTCTAATTGAGAGGCAAAATATGAGTA
Organism: Glossosoma conforme; assembly: GCA_022606575.1. Taxonomy (NCBI): domain Eukaryota; kingdom Metazoa; phylum Arthropoda; class Insecta; order Trichoptera; family Glossosomatidae; genus Glossosoma; species Glossosoma conforme. The sequence goes on from JAGTXR010000089.1 coordinate 1,583,839, forward strand.
TTTACTCATTAAACTGAGTGTCAATAAAGTAAAATATATTCAGTTTTGACAACAAGTAATAGGATATTGGTAGTGTTATTATTTGATATCTCGAGAAATGATGTTCGAAATCTTAACAGTCTTTCATTCTTCAGCCAGTTAAGATATCAAAGTGAAAATTTCTATAACATATTTTTAAGTATGACTAATTTTTCTTTTCTATACTCTTGTCTGAAAAAATACGTAAGAGATAATATATAATAATATAAGAGAGAAAAATATGCACTCGGTGAACTTTCAGGATGCTTTACTGATGAAGATCGAGGTGAAGATCTTTGTATCTGACAAAAAGTATGCCAGTATTTTCTCGATATCATGTCATTTTCAAAAAATAAGAACGCATACTTACCTTGTTTCTGAGGTATACTTTCTTTTTTGACCCATCTGAAGAATACTATTTTTAAGGATTTAAATAATTATTTAATAAAAAATACTCAATACAACTGTATGTATGGAGTATTTTAAGTGATATATATTCTTAATATTAACAAGAAGGAAATCCAATTGATATATATCAAAAATAGAAATATTCATCAAATTGGTTGTAAAAAAATATTATCATTTTTATTATAAGGACTTTTATTATTTGAAAGATATAGCTACGCACCATTTCTTGATACACTGAAATTTAAATATTATGTGACTTCATAAGTTACAAATAAATATGGATTACATTAAAAGTTAACCATCTCAGATAACACCTAAATAATAAATCACAATTTTTTTCCACATATCGTATCCGTAAAATATGATCATCACAAATTGCCACCACTCAATGATCATTGTGCCTCGTCCCATGATATCTCTTTACTCAAAATTCTATCTGAAAATATACTCGCATTTGATTTTCGACGACTTCCAAGAACTGAAAATATGGCTGTTGTAGTATCCGAAGCATATTTTTGGGTGCTTTTTTAAATAAATATTTTAAGGAGAACGAATGATTAGTGCAACGCATTGAAGGCCGGAACCATTTAGTCCTAAACAGCAGCATAGCCTGACCGGTGTTACGCGGTTAGCATCAGGTGGTGACCCATCCAAGTTTTAGTTTGCGCCCAATGATGCTAAACTTCGTTGATCTAACGAAAATCACGCTTGCGATATCCCTAAGAATCACCATTACCATCATCAAAAAATATTTTAAAATTACTTATTATTTTATTATTTATTTGCAAGTAATAATCACCTGTATTACTGTATATATATTGGTATATTATTTATTAAATTTACCAGCTGAATGCCCGGCAGTATAAATTTAAACTCGCGTATTAATTTGAGAACAGTCCATCTGAATCGATCAATAACAAAAGGGGCTTTAATTTCCCAACGCAATTAATGAAATTGCTGATATTTGGAGTAATGAAAACATTATACGATTGGTTTAGTGAGGTGTTCAAGATTATTTTGAATTAATTCAACACCTTTATTTTTGTGTTTACATAACAAAATGCGGTTTTCTTCTGTATGTGTTGAAGTAAAAGAAAAAAATAGATAAGGCTTTCGTTTATCCAGGTTTACGCTTCTCGGATACATTAACTACTTTATATTTTATTACATTTTTCTATTTACATTTCCTCAGAGCGGGTCGTATATTTCGCAAATCTCGCGAATTTTATTAGTCGCAAATAAAACGCCCCAAGAATATCCGGTTAATAGTTTAACTGTCGAAGAGGGGAAAGTGGAATTCGAAAGTGGGCGACCGAGATTCGAGGACTAACAAAGAAAAAGTCGGGCGCAAAAAATGCGAAAAGCTGGCGATATTTGGCGGACCATCAATCATAAGTTTAAGTTAGGCTATAGTCGACCGGGAACAAAAAGTTGCAAACAGTAGAACAAATGTACCAAGTTGGATCCATAAGTATGTATTAAGAGATGGGAATTTATTCATTCTATTTCCGACGATGAATAAATTACGAGTGGATTTCTTCGCATCCAATTTATATTCAGTTTTTTTTTGTATTTTGACACTATCTGTGAGATTATCAACGATTTTGAGAGTGTTGAAACTGATGTTCCCAAACGTCGTTTATGCTTGATGGACTTTAAATTTAAATGTCTAACCGCATCGATTTAATTTTTATTTACGGCTGTAAGTCTTGGCATATAACCAAAAGCCAATGTAGTCGTATAATAGTCTTTTAAAATAGTGACATCAGCATGATACAGCCCTTGCTGACTGGTACCGAAATACAATCTTACTACTTATACTCAAAATACAATCTTTCGTAGCTAATTTGTGTTCGCTTGTCGTACATGTATGTATCACCATATTAGGATTTTGGACAAGTCCAGTCACGCTGCGGCGCTGGTTGTCACTGACCACGGCGCTCGGTGCCCAGTGAGTTGTTTGCCGACGGCGGCGAGGTCCTATTGTGGTTGTCCCGGCCTGAATGCTGTGACTAGGTCCGGGCCAGAAATTGTAAAGTTATCGAAATATATATTTCAATGTGATTCAGAAAAAAACTTTGTGTTGTTAATCTACTCCTCATCCTGCCACCACGCAATTCAATAACTAACTTACAGAAAGGAGTATTTTAATAGATGTCTACAAAAACTGTGTATAACACTCTGAGTACGGTAGTTTGACTCTGTGAAGAATAATGGTGTGAGAGAGCAGACAAGGCAGCTTTACATACTACAGTCGGTCAAGACGTGAAGGTGGACCTAGATGACCCGTGTACAACGGATGCCATAGAAGAGCAGCAGTCTACAGCTGTGTTTTCTTTAAGCTCCCAGGCTAGTGCTCACCTAGACAGCCGTCGGGAACTTATAGTAGAATGTTCTCGGATGAGCAAGGGAAGCAGCTCATATGGGATATGGTGAGGACTAAGGCGGCTCACAGAGTTTTGTGGTGGCGGCTCGAGATGTTCATACACTTCAGTTATGGATGAAAACAACACAATGTTGACGATCACCGCATTGAAACACCCTGCGATAATGCAAGGAATAGCCAATTGCTATAACTCTGTGGCTGTTAAGATGCGGATCAGGCATTCACCAACGGGGATCACAGTATTGAAATAATCGCCAGTTTCAAGTATCTTAAAAGCTAAATGATTTTTAACCGTATATTTAACATAGGTGGCACTTGGTTTTGATCGAGTTGGCTTAAATTCCTAGCGAGGAAGCCTAAATTTCCAGCTATAGTAGACAGTACACGGTGATACTTTATTGCTTCGCTGTTCTATGCATTTTTTAATCCCAGCAGCGCGAAATGCCCAGTCATATTTTCTGAAAAAATCTAATATTTATTACTAGACACAGCTATATGAAGACAATGTTTCCCAAGACACTTAAAAAGTTAATTGATTCTTACATTAAACATCACATCTCAAATAAAAGACTAAACATATTCTTGCATATTTGTAAGTACATATTATTATGATATGCAATGATATTTATATATAAATGTTAAATTCAATTTTCATCTCTGAATGTTTATTTCTAATGTTGTTTCTCTTCATAAGATTAATAATAAATTATTGCCATTAAAAATGACATCCCTCGTCTTTAAAAAGATCGACAAGTCACGGGTTCATCACGTGGCTGCGTGGAGGAAGGACGCAGGATCAGATTACCAAGCAAAGAACTTGTTTTTGGTTCACTGTTCGCGTTTATTTTAATAAAGACTTGTTTTTTCGCCATACCGGTCAAAAAGTCAACTGACAACTGCCGGGAACCTGTGACATCCAGCGCCGCCAACAATCGCGGCAAAAAATCAATTTAAGGATGACAGTTGCACCAACATCAAATTGAGCAACTGTCAAAACAAATAAAATGGCGTATGCAAACGCCGTGTAATATTATATAATTAAAACTAACATTATTAGATATGCATGTCAGGCGAGCGATCAAAAATAAGAGACAAAGTATAGTTTTTCGAGGCTACTGACTTATGGGACTATTGTCTCACTCTATACGGCTAAAGAAATAATTTCTAATTGAATATTATTTTTATGTACAATTTCATTATTACTACAGAAAAATTCGACCGTTTTTTTTGTTTTGCTTATACGAGTATGTTCACGTAAACAATCTGAGCAAGATGTTTTTTTTGGGATATGTTTTTTCTTACAGCAAATTTTCGTAATGTTGCATTTAAATGCGCATATTTTTACGTTCTACCCTTGCATTTTTGTCATCGCTTGCATATAAATATAATCTTTTCAGTGAAACTTTGGTGTGCAGAGATTATGGAGGAAGTTATAAAAAAAATAGTATCAAAGGTGATTGACCTCATTATTTTTATACTCGTAGTATGCAGGGGAGATTTATATATTTTTTTCTTTCCTCAGTTTATATATGGTTCACACAACAACAAAATATCTTACGAATATCATAACCCCACCATTTTACATATAAATTGGCATAGATTTTATTTCCTTACATTTTTGAGGGTCGTTTTTACTTGTTTTGGAAGCCCAACTTGATCAGCGCCCTAGGGTGTTTGTTATCCAATTTAAAATCGATAACCAATGTGACATATTTGCCGGCGGTTATAGCTCAATGGTCAAAGCGTTTGCTTTGCAAGATAAAAGTAGTGGGTTCGACGCAGATTAAAAAAAAAAACACTTTTGTAGCTCTAAAATACCCTCGGTTCGGTGTGAATTTGATCCCTCACCCGTAAAATGCCAGTCATAGCTTATTTATTAAAATTGATGGTAGACGAAAGTCGTCCCGTGAAGACCACCCATTCATGGAAAATTCCTGTAATAATAAGTATGATGCGTGAATCTCCGACTGAAGTGTATGACGTTGGCGGATCAACACTCCACATGTAGCTCTTAGCCATATGCACTATGGTATACGTCATAAAATTCCACAGATGAGACATCAGAATCACTATCACCATCTGTCGGTATTCACCCCTGTATGTGTTTACATACAAAATATTATATAAATTAGATAATAAGTTTACTCGTTTACTGAATCATATTAAATGACTTCGAAGCATGACACGAAATAAATTGACTTATAATTTCATTTAGTTTTAAAAGGCATCATATTATTGATGATATCTATAAAATTGAATGTTTCATTCAATTATTGATCTAATTAAAAATTTATAGACTTTGGTAGTTTGTCATGTTATCACGGTCACACTTAACACATTAAAAAATTGATCAAATAAACTCACATAATAGTGCTTACTCTAATTAAAATCTGGTTTAATTAAATTAGGTCGTTAAAATGTGCACGTATGCATTGCATCTGATAGTCATTAGTACATCTGGCTTTAATTATTTATTTACATGGATGTATTTAAAGCGTACATAAGCCAAATGCGCAATATGTAACATACCCCCCATGACTGCATCCAACTGAAATATATTACATACATTTTATATATGTATAAGTTGCTCATTTCCCAAATGATCATACAACGTAGAAAACGTACATTTTTCCATCGTCCTCTCAAAGTTTGTTATCAGAATTGCGTGGTGGCAGTATTAAGAGCTGATTACAACACAAAGATTTTTTCTGAAGCACGTTAACATATACATTTCGATAACCATACAAACTCCTGGCCCGGACCACAGCATTCAGGCCGGGCCAACTACAATATGATCTCGCCGCCGTCGGCACACGACTGACTGCCCCGGTGACACCCAGCGCTGCAAGTTACGATCTGTATAACTTACGTCACACCCGTGACCGGACTTGTCCAAAATGCCAATACGGCGAGACATACAAGCGGACAGACATAAGAGACGAAAGATTGTATGTCGAGATTTTCGGAAACAGTCAGCAAGGACTATAATCATGCTGATGTAAATTTTTATAATACAATTTTCTTCATTTTATTAACCACAAATCTTGCCACTCATTTTAAACATTTTCATTTCCTTATCCGTAATAAATCTCTTCATCGCAAAGTTCTTAAATCTTTAAAAGTAAATGATTTTCGGCATGTTCCAGGACAGGACTCCTGAGAATCTGAAAAGAAGGTAGCCTTAGCAACCGAGTCATATTTTGTGTGATTTCTAGATCGTTTTTTAAGGAGATCGGATGATAAGCCCAACGCTTCTAAGGTCTTGAATACAAATTAGTTATTTTTGACGGTTCAACCCAATCAAAGATACGTAGTAAGCAACAGGCGGTAACCCATTCAAGTTGTAGTACGCGTCCAATGTTGCTTAACTGCGGTGATTTTAAGAGGACTGTTCGATTACAATGAGCCATTATCGTTGAATTATTATCCATTCACAAGAATTTAATGATATACTCAACAAATATTAAATAAACATATTCTTCTTCTTCGTCTTCTTCTTTTTCGTGTCAGCGACGTCAAATTATTTTTGCCCAGAATCTGGCAACATTGATAGCCCAGCATTAGTCTTGAGATGTGCAGCTTGTTGGGTACATGGAGCAGGATGAAAATCTTGAGGAGCATGAAAAGAACCTCCGCGTGGTGCCCCCTTGAAACGAAATTTCGGACTTCCCCCTCCGGCAATTTTTTTACTCAACAGAAGATAGGACAATGTATTTTACAAACCAAAAATATACAAAATATATTTGTTTTAACACAAGAGAAAATAGTAATTAAATCTGTAAAGAAATTATCCTGTACAGATTAATTGCCTTTTTTGTTTATGTTTTGGTTAGTATAAGTATTATGCTTTAATATAAAAATAAATTAAGCATAAATTTTTTGGAATAACGTCCATTTATCACAAAATCATGTTTTGATACAATTTTTTTTTTCGTGACTTCGTGAATCAGCATCATGTGTATAGGTGGTGCTTTTATTTAAGCAGCTTACTAGTTAAAACGATAAACAAGCAACGGAATTAAAGTTTATTGAATAGATGCAATGAAATGCAACGTTTTAATATGATGCCATCGTTTTCATGGAGCGCAGCGATACCGGGCTCATTTCAAAGGATTTGATCCGCTGGGCGTTCGATCCCTCTACAGGCGCAGTAATTAGAGCGGGCCGTAAATTCCAGCGGCCATTTTGACTTTCCAACGATTCGTTCGATCCGAATTTCAAATCAGTGTTTGTTTTCGAAAACGTCAATGTCCAGGCGCGCATTAAGCGCAGCGGGCTGCAGAATTACTGGTCCCTATGCAGTGCCGGTTTTAGGGGGTGGTGAAGTGGGTCGGTACCCCAGGGCGTCGAATAAGTTAGGGGTCGCCGAGTGCAACTAATCTTTCTTGGATTTTTTAAAATGTATACATTATGAGGCGCCAGAATAAAAATGACCTAGGGCGCCGCAGGGTCTAAAGCCGGTACTGTCCCTATGAGAGAAGCTCGCAGCGATGACGTCATTATAAATCCAGATATATCGATAACAAAACAAAAAAACGTATGCCATCAACATTCGATGAATCTGATGAAGAGTTTTTTTTTCTATTGATTTCTTGTCTGGTATTTAATTTAATAAATAAGGCAGACCTTTTTCACATATGAGACCATTCCGGATGTAATCGTAAATACCGATGCTTAGAGTCATTCAGCACACAGATCTTTATTTCACATCCTTTTTCTCTCTTGTCAATGGCATGGTTTGCAGGATCTCAAAGATCTTTGTTTTTATTTTCATTATTTTAAATGCATTTTTAGTTTACTCATGTAAGTGTGTCATGTTTACTAGAACAATAATACATAAATTTACATTGTTATGAATAATAAAATATTATTTATAATTTAACCCTCTGCTTTTTTTATGCAAGCACATACGGGAGAATACCAATAGATGGTAATAGTAATTCTGAAGTCTCATATGTAGAAGTCTATGACATTTACCATGGTACATATGGCTAAGCGCTGCATGTGGAGCCATTAATTCGCCAACATCATAAACTACAGCCCGAGATTCACGCATCATCCTTATTATTACAAGAATTTACTATGAATGGGTCGCCTTCACGGTATGACTTTCGTCTACCACCAATTTAAATTAATAGGCTATGACTGTCATTTTTACGGGTGAGGGATCAAATTCACACCAACCGAGGGTATTTTTAGAGCTCAGAAATTGTTTTTTTTTTTTAATCTTCGTCGGGGATCGAACCCACGACCTTTGCCTTCAAAGCAAACGCTTTTACCATTAAGCTATACCCGCTTGCTAGTTATGATATTTTATTCCGTCTTTGATACGTTGTACAGATTTGGTAATTCGTATTTTATAATAATTACGTATAAAAGAAATTATTAAATATACAGATATATCAGATACATTTTAATATGAAGTGAAAATTACATAATTCGTACATGAAAAAAAGTATTAAATCTCGAAAGTTATTAACCTGTTCGCATCGTACCCGATATATGCCGTGTTAAATTCTCCTACCGTTGACATCGGTAGCCGTGATATATCGTTTTGCTACTTTCTTAGAATAGTTTTTTATGCATCATCTTATAGCTTAAAATGATACAAGAACCAATATGATACATGAAAAAAAATGATAGGTACTTTTATGCTTCAAATACTAGTTTTATAATTGAGAGTATAATTTGAATTCCACCGAGCGGTAATGAAAGGGTTAAACTTTAATTCAGTATTTCGGATATATTATACCAGCATTCTCCTATAAAAAGCTTCACGAGTGACATAAAAAGTAGGATAAAAAATCAAATCAAAATATACATTTAATTTGACATTTTTCTATATAAAATTTTAGGTGAATGGTGTTTTAGTAACGTAGACGTAGATTTGTTTATTCTGTTTTGACCCACTTATTTTATACTAAATTAATTGCGTCGAAAAACTGTAATAAAGCCAGTAATATTTTTGTTTGCTGTTTATGCTTGATGTAATACGATTTATGTATAGCTTAACACATAAAATTATTAACTGCAATACTAAAATTAAATGAAATATTTAGTCAATTATTGTTGGGAAATTTTACGGTACATATTATAGAGACGATTAAAAATTAGATGTCTACATTATTTTGTATTAAATGTGTTATTTTTAATGCTTGTCACTGAGTCATTTAGAGACCAATGATTTTGTGATATCACAAAAACTTATCAATATTCTTTATGTCTCTAAAAAATCATATTATTTATAGTATCATTTTCATTATATGCTCTGCATCCCAGAGCTCCTCCGAGTACACTCTATAGATAGTGCAAGATAACTTACCAGAACGACGAGAACTTGTTTGAAGAGAAGACAATTGTTGTTCAGTTTTTGCCAGCGGGTATAATTCAATGGTCAGAGCGTTTGCTTTGCAAGCCAAAGGTCGTGAGTTCGATCCCCGACGGAGATTAAAAAAAAACGATTTTTAATCGATTTCGGGGGCCCTTTAATACCCCGAATGGTGTGAATTTGATCCCTCACCCGTAAAGTGCCAGTCATAGCCTATCAATCAAAATTGGTGGAAGACGAAAGTCGTCCCGTGAAGACCACCCATTCATTGTAAATTTATGTAATAATAAGAGTAATGCGTGAATCTCGGGCTGTAGTCTATGACGCTGGCGGATCAACACTCCACGTGCAGCGCTTAGCCATATGCACCATGGTAAGCGTCATAGAATTCCACAGATGAGAATTTAGAATAACTATCACCATCTGTCTGTATTCTTTATGTGTTTACGGAAAAAAAAATATTACGTTATTTTTCTTGATTTTATTACATGTCAGTTTTGGCCTCAGGCTTGCCTTCAGATTTCAAAACTTGTTTGATGTCAGCTTTCATCATAGGGCTAGTTTTGTCCTTGGATAGATATTTTCGAATTAAATTTCCAAGAAAATAACCTTTTTAAAACACGAGATTATATAACAGCAAAGTAATAAAGCGTGAAAAACGAAAATTCCTCGATTTTATAGATGCATAGACTTGCATACAATACTGACGGTAAGCTCTTTTTACTCTGTTAGGAGTGATGACATGAAAAAGTGGACATAACATTTTTCCATACTACATTCGGTAGAGAGACAAAGCCTGAATGTGACATGTGTTTAATATTTTAAACGGTGAATAAGAAATTCAAACACATTCACCCACTATTGGTGCTGACTAAATATATTATTTTCCTACATTGAATGGTATTGAATCGTGATTTTGTATGAGTGAGGTAATCAGCGTTCTAGATACTCGTATCAGATGTATTCCAGCTTCAGATGATACTCCTACATATGTTTGCACAAAGTTGTGATAATCGGGTATTTCAGCTAATAAAATACATATAATATTGAAAATTCCATACGGTAATATTGCATTTGAAAATCTTTTTTTTTGTACGAAATTCACCCATCATCCTTATTATTACAGGAATTCACTATTCTTACTGAACGACTTTCGTCTACCATCAATTTTGTTTAATAGACTATGACTGTCATTTTACGGGTGAAGGATCAAATTCCCAACAACTGGGGGTATTTTAGAGCTCAGAAATAGTTTTTTTTTAATCTCCGTCGTATTTGAACACACGACCTTTGGCTTGCCAAGCATACGCCTAAACCACTGAGATATACCCGCTGGCGTGTTTATGTAACCTATTTAGCATGTATTGTGTTTTATTTCTTAATATTCTAATTAAAACGTTAAATTCACTTTAATATTAGTCAATATTAAAACCAACCTATCACATACTCGTAATGAAATCCTGACTTTTTGATATAAGTATTTTCAAATATTGCAAGTAACTCTTGGTAACTATTGTCTAATGAAAATATTTCAGGTTTCAGGCAGTCTTCTTCTGCAGAATATTTCTGCTAATAAACTTACAAGAATGCCTTCAATTTCATCTAGGTCGCTTGAATGTCATCATGAGTGACTTTAATATCATAAACTGAAGAAGCTTTATAGCACTTTAAATGTCAACAACAACTGAAAATTTCATTTTCTGGAAAATATATATTTTTATTAATTCTTGAAATGAGAGTCTCGTTTCTTATTAATTACAATCAATACAGCAGTCATGTGTATATATTTTCTAATAAGAAAAAATAACAAATTTTTATTCGATTACTAACTAAATTGTTTCTATAATATTATGACAAAATGAATGTGTTTTACTGAACTCTTTGCTTTGAATTTAAATATTGTTAATGTTCTGGAACTGAGGTCGCGGTCACGAAATTACAGCATCTATGGTGATGCCGGAATACCAAGTATCTGGCACTGAGGATAATACCAGAGACCGGAGACGAGTTGATACTAATTTATTTAATACAAAAGCCCTTTTATACCCTAATTTACAACATGAGTAAGCAGTTATAAAAGTAATATTAATACATTGAATGTCATACACCGTACATTCCTCGATACCGTTTTCAGACCTTGATCCCTTCAATCCACGTAGAGTGGCAGATTATTGGGATGGTCCATGCTCCGCATCGATGCGTAAGCATTCCTTATTAACATTAATATTACTAATACATAGAATTCCGTACACCGCAAATTCCTCAATACTTGATGTTTTGGACCTTGATCGTACCTGATTGTATGAATCTATGATAAAGAGTTTGATTTTAATAATTACTTTTAAGACTTTTGGATGCTTAATACAACACAGTTATGTTCAAAATAACGTTTTGAACAGTTAATATATTAAGATATACAACAAATAGTACAACGTCTTATAATGGCAAGCTTAGTTTGTATTTTTTTAATTCCCTGTGTTGACAAACTTGGTATGTTGTATTAAATTTGCAATATTTTTCGAAGCCGTGTGAAGATTTTAAAATGTTTAATCCACAAATTTACTTTCTTAATTCAAATATTACCGAACGATATACTTAAAACTTATCCAAATTAGGCGGTGCAATATTGAGTAATTTTAACCAAGTTACAGGTCAACGTTCGGTAAAAATATAATCATGTTGTACTAAGTTCGTGGTTCGATTCCCCGGGTCTACCGTTTATTTTTCTCCGATTATATGATGAAATAAATGTCATAAATATGGTGTTTTTACTGTAAATTTTTACGCGTAAGTTTTGATTTAGATAATCTTTCAAAGCAGAAAAGCGTTACAAATAAATCTTAATATATATCTATTTAGCTAAGTAATGTGATGGAGGTCACTAATGTGAAATAAATTAGAATAGCCAAGTGAGAGGGCAATTTTCAATTTTGGAAAGAGAATTCGCCGGAAACATTGTTTTAGCGCTTATCCTGTTGCGAAGGTCCCACAAGGACCTACCGACGACCTTCGTCACAGTCAGGACCCTAATTTCGGATTGGCACCCCGGCCCACAGGTAATGTTGGGAACCGATTGCTTTTGGATCGGAATCCGCTTCCTGAAAAAAGAACTCGGCAGGGTCATTTATAACTAACTTCGGAGGTATTATTCATACTACCTATACTACAGTGTATCCCGTTCCCTCTCACTTTCTTCTCTCTCTATCTTTCGCAGAGTATACGTCACGATGGAGTCGTGCCTCTAATTGTTTCTCTTCCGAATACCGCAAACTTAGAGCCAGGTAGTCGGATTGTTTGAAACTATGACACAGGTTTCTTGTTTGCTAAGTTAATTAAGGTGCAATAATTACTTTGAAAGTGTTGGGTTAATCATGCGGTGTTCTTATAAAATCAATAATACGGCCAAATATATCAAGTAACACTTTTATATCGTAGTTTTTATGATATTTTTTTTTACTATTTATCATCATGACCTATCTCTACTATTTATTCTATTTAATTTCGGTGTATAGTTGACTTGGGACAAATCAGTGTTATTGGCAGCTGATAGAACTGTTTAGCGATATATTTTCGCAACCTATGCTGCTATTGAACTGACAAAAAATAACATATTATTATATAACTCCTTCACTACGATAAACGCCTTTATTCATCATGAGCAGTAATGCTTTTTAGCCTTATATAAACACTTTAGAGAGACCACATCACGAACAATGTAAAAACCATCTCAGAGAGGCGAGCCCGATGAATCGGTCACATCATGCGCCACTATCATCTTCTTCACGACATTGTGGAAGGGATGGTTGAGGATAGAAACTGTAGAGGGCGCCCTGGTATTTGCAGCAAGTGTTCGAGGACATGAGTTGTAGCTATTATGCTGAGCTGAAGAGGATTGCAGAGGATAGAGAGAGTGGAGATCGAGATGCAAGGTTTAGTTGCTGCAAACCAATCCACTGGATTGATACAACGAAGAAAAAGAGTCACTTTCCTTTATTGTTTTACTGTAGAAAATAACCGGTATATGTCCAATATACAATTTGTAATTTATAAGTATAAAATATAAATTGTGTGTGACTTGTTAATGATTATACCTAATATTTTCTTTTTATTTAAATAAAGTACAATTGATTATTTCATTCAATACCGATTATTACTGCATTTATGATTCCCTTCTAAGAATCGTTCACTCTCCTAGTTTCTTCACACTAAAGAAAAACTCTAACAACTTTGCAAGTACCTTCTACGAGTACTTTTAAATCCTAAGCCTCTCTTTATTCAAATAAAAAATAAAAGTAAAAGTTATCTTGATAAAATCTTCAACCCATTAAACGTCACTCCAATAGCAGATGCTTAACCAAGCTCGTTGTTTTTTAGTTTTTCCCGTCTCGGAAAATTTAATCTCAGTACTTTCCGGTTGTCTCTGGTAAACTTTTTGTATTAAGTCATCATTTATCTAATCTTTTCCACTTCTGTTGTGTTTTTTTTTTGCAATTTGCATCACTATTGATGCGCTTTTCACTGTTACGAATATAACTTTGCTCGGAGATAGAAGGTAGATAGATACTCGCACAATTATCTATTTCATACTTTGGTAAGTTATTTGAAGAATATTCTTTTAAAACAGTTTGTTTGTTGAATATTTTCCATGCTTGATTAAAGTTAAACTAACTGTGTAAGTACGCAATTTAAGAAATACTATTCATAATTTTAATACTTAATTTTAATAGTTTTGATTCACATTTAATTAAAATGATTACATGTTTCGGCCTCCCTGGAGACCATCTTCAATAATGATTAAATTAAAAACTGGTATTGGCTTATATAAGTATGTACATGTTATTAGTTCCTACATTAGTACACATATTTACAGATTGTATACATATGTTTGCGGGTAAAACTATTGAAAAAAGTACATTATTATTATTAAGACATTATAAAATTATTGGGTAAGTGTTATTTTAATGTATTAAGCCATTATATAATAATATTTTTTTGTGTTCAATTTTAAAAAATCCTTGTTATTCTTCGGCGTAGACGACGGTCATTCCGTGGTGTATGTGGTTTTTTCAGCTGAAATATTTTTCAGCAGTATCAACGACTTTATATTGTTATAATCCCTGGACAATAGCACATGCCGGAATTACAAAGACAAGGGATAACAAGTAGTTATTATCATTTTATTTTATTTACTCAAACTACTATTCAGCCACGAAGATTTGATTGTGAGATTTTTTTTTAATCTATTAGTAGTATTATCATTCCATAATGAATTAGTTATTTCATTAAAACTATAAAAATATAACTCAAAAAAGACAATTTAAAATAATAAATAAATCAAATGATAATAACAAATCAAAACAGTGCAACGCAAATACTGTTTCACTTTTTTCTTTCTGTATTCCTAATGTATAACATTTTGCACGAATCTTTCAGGAGTAGCACTTTTTATGTAAACACAAACGGGAGAATTTCGACAGATGGTTATAGTAATTCAGAAGTCTCATCTGTGGAATTCTATGACGCTTAACACAGTGAATATAGCTAAGCGTTGCGCGTGGAGTATTCATCCGCCATCTTCATAGACCACAGCCCAGAATTCACGAATCATCCTTATTATTACTATGAATGGGTGGTCTTCACAGGACGACTTTCGTCTACCACCAATTTAATTGAATAGGCTATGACTGGCATTTTTCGGGCAAGGGCTCAAATTCACGCTAACTTTTAGAGCTCAGAAATAGTTTTTTTTTCAATTTCCGTCGGGGATTGAACCCACGACCGTTGGCTTGCAAAGCAAACGCTTTGACTATTGATTTTTACCCGCCGCAAGCTATACCCGCCGGTATAGTTGAAAACCGTGTTTTACGAGAAAACCTAGAATGGAAATATCAAATGCAAGTCGCACTCTTCGTAATATTTAACCTTTTTTAAGACGCAAGGTCAAGTCTGACCGCAAATGAGAATAAGAAACGGCCGAGGTTTCATAAACGACCTTCGCGACAGACCCGCGAGAGCCCTTTTACTCCAAACTATCGGAGTTTCGGGCAGTAAATCAAATTCTATCGGTAAATTGTGAGGTCACGCCGTCAGTAACTGTCGCCTTCGGATTCTACAAGCTCACTTTGTTGTAATAAAACACTTGCCAAACGTCACGGTCAACGTCGGACAGACGATATATCAATTTGCAATGAGAATTGAACGGATTTGCCACGGGTCGAAAATTGCCACGAAACACGATAAATCATAAACTCAATAGGGATTTTTCTTATGAAACACGAGCAGAATACAATAGTGAACAATGAATAACAAAAAACGCCCATATGAAATTATTGAGTAAAATCAATTTAATTTATTTGCATAGTTTAGACACGCAATACAGGCGATTACATATTTTTAAGGTATCAAGAGTGTTGTGCACATTTATTTATGATATTATTACAAATTATTTATTTATTATTACAATAAAAAATAAATACATCGCTTCTGTTAATAAAACTTCGTACGATATACACAAAATTACAATTAATATTGTAGCTTATTTTCCCTTAGATATCAATATAAGACTGACGACTTACCCACGTTAACAGCTTTTTTCAAAGATTTACAGATAAGTTAATTAATACTTTTCAACAATATTTATGTACAATATATTAGGTATTTCGGAAAGAAATTTGTTTCAGTTTGTCAACGGGTTAGCACATCGTGGTTGATATAATTTTAAAGCTCTATTAGTACTCTTTCTATTTTTGGTTCGTCCATTAACTTCCTATCACCACTTTTAAACCATACAGAGCACTTTCGAAGCTTCACTATGTCCCCATAAACATCGCAAACGGTGCGTGCGGCTTTTTTGGATTTCAGTCCCTTATCAAACAAAAACAGCATGATATGGCGCAAATGTGTTTCTTCAATTTCAGGCTTCTGCATTTTTCTACAGCGGCAAAAAAAAATAACAAACTGACGTCAAATTGACGCAAAAACATGGTCATTTCTTTCCGAAATACCTATTTTAATAAAAATATCACACATATAATAATCATAAATAAAATAATCAATCATTAAAGAAGTGATAATCTTCTATTAATCCTTTATATAATCTCCCAACTGGAGCATATGGATGTGACTAACTTCCACCACAAAGCTCTGTCCACCACCGTGGTTCTCGCATTTTCCCTTTTTGCTTCTCGCAGCTACGCCGAGTACATATATGTATTGTTCACGATTGTTCCAGGATGGCATGACCTCGGAAGCTAGAAAAAAATTCAGCTGCACTTTATACTCCCCTGTGATATCCTAAGTATATTTCCTAACCAAATCAACCTACGCATCTTGACCGACTCTAGTGTAGAAGGCTGCCTTATCCGCTCTCTTACCTCTTCATTCTACAATTCTCACAAAGTCAAACCATCGTATATCCAGTATTCTACGCAGGGTCTGCTCTGGAAACCCATTACACAGCTCTCGATAATAAGATCCTAAGATTCATAGCCGTAAAGAGGAATGAAAACGGTAGACGAACCGTATAAACGTCTCTTTGTTATGATAGATTAAAATTGCGAGTCCCACATGTTACGGACTTTAACTCTTTCACATCGGATGTCGGCATATGTCTTCAAAGATTCTCCGACCGTTGATACCGTTGACGTGATATTTCGTTTTGCAACTTTCAGTACGTATTGTGACATCTACGGTAAGAAATTGGAAGTGCAGTCATTTCCTTTATCAACCTAGATGTATTCATTACAGGAATCTGTAAAGCATGTAAATAAATATCTTAAGGTTTCGTCACTGGAGCGATTTTTCTGTAACCCACTTTGTCAATGCCACCACATGTATGGAGTTACATAATGAACGTTTGTTAAATATAATAGTTTTTATACATCATCTGATAGTTAAAGGACAGAAGAACCAATGTGAAATATGAAAATAGGTCAGATAAGTTAATGCTTCAAATACTAGTTTTAAGCAAAAAAATGGTTTGAAAAATTCACGCCATATTGACAGTATAATTTGTATTCCACCGAGCCGTAACGAAAGGGTGAAACACACAAATATGTACAAAAAAATATATACTTATTCAATATTTAAATACTTTTAGTGCAGCACCACGCGTATAAAAATTCACTAAATGTACTCCACCGGGAAGATTTAAGCGCCCACTTTGTAACGCCAGGGATCGCACAGCACCGCCGCCTGGTCCCAGGTCCACCCCTAGCCACCTTTATTTATCAGTACTGCGGAGGTTTACGGCGCATTGTGGCCAAAGCATAAACCATGATCTTTCAATTACCCGGACCGCATAGGACCCTCATATCGTACATAAGGAGCGCCGTCCTGTGGAGAGGTCCTTAATTCACTAGGGTCACGTTTCCGTTTTATTGTATCGCCGATCGGTCGGACCGCTCGCCTCTTTTTAACCATTCCACTCATCGTCCCGAAAAATAAGCATTTAGAGCAAGCGCGTGTCAAATTTTAATAGCAGTATTTTCATAATTCTCTATTGTGTCAATATCACTATATATTATTTTCATACTTAGATTTACATTCTTTTATAAAATTATATTTAAAAATTTACAATAACTTCATTACAGGTAGGTTCAGAAATAATCATAAAGTTCTATATGTTTCTTTTAGGGGAAGGAATACATTTAAATTTTTATTCATACTTCAATAGGCCAACGAAGATTCATACCAATATTCAACAACTGGTACATATAGAAAGTCATAGTGAATACTATCTTGTATTATTTTACTTTTTTCCATCAATAAATGCGAGAAAAATAAACAGCAGAGACAGGGATTCGAACCACAATTTTTTTATGTCTATTTCCATTTATTTACTAAGTTTTTGCTTGCTGCAAGAATAAATCAATTTTCTATGGATAAATACGATTAGATACATACGTGTATAGGTACCACTTTTTGAATACATCTTATCAATTTTCATTGCTTTTTTAGATTATTTAATGTTAATATTTTATCTTAAGGTGGCTTCAAAATATCAGAATCTACAAAATTAACAATATAAATAAATTAAGAATCCTGATGCTCCATAAATCGTAAGCTATGTAAAATATATATGCCATATATAAAAATAAAAACACCACTGGTAATCAGAGAAA
The DNA here is from genome assembly GCA_022606575.1 of Glossosoma conforme. Classification (NCBI taxonomy): domain Eukaryota; kingdom Metazoa; phylum Arthropoda; class Insecta; order Trichoptera; family Glossosomatidae; genus Glossosoma; species Glossosoma conforme. Next base: position 1,602,101 of record JAGTXR010000089.1, read on the forward strand.
GCACACCTGAAAAACATCACGATAATTACTGAGCCCAGCCTCGCAGGTAAGCCTCTTTTCATTTATTTCCACGGAAATTTATGCCACGTCCAGCCGTAAAATGAAATAGCCGAATCGGCAGGATTTTTGCATACAAGCCAACGCATACACTGGGTAGTAGGAATATAGACGGACAGTACCGATAGTCACTCTTTCTATGGGTTCAATTTTCAAATAGGGTTCACAAAACAATTCTGTTAACCGGGTTACCAGTTTTTACATAAACGATGTTGATAAAAAACCGAGGTCTCCTTGGATCAAATCGATTTGATGTAATGACTAACACATTGTTCACACTCAAGATAAATTCTGCTTGATTTCTAGGTTTTTTATGTTTTAAAATGATACCAGCGGCCGGGCTTTTATAAAATTTCAAATGCTTAAAATCACTTAAAGTAGGCTATTAGGTATTCGGGGCAAACATTTCAAAAAAACTAAAAAATGCAATAAATATCAATTGTTAAATTGAATAAATAAATTATTATTTTTCTGCATCCAATTTCCCAATAATTCATAATTCACGACTGAATTATATGGTGATATCAATCTCTCTAAGTTGGGTATCGAATTACTGGGTGACAAGATGCAGGAGCAGATTAATAACACAAAGAACTTGTTTCAAAGCCACAATTCACGTTTATTTTAAATAGAGATTTGATTTCTACGCCCGACTGGTATGGTATTTCGCCGGCCGGGCGCCAGTCAATTGACGACTCCGGACACTGACATGCCGCGCCCCAAAGATGACAGTTTCACCAACATGAAATAGAGCAACTGTCATAACAAATAAAATGGCGTATGCAAACGCCTGCGTAATATTTTATAATTAAAACTAATATTATTAGATGTGCATGCTAAGCGAGCGAACAAAAATAAGAGACAAAACATCGTTTTTCGAGGCTTTACGACATCAGCCTAAATATATCAAGTTATCATAAATTTCCGCAACTCGGGTCTGTCAGTTGCTATTGTCCGTACCTCATCCCAAGACATTTTTGCACTCGAATTTCCGCCTTAAAACGTAAATGGTTTCTGACAATCTCCTGGGCACAGCCCAGGGACTTGAAAAAACAGTAGTTCTAGTATCTGAGGCATATTTTTGGGTGATTTATTCGTTTTCAAAAGAGATCGGCTCATTAGCCTGATCCTGTCAAAGCCTAAACCATAGTCTTAAGAATCGGCTCAACACTACCGATAACAAGTCGTCAGCAACAGGTTTTCCAAGACCTATCCAGGCTTTGATCCGCGTCTAGTGTTACTTAACATCAATAATCTAACTTGAATGCGATATACTTGGTGGATTATTTTGTTATTGTTTTATATTAACTTTAACACATTTTTTTAAAAACCGAAACCAGCTAGCATTTTTACGGTTAATTGGACTCCCTATGCACCGACTTTATGTGTTTTTGTTCACGGATTGGATGGGAATTTTTACGGGATACGCTGGGCGGAAGGAGCTGCTCGAACCTCATTACCATGCGTGGGTTTTTTTTAAGTTCGCGCATGTTTTAACACTCTTATCCAGACCTCCTCGTGGAATACCATCGTAATCGCAGTAAATAAGCCCATGTTTGGATAAGCAAACCTTTAATGTTCAACCCTAGTAAAAAAGAGATCCAATTTATTTTGTTTTAAGCTTACTATGTGATACTCCAATCGAATGTATTTTTTTACATTTAAAGTAAACACACTTTGTATTTGGAATGCCTAAAAAGACGAAAAAAACATTACACGTATTAAAAGTAAGTACTTTAATCTGAAACCATTACAAATCAAAATTGCCTACCATAAACTAACTTAATTACAAATCTAAGCATTAATTATTTATCACACAAAATTGATATTTTAATGTTTCCCTGAATTATTTATTCTGAGTATCAATCCCGTGGATTGGTTTGCAGCATCAAAATATTGCATCTTGATATCCACTCTTCTCTATCCTCTGCAATCCTCTTTAGCTCAGCATAAGACCTACAACGTCCTCCCACACTTGCTGCAAATATTCCCGTCTAAGACGCCCTCTGCAGTTTCTACCCTCAACCATCCCTTCCCTTATATTGTGAAAAAACTATCGTGGCGCGTGATGTGACCGATCCATCGGGCACGCCTCTGAAACTTATTTAAAAATACTTTACCTGAATTCATGTACTCGTATATAATAAAAAAAAAACAGTCATATCTTACACATATTTGAATTTACAATTCTGATTTTATAAGCAATATACTTATAAATATAAGTGTTTTTAATTTTAGTTTTTTTTTTCATCGTTTCAATAATCATCCCGCGGTGTGATTCAGATGCTTGCTCGTTTTGCTTCGTTTTGTCAACATACCAACATACATGCCATGCCGTGCCAATACATCATACATTCCATGCCATTCTTGCATTGTCAGTTGGTAAAAAAATAAGATCAAATCGACAAAATAATGAAAAGTTTATGATTACCTATTCAAAATCGTTCATTTGATAATTAAGCATATACATTACGAATATACTTCTTTTGAGTCTTCTATATTTCTCAGTATACTTATTTTTAATCTTCATTTCATTCTTCAAGCCGGAGCCGGAGGGTATAGCTCAATGGTCAAAGCGTTTGCTGTGCAAGCCAAAGGTCGTGGGTTTGATCCCCGGAGGTTATAATAAAAATTTAATCGATTTCTCAGCTCTAAAATATTCCCGGTTGGTGTGAATTTAATCCCTCACCCGTAAAATGCCAGTTATAGCCTATTAATCAAAATTGGTGGTACACAAAAGTCGTCCTGTGAAGACCACCTATTCATAGTAAATGCTTGTAATAATTAAGGATGATGCGTGAATCTCGGGCTGTAGCTTACGACGTTGGCGGATCAACACTCCACATGCATGTGTTTACATAAAAATAAACTTTTTCTTATCTTTATTCTTGTTCTGCTACTTCTTCTTTTTCTCATTTTTCATGGTATATAAGTAGACCCATTCCAAAATGCAAGTGGAGGAATGTTGCATAAAAAAATATTTTGTTATCTTAAGTCACTTGTGTTTTGAAACATTGTGCAGTCATTTCAAATTATAATATTTCCAATAATGTTACTGTATAAATAATATTTTTCGTAAGTTCCTTTTTTGCTGTAATAAAATCGAATTTTAGGGTTTCGCTATATTAAATTATTCACAAATTTATTACTACCAAAGTCCCAACGCGCTGAATCGATCCAAATTTTCAATAGATTTAATTTTATGTTTCGCGGAACGGTGTATTTTTATTCTTCATATTTACACTCATTTCATTCATTCGAAGCACGTTTTTCATTTTTAAAAAGGTTTTTTTTTATTGTTTGTGCTTCAGATCAATTAGAATTTTTTTACATTTCTCTTTGTGAGCGACTGAATTTCATGACGACTCCTGAAAATGAAAATATCATTTTTCAGGTTTCGAGGAATACAAAAGGCCCTCATGAACGCCTTATTGCTATTTCACACAAACTTATTTCTTTCAATTAATGTACGTATTTTCATTAAGCATTTCGAGTAACGACAGTAACAAGTTGTCACATGATTATCGACTGACCATAGGAATTAAGACCTGACCAACATTGGGCGCAGATCTTACTTAAAATAATAAAAACCATAAGAATCAATTGGTGATGAATTTCGGGATCATCTTTTGACCTATCCATTCACTATATTCCGCAATGTCTTACAACTAAGGCGTTTAACTAATGCACCCTACCTGTATGAACTTATGGCGCAGATACGTGGAATCTAACAGCAAGTCTTACCGATAAAATAAAGGTCACCCAGCGTGCTATGGAGAGATCCATGCTAGGTGTGTCGCTAAAAGAATCCGAAAAGAAGAAATACTCAGAAGAACTCAAGTAGTGGATGCTACCCAACGAATAGGCACACTCAAGTGGCAATGGGCAGGACATATCTGTCGAAAAGGCGACGGTCGATGGGGAAAAAAATATTAGAATGGTGCCCAAGAACTGACAAGCGAAGCATTGGCCGACCCCTGCAAGATGGACAGATGATATATGTATACTAATAACGACGAAGAATAGCGGGAGTGACCTGGATGCGGAAGGCGGAGGATTGAACAGGAAGGAGACTCATACAGGAGGCTTACGTTCAACAGTGGACGGATACAGGCTGATGATGATTCACTAGATAGACCACGTGGTCTCCAAACATTGCAATCATCCTGTTTTGTTATGATTCTCTTTTAATCTACAAGTTATACATTTTTGTACCCAAAATTTTGTGAAATATATTTAATTTTTCTTTCGATTACATATTTTCTGGTGACCCTTCTGAACGAGAAAACAACTTAAGACTCATATTTTAATAGAAGCATATCTTAACTTTTGTCAATCAGCACTTTATTATCAATATAACAAATAGGTCAATTCTCTATATGGCTGAAATATTTTATATTAAAATGCAGCTTAAATTATATATAGCATCTTCTTCTTCGTAGTATCAATCCGGTGGATTGATTTGCAGCAACAGAATCTTGCATCTCGATCTCCATTCCTCTCGGTTCTCCGCAACCCTTTTCAGCTCAGCATAAGCGCTACAGTTCATGTCCTCGAATACTTGCTGCAACTACTCCCGTCTAGGGCGCCGTTCTGCAGTAATGTTCGAACATTCCAGGTGGCATATCTTGTTGGCTGAAGGTTTTTCTTATTTGTCTTGGTTGTTTTGTCTCGAGCAGTCCCCACCCGGAGATCCGATTGGGGGCCTATTTTATCTCCGGAAAATTTTAGCAAAAATAGCATCTTAATTTATATTATATCAGAGACTTTGGTTAAAAAGTATTGTTGAAATACTTATTTTAAATTAACCAATTGATAGCTTCGTTGCTATGCCATTCTTTTCTTTATTCATTACATGTTATATTTATACAAATATTAATTAAGAAAGTTAACAAAATATTTGTAAAAAAAAACTATCATTGCTTCCAAAAATATTAATAAAGGAACTGTCGAAACATGTTTTGTTTGATTACAAAACTTATTTTGTAAATAAAAATGAAATTTAATATTGTATAAATTCTCCATTAAACAAATAACTGCGTCACTACCAAAGTGTTGTTTTCGTTTCAAATTATTGAAAACAATTCATTGAAACGTGAAACAATACAAAGTGACAGGCAGAATTTCTCTTTTTAATAGAATTAGTTTTTCAAACGAAATTTAAATTTTATATAATTTCATGTGTAGATACCGTGAACGCTTTCATAAAATGCAGAATTATTGAAATGAACATTTTGTTTGCTTCGTTAGTAAACTAATATATAAGAGTATTTAATTTTAATCGTGTACATTTAATTAAATTTAAAAAAACATATTTTTCATTATTATGGGGCTAAAAGAAATAAATATCAATTTATCGGACTGTTTTAGGTCATTTGCTTAACTACTGAAGTGAAGACTCTCTGAATTATTTAAGGAATTCGGTTATTTTACTTGTATATTATTTTATTTTATTAACGGCCTAGGCCAATACATACGGTTTTAAAGTAGAAAATACAATAAATTAAATGGTAAAACAGAACAAGCTAAGACAATACATTTTGACAAAACATGAACATGAGTAAATAAACAGGTCTAGCAAATTAATAGAGGGATCTGCGAAATCCCGGAAGGTCCACCCTGAAAAAGTCCAAGTCACTAGAGGAGTTAACCAGTCTACACATTCTTAACATAGGAGAATAGAAACCGTAGTTGGTTTAGGATGACCGGGAGGGAACATTGAACATAATTTCCTGCAATAATGTCAAATAAAAATTTGAGGCTTAGTATTAAAATCTGAAGTAAGAATGACATCGCCGAAAATGTCATATTGATGGAAAAAAATCAAGAAGACGAAAGTGGAGAGATGTGCTCTAAAAGAGTGGTGACTATAGCAGCTAACGAGACTCCACTGACTATCCGAACTTTAGGAAGACCACATAAAAGACGGCGTGACAGCTGGGCATCCGTGTCGCAGGAACAGCTTCGAAAAAATATAGGACGCAGTCATATGAAAAAGCTATTTTATAATGTATGTAATTTTTTTTAAATAGCTTATAAAGAAGTTAATTAAATAAATTATTAATAAAGACACTCAGTTCATATGGCCAACGTAAGCAGCTTTTGTCAGATAAATTGCGTCTTTTATGTATATTGTATGTCATAGTTTTGATATGAGAGCTGAGTGGGAACTAATTATTTAGTTTAACCCAGTTATCCATTCAATTTGTAAGCCTTCTTACTCTGAATCTTTTAATAAGTATTATACTCGTAGTTACTTTTAAAGCAAGGCTTTCGTTTATGTAATTGAACTTTCTGCTATTTTCGCTAAAATCGAATATCAAATTCTGTCACATAAAATGTTAGAATATAAACATTGTTTTCACTCTGGTAAAACATCATCTGTCATTAAAATACAGCTCGAAAAAAGTTTTTTTTTTTTGTCATTTCAAAAGAGGTTTATTTTGAATAGTTATTTTTCATGAAACTGTTGATGTCACCACAGTTGTATTAAATAAATTAAAGTTCAGTCGTTAATGTCAACAAATTTTATATTCTTACTGGATAACAAAAACGACTAAATCAATTCCATTTATTGGTGTCAAATATGGTTGTGAAAGAATTACTTAAAATACATGAAAATAAAAACATTTATTACAAATACTTATTGCATAATCTAAATTTCAGTTGTTTTTTGTGTTTCCGTTGCTGTAAATAATAACCAAAAATGTGTCAATATACTTTTTGTGTAAAAAAATATTTAAGCACTATAAGGTTCTTACAGAAAACTAATATGAAAAAGGAGAATATTAATAAACTTGGTTATTGCGTTAATTATTGGTATTGTACGTTCCAAGCGGGTTAGCTTATTATAAGCTAATATTTATTGTAAGAATCTTTTTTAGACAATTATTTGTAGACAATTATTTATTTATTTCCTTCAATAACATTACAAAATATTTTTACATCTTAATTCATAATTGAAGTATTTACATAAAAGTGTGGCCCTGTAAATTTATTGACACATTTAGTGTCAATGACTTCACACCCAGAACAAGCGTTAGGAGACTCAATGCAAATAGTTGACTTGTAACAACAAAAACCCTGTTATAAGTAAATCATGGATGAACCACAAATAACATGGCATTATTGTCATTTTGTGACTATTTAATCACTAGTTAACATCTGGATGCCGGAGTATGCAAGACGAGGACACATATGAAAGCCTGGCAGTTTTACGGCAGATTGACTGAATTTGACTGCTGCGTGGAGCAGATCCTGTCACACCTTCTGCACTGTGCGCTGTATCCGAGTAGCTGCACCCAAAAAGACCTGATGATGGCCGGGAGTAACGCCATCGACGTCGCCCACTTCTAAGCAGACAGGATCTTACCCTCTTGTTTCTGACACGATAGTACGTAATCAGCAGAAATGAAAATTAACAAAACTGTGTGGCAGAATTTTCGTCATGACCATATGCTTCATCTTACGTAGAAAAGTATATAAAAAAAAAACAATTATGCCTACTTACAAATATTTATTTATTATTTTTCAGAACAAAATGTTAAAAAAACAGTGGTATAATTTTCATGTAAATGAATTCTGAAAAATGTTTGCGACTGAAATGTGGTTATTATTTTCAGGAATGGAACTCTGAAAACCCCCCCGGCTGGTGCAGCAGCTGCTTCCGGTGAGGGGATCGCCATTTGCGAAGCTGGAGCCGCTCATATCAACATCAAACTAACCGGTAATAGAACTATCATTACACAAATAATTGTATAACTGTTTACTACCCTAGAGTCCATACCAGAGAGCATCATGAATATTATCCTAGAGGAGCACCTGTAAATTATATTATAGGATATTTGTTTACTTGAATTAAATCATTCATACGCAGATTTCAAACATAAATTCATTAAATAATTTATATTAGCATTAGCAGGTTGATTTATATATTTTTTTCTTTCCTTACAATTCATAATGTTGAAGATTATTTTTATTTTTTTAATCACAAAATAATATGTACTTTAAAAAATATTTTTTTTTTTTTAATATGTAAACACATACGGGAGAAAACCGACAGATGGTAATCGCTTGGTGAAAAACCCTCCCTGTTCCATCCTGTTTTTGTTGACCCAGATGGGGACCCGTTACTGGACGCACGAAAAAAGCTACATGTCAGAGAGTGGCTGAAGGACACAGATGGTAATAGTGATTCTGAAGTCTCATCTGTAGAATTGTATGACGCTAACCATTGTGCATATGGCTGAGCGCTGCATGTGGAATGTTGATCCTCCAACGTCATAGATTACAGTCCGGTATTCACGCATCATCCTTATTATTTCAGTAATTTACTATGAATGTGTGGTCTTCACGTCTACTACCAATTTTAATTAATAGGCTATTAATTAACCGGGGGTATTTTAGAGCTCAGAAATCGATTAAAAATCTTTTTTTTTAATCTCCGTCGGGAATCGAACCCACGACCTTTGAGTTGCAGTGTACGCTTTGACCACTGAGCTATACCCGTCGGCTATTTGTGGAATATATAGTCTACGTGAATTGTCGCCACTCAATCTAGACAGTCTCGAGATATCTCTACACTTGTAAATCCTTTTGAAAACATTTATAGTTACCAACGATTCGTATTAACATCAGTATTTTAATATTTTTTTATTTTTCAAAATACTGGAAACATATTGTGGATGTGAAACAAATGCCAACATTTTTATTATCAGCTTAGTTGTCCGAGCAAACATTTTTTTTATTTAAAAAAAGCTTATTGAAGCTTTAAATTACACGGTTGCTCGGAAAATTGTTTCATTTTTAACAATAACAAAAAATCTAACGTTGTATTATTCAGGCTTTTTAATGATAATGAGTAGTAGAATTCGACCAATTTAATCTCTAAGCATTCTCACATATATTATAAGTGAGATTGTATTTTCAATAGCTGGCATTAATTAAAGGCTCTATTATGGCTTCATAATCTACAACTGGCGTTCTAGAACGTAGTGAATCTTAAATATCAAAATTGTAGGTATAAATTGCTGTTCTGTTATTTTTATACAGCGTCTCCTTAAATATATGTTTTTTTTCTTGAATACGCAACATTTTTACCTTTTTGTTAGTACAGAAGAAAAATTATTCAAAAATGCTGCTTTTCAATGTACCAATAAAAAAATACAACGTATAATCAATTGAATTTTTTTACCATTAAGTTTTGTTGTATTTGTTTTCAAACAAGCAATTTTTCATCAATTTTTTTGTTAAAGCTTGCTGTTTTGAAAAATAAAGTAATAAATCAAGAAATTTTCGAACAACCTAATACATTTAAATATTTAAAAAAAACTCTGAATAGTATTGGATTTAAGCACCGTGTAGCATCAGCAAACAGCGCGTCACATTTAAGCCACGTCGGTGTTGCATAACATAGCGAATCACTTCACTGAAAACGTTTATAGTGCTCGCCGAAACGTGATGAATATTCACCAAACGGGGGACGCGTTAAATGTCTGGGCGTTCGTCTATCAACCCCGGTGAAATGATACACAGCCGGTGTTTGGGAGATAGGCCAACACTCAGCAGCTACCGTCATCGATGATTTTCAGGACGATTTGGCCTGGAGATAAGGCTATTGAATGTCACACTTGAATACCATGGAAAAGGCTTCTATTAAGCAATGAAAACTTAGGATGAGAAATATTTTGATTCATTGTTAGTCGTTTTTTTTTAGTATCGCTAATCGTGATGGTGTAGTTGGTGTACAGTTCGACAGTCACGAGTAGTGCATCTTCAAATGGACTCGTTATAAATTTGATTTTCACATGAACATAATGAATCTTTTTAATTAATATTATTTTGAGGCTTTTCTGATGATCAAACTATCCTATGCTCTTGTATGGTAAGGTAGTGTTTAATATGAATATCCTTCATCTTAAACGCATTAAATGTGACTTATTTTAGGCAATCTATGAGTAATACTCTGACATCCGCTGCCACAATAAAGGTGATTCCAAATGCTGGGATTGTCATCGGGACGTGTGGTGAGTGGATGAGGTTCAGGACGCCAATGCAAAGAACTCGTCGACAAGCACATTGACATTTATTTTAGGTATATCCAAGAAGACTTTGGTCTTCGCCCGGGACAAAAACAATGATGTGTATCTGACGGTGCCCAGGCAGAAAGTTACTGCGCAGTAACAGTCGCAGCGCCCAAAGACCACGTGACGAACTATACGCTCTCACATGACAGGTAGCGGCTGTCAAAATCTAAGAAACAAAATGACACCTGTATACGCCGCGTCTTATAGTTACTTAAATCTAAAACATATATTTACATTTTTATATATACGTGTCAAACGAGCAAACTAAATAGTAAAAAATTATATCAACTCTGTGATCTAAGTTTAACGCAATATCGTAGTTATTGTCATGTTATTTATGCTCGAAAAGCCTTTCGAAAGATTTCGATTTTCCAAATCTTATGAAAACTCGCACACTCAAAATACGCATCCAACACACCAGATATGTTCACTCGTGCTCGTAACCATCCATTTAATCGAATTAGAGAAAGAAATTAATCCAATTTAGTACAATGGCAATGGCACTCCTAAATGGCCTACCAGAACACCTCGATCCTTTTCTTAAATCATTTTCCTCTTTTGTCGATGGTATTGTTCTCATTGATTTCTGTGATTTTTGACACGTGTCATCTTCATCTTCTTTTATGTTATTTTTATGTTTTGTATATTTATGTAAACTATATGTTTCTTATTATTTGTACATTGGATCTTCGGTTCTGTGAAATAAATAATTAAAATAAATAAATAAATAAATTACCAGTGAGCCTCCATTACTAGTGGCCCTCCACTGTAACTGCGCACTGTGGTGTAAAGAACCTCAATAGCTGAAGGTCCAGGAGGCAGCAAGCAGACCACGGAGTAGGTGATCTGTGAAATAAATAAATAAACACACAACGCTTAAAAAACAAGTTTATAAATGCTATCCAGGATTTTAATACAATCGACAAATGTAAATTTAATTCAAAAAATTACTTCGCAAATAGCGTAATGACATAAACTAAAGGCCTAGTGCAACGATACGCCGTTTTGTTTGAGAGATTGGTCAACATTCAGTACCTAGCAACACGGATCCTGTGACTTATCATGCGTCAGTGTAGGACCGACGTGACGGTCTGCATAAATCATCACGAGCTTCACACTTAATGAAGTGATAAATAATCGATGGGAAATTACAGTTCGTGCGACTAATGTCAATGCAATGCCGACAACAGTGGTTATAATATATGTGCCCATGATTATGAAAGTGGTGTAAGTCGTGTTTTATTCGTTCTGAGATATTTAAAGGTTTGCGTTTTGATGTTGGTTGAAAATCAATGAAAGTGACAACTTCATAAAATGTCTTTTTTGGCTGATTATTTGATAAAATTGAAGTCATATATATGAATATCTTAATAATATGATAATGTCTAACCCTTTCGCATTGTCGTCCAAGATTCTCCTATCGTTGACATCGGTATCGTTTTGTTACTTTCAGTACGCATTGTGACATCTACGGTAGGAACTTGGAACTGTAGTCATTCCCTTTATCAACTTACATGCATTATTTACAGGAATCTGTAAAGCATGTAAATAAATATTAATAGGTTTCGTCACAGGAGCGATTTTTCTGTAAACCACATGTGTCAATGCCACCACATGTAATGGAGTTATATAATAAACGTTTGTTAAATATAATAGTTTTTTATGCATCATTTAATAGGTAAAGGAAACAAGAACCAATGTGATATATAAAAATAGACCAGATAAGTACATTTATGCTTCAATTACTACTTTTAAGCAAAAAAAAATGGTTTGAAAATTCACGTCGTAATGACAGTATAATTTGTATTCCATCGAGCCGTAAGGAAAATGTAAAAGCACGACGTTTTTTTCACCAACATTCAACTGCTAACTCCAAAATTCACCCAGTTCTTAAATACGCTAGCCAATTTAGGATAAGGTCCTCAAGATGCATGTTACGAGCATATTTGATAGACTCGATCCAGAAAAGAGGAATCTGTCTGATAAATATTGGGTATCTAGTGTCTAGTAAAATTTAATTCCTAGAACATAGACGTTCAGTCGGTTCACTAAGATTGTTTTAACGGTACTGTTATTTATATTTCTATTTCAAACACTCTCAATTGATACTGCCAGAGACTGCACATCAAATAAAAGGCAAATTATTTCAAAGCATTCTTACACGGTTGACATATGTTAAAAAACATCGTCTTATGTGGGTTATTTTTAACGCCAAAGGTAAGTTTGAAATGCTTCCACATCATCTGTGATTTACTTTCACATGTAATCAGATTTTATTATGGATACGTAAATACTCGATATTTTACCTACACGCACTAACGCATCCAACAGATTTGGTTGAGTGTCATAAAGTATTTTGAGAACGAAGTCAAGTACTTTCTTAAGCGTGCTTACATAGTTTTGATATTAATTAATATTCTATTTTGTTAAAACATTAGTTGTATTTCATTAAAATAACAATTACGAAGCAAGTATAGAACCTTGTTGTACTCCAGGATTGTCAAGTATTTCCTATTCCTTCTGAGTGTGTCGCATTCCGTGAATATCTCTCCGAGCAGTTATTTTGGAGCTGCGAGCCAAAATATTACACAGACTGTTTTCTTCGTTCCAGAAACGTCCATTTCACGAGCTTCAGTCACACTCGTATAAAAGCCCGCGACCAAATGAATCTGCAGCATCCATCTTGGCGGGAATGAAGGTTTATGAAAGCGTAAGGACACGACGCTTAGTCATTTCTTTGGGAACATTTTTAATAAATTACGTGCATTACGCGGCGAGAAGAAAATAACGCAGGTGGCAGCTAAACGCTTAATGCATTATCCATATTTATATGCCCCATTTATATACTTAAATTCATTATTAGATCTGGCCGCACTACATCAGTTATTATAAGTACTGTAATTTATTATATGAAATAAGGGTTTTCTTTGCCATTCTAGATAAACCGTAAACTTTTTTTGTTGCCATGTAGCTTCACAAAACTGTAAAATAAATATAATTGTTAAATAAATATGTAACTTTGGATATCAAAACATGTTAAATTCAAAAGATAGTGCGCAAAAAAAACTTACTTATTACTCAAAACTATGTTACAATACTATTGATTTGAAAAATATATAATTTCATAGTTAAACTCGATTTATTTATTGGTTATGTGACAGTTTTTTTTATTAACTTGTGATTTAATAACAAACTATTTTAGTTGAAAAAAAGTTCTGTAGATGGCACACTTATTTAAATTTATTTTATAACGTCGTAAATTCAAAACATATTGTGAATGGAAAAGTTAAGAAATATTAAACACCCGATATTCGTACTTCTTAAAAATTGATGATGCTGGATTGTACATATCTTTTATCTACACTGCATTAAAATTGTCATAAGTATACAAATGTCTGCAAAATATAGTTTATAACCGGGAGAAATATAATAATTCAAATTTAATTTTACTAAAATGGACTTCTAGATGCTCTACGAAGACCATTTTTGTTCGAATTATTTTGATTATCAATTTTAAGTAAATTCTGATCCATTTATAATCGTTTTTATTAATTTTCTTTCGTACAATAAAATCAAATCTGTTGTTTTAATTTAATAGAATTTCTAACAAATCTTTGAATACACGAAAAAATATATATTCATTTGAATTTTGTATTAAATTATTTACAGGTATATAAATTTCAAACTGTTTTTTTTTGACCTAAAAGTATCAATAAAGATGGATTTTAAAGTATTTATATTATTGATACATGAATTATAAAATAATGTTTCTGCAAGGAAAAAAATAAATAAATTGAAATTAACGTATTTTTCAGTCGAAAACGATACGACTGAAAAATATTTTTGAAAATATATTTTTTTCAATATCAAAGCCAATTAATTATATACTACACTCGTATCAGTAAGTGAAGCGGCTGAAATATGATATTTTAATTAAGAGCATGTTAATTAATACGTAATAATATTTTCTATAGAAGTTTAATACAAAACAACACATTGAAAATTCATAAAGCTACTAGTAAAATATTTCATACCAAAAAGCAATTATCGATTTAAAAATATTCGAAAAATTCCACGAATTCCAAGCGATTCTTAGAATATTTTTAAATTAATTATCCGATCATGTTAACGATGAGGCTTTATTGTGTTTCGATGGTAAAGCACTTGATCATTTCATTTATTAAACATTCCTTCTACATTATGATCGATTCGCGTATTTCTTGTGTTTGTTTGTCGCGCAAATACCGCGACACTTAAAGCACTCAAATATATACAAATGCTGAAAATTCGTCTAGAATTTTGATTAATACTTTTCTTTTATCTCAGCACGACGTTTCACAAATTGCAGTCCCCGGAGCTTTCATAATTAATTCCTCAGCTCTTTTGCCCGCAGGGTATCAATCTTATGGTATATGAAATTCCTCAATAAATTAATGCTCTCTTCGATGAAAAAAAAAACCAATACTTAGGTCCTTTGTCTATTTTGTAAACATCACCGTGAACACAAGAAAAAATACATGACGTTTATAATATGTTCGTTTTTCGAATCCCTGCATCCACCGTACATTTTTCTACTTTTAATTGATGAGAGATGTGCCATACAGTTAGGTGCTTGTTATGAATTTGTATGTGTATGAATTGCTCAAGCAGTTTTACTCTTTATAATAAAATAGCATACTGATAAGAGACCGTGATGTAATGAAATTAAGTTAAAAGGAATGCATACTTAAAAATATACTGACATCAGCATGATGTAGTCCTTGCCTACTGTTACCGAAAACCTCGATATACGATATTTCGTCTCTTTATTTCGGGTCGCTTGTCGTGCATTTGGGTGCGCCGTGCTGTCATTTTGGACGGTTCCGCTAACGGGTGTGTTAGTTAAATATACCACCGCTCGTGGCGTTATCGGAAGCCGGGACAGCGCGGAGATTATCAGTCGGTCCTTACCCTTTGACGAAGTAAGGTCCGCGTTGCGGCCGCGCGGCATGTCATCCCGCGTGGTTGGAAACTTGTAATGTTTTTAACGTAAATATAATCTGTGCTTCAAAAAGAAAGTGTTTGTCTGCTGACCTGCTCCTCATCCTGCCCTCACGCGACGTAATAACTCCCTTTTTGAGAGAGGAGGATGTTAATACTTATTATGTCAATTTGTTGTATTGAAGTTAAAAATTCATAAATAGCTTTTACTTTTTATCGCCAAGGAAACTATGTTTAGTTCGTAAATTTAACATGAAAAAATGTTACGTATGCAATCAGATTTGCAGTCGGATATGACGTCACTGTTGACGCACATCGACCAATGGAATTTTATTTAAAAACAATCCGCAACGCAATTTTTTGGCTAATGGTTTTATGTTCCGCTCATGCAACTGACCATCGTTGCAAAAACGTCGATTATGATATTTTTGTTGGAAACTGTCCCCATCCACCGCAATACAAAATATTATCCTTTTCAGAATGGCTGCCGGAGATGAATTGCTAATTTTGTGCAAAATCGAATACAATTAATTTTGTTTTATATTTTTTAGTACCGTTCATTCTGAATTATTACTTTTACCGAATATCTACTAATTTCATATACTCTCTGAGTCACTTGTAAACTATAAACAGAATGGAAACAACATTTCTTTAATACTACAAAATCATTTTAAGAAATCATGTAAGCACATACAGGAGAATACCGACAGATGGCGATAGTACTTCTGAAGTCTCATCTTTGGAATTCTATGAGGCTTACCATGGTGCATATGGCTAAGCACTGCATGTGGAGTATTGATCCACCAACGTCATAGACTACAGCTCGAGATTCACGCATCATCCTTATTATTACAGGAATTTACTATGAATGGGTAGTCTTCACGGAACGACTTTCGTCTACCACCAATTTTAATTCATAAGTTATGACTGTCATTTTACGGTTGAAGGATCAAATTCACACCAACCGGGGGTATTTTAAAGCTCAGAAATCGTTATTTTTTAAATTTGTTTTTTTGATCTCCGTCGAGGATCGAACCCACAACCTTTGGCTTGCAAAGTAAGCGCTTTGACCATTGAACTATACCCGAATGTGTAACATAACACATTGTAAATATAGTAAAATATACATACAATTTATAGCAACCAAGATCCATAAAATGATGCGTGTCAGTAATACAATACGTGTTAATTTCTTAATTCATTGAGACTAAGCTGCGGGCCCACGCTGACTGAAAATTGGGATTGCAAACGGTTCGTGGTTCGGATCCCCGTTAATTTTTTCTCCGATTTATTGATGAGAAAAATGTGATAAAACATGATTTTTGCTGTAAATTTGTATGTACTTATTAATTAACAATAATGTTATCAACTGACAATACTTCGTGAAACTTCATAATTTAAATTTTAAATTTATTTAAATTCAAAAAATTTACAAATTAAAGATATTAAGTTTTGATTCACATTTATTTATACGATTACATGTTTCGGCCTCCCTAGAGACTAATTATTGAAGATGGTCTTCAGGTAGGCCAAACATGTAATCGTTTAAAATAAATGTGAATTAAAACTATTTTTATTAATTTGTTAATTTTTTTATTAAAATTTAATTTAAAATTATCCGTATTAATTGATATTATTTATGGAGTTTTTAAATTTTTATTAGAATATTTTTTCCAATACTCTAATTTTATTTTATATATCAATGACTATATTTCAATATTATTAGTAATTACATATTTACATACAAACGTAGGAAACAGTCGTGAGTGGACTAGGGTAATGAACAAGAGCAAAGGTTGGTTCCAAGGCTCATGGTTCGCATCCCGCCTCTGCCGATATTTTTCTGAATGAACTGATGCGTAAAAATTTGCGGTATAATTGTATGTATATATTTAATCACTGATATTATTTATAAAAAAAAAATTAATAAGTTCATTGTTGTATAGAAAATGTAGTTGGTTTGTAAGCCTAATATATATTAATTTATTCCTTTCAAACAAAAGTCATTAGTGATGTTATTTCGCCCATTCAGGTTTGAATAGGTTCGGGTACATGCATCGCGGTAGACGAAGGAGGAAATCCAAAAGCGTTTCCATTTCCGCAAAAAGTAATTGAAATCGGTATAGAACTCTCCCGGGCTTTGAAAT
Organism: Glossosoma conforme; assembly: GCA_022606575.1. Taxonomy (NCBI): domain Eukaryota; kingdom Metazoa; phylum Arthropoda; class Insecta; order Trichoptera; family Glossosomatidae; genus Glossosoma; species Glossosoma conforme. The sequence continues at coordinate 1,619,370 of JAGTXR010000089.1, forward strand.
CCGCAACCAACACAGTATTGTTATTCGCATTTTAATGACCCAGTCAATTTACGATACACATTATATGGCATTCTTCGTGGGCGCCTACAGCACGAGTGATGCAATAATACCTACATGAACGGAAAACTGAGTTTGCGGAATTCTGATAGGATTTTAATACAAATGGAATAAAAGAATAAATTCAATTATTTCACTTTACAATACAAAATACGAAGCGTACTACTTAGATATGATAACTTTATGTTTCAATCGTCTTCTTTAAAAATAGAAAAGTTTTTTTTTATGTAGACACGTGCAGGAAAATACTGAAAGACGGTGATATAGAAATGTCATCAGTCGATTCATTTAAGCACGCTAATGTTCTGTAGATAACTTTGATATTTAATAAATGGAAGCTAATAAATGTTTATATATATACCTTGTTTTTACATGGATCACGTAAGATATGGTGTCTGTGTAGGAGACTGCAGTTTCGACTAACTCGTAGCTTTCCTCAATTCATCACTTGTCAAGAGACAATTTGTCTCTTGTTTCCCTTGTTGTCTCTTGACAAGTGATGGATTGAGAATGGCTATGAGTTACTTGAAACTGCAGTCTCCTAAACAGAGACCATATCTTACGTGATCCATGTAAGAAGAAGGTTAATAAATAAATATGTTTTATTTATAATGGATCTTAAATTGAATCCTGAAAACATTGAAAAAAAAGAAAACTAGTTCAGATCTTACTATTTATAGTGAAAGAGAGAAAATAAGCATTTTTTTCGATTGCTGGTTTTTGGTGAATTTCTTAAATTTCAGTTATTTAAATGAAAGTTTATTTTTGGAATAAATTCCACGTTTATGTTTTGTCTGAATAAATAATCCACTTGAAAAAGACTTCTCGATAACTTCTAAGACATTTTATTTTATTTGTAAAAATCCTTTTTAATAACATAAAAATGAATAAGCCCTTTTGATTATAAGAAATATTGATATTTTAGCCTTAAAAGATAATATGAAACCATAAATCTTAAGACATGTTTATCGATTCCTCCCCGACACACGCCATTTTAACCACGCAAAAACAAAATATATAATTTATTATTAAAATAAATATTGCTTAATTCTTCTCTATCAAGTTTGCTCCATTCAAATGCTTTTAAAATGAAAGCCATTACGTAAAAATATTTTGTTGCTGAAAAAAAATTACGTGGCGTCAATTTTTTTTTGTTTTGCGTCGTGAAAACAAAAAGGCGCGTTAACTTTATTTACATAAACAAAGGCGTCAGTGACGTAACACACCGCAACAGTTATTATTACGTTTAAGTTTTTCGCGCCAATACTGTAGGCAGGTAGCCATTACATACGTTACGGTTTACAAAATGGCGGCGGCCGCACGCGCGGGAAAATGGCGATAATAAATCGTTAATTCAATAACGAGGCCGCGTTGTGCGGGGATTGCTTTGTGCAAGCTCGCAACAGAGGCCGCCACACCGTCTCCCCCTCACACCTATGTCCGAAGAATATTGTCCAATCGACATTACTCCCCTGTGAAATGATATCGATGTGCATTCATGCTGTTTCAGTAATCAACAAGGTATTTCCGGTGGTCGAAGCGCAATGGATGGCGCTCTTAAAGCGAGATCGCTGATGTTATGTTATCTAATGTTATCACTCTGTTAAATAGCTGAATGTGTGACATTATACGCGTATGTTTGAATGCATCATCAATGAGAATTGGAGACTCATTTGTGTTATATGTGAAGTCATATTGATAAACTAGATCGATAGAAATACAAGGTGGAAATAGCTAAATTATAAGCTTCAAAATGTCATGTTCGCTCCTAATTAGGAGAAGGAATTACCAACTACAAATTTAATGTAAGGTGTATGTAAATATCGTATAGTCATAAGCTGGAAGCAGGGTTAGTATAAATAAAAACGAGTTAATATACTACTATTTTGTGCTAAGGTTGCCACTTAAGGACCAAATAGTCCAGCATCGGGATAATCATCGCATCAATGTTGCTGATTAATCATTCAAACAATCAATGCTAAAATACCCAAATATGACTATAATAATATACTAAAACACCAATTTTTCCACATCCTCGAGCTCCCACTCAGGATGTTATTGGGAACAATGTTTAATCTCACATAAGCAACTGAAACGAATCAGAATGAGACTATGTATACTAAAAATATTTCATTCCCACTGAGTTTTTCTAAGAATTTACCTAAAGGTTTGATATTTATTTATATTCAACATATTTATAATGTATTTAGTTAATTAGTTAGGGATTAAACATTATTTTCTTGAGTATACAATCCATAGTATAAAAACCAGAGTATTCTAATTAAATCAGTATACAAATCGTGGACTTAAACAAGAATCAGCTTTTGCTTATATTCTCATGCAAAATCTGTTATGTGTTATCAAGCTTTTTCGGAGATTGATTCCGCTAACACTTGCATGTTAGGCAAGGGTTTTTCTAAAATATTAGTTTAAGATATATTTTAATTTTTTTCAATTTTATTTATTTCATTTCTTTCAGAAACATTACAAATTTTATTTAATACGATCCTGAAATTAGATATAATACAAGAGAAACAATTTATGAACATAGGTATTTATGATTAATAACAACAATTATTAAAAACTCCCGAAGCTCGCTAAACAGAAGACTCCACGAAATTAATTTGATAAATAAATTCGAATCTGGGGCTCCTCTGAAGTGGAATATATCAATGTTCGAGGTGATATGGTTGAACAGTCGGATCAATCTCTCAAGAGGCGTAGTCTCTGGTAGTTTAGTATTACTTCTATGAAGAACAAACAATCTGCGACTTCTTATCCTTAAATTAAATATATATATCCGTCAGTAAACTTTACAGCTAAAACAGAATAATACTATCTTATAAGCATAATATCGCCATGCTGAAATGATATTACTGTAGCTTCATACTGTGACTTATCTCAGTTGGTAGCAAGTTACTGGCTATGATTCACCGTTTTCATATTACGCCAGCGGTTTCCTTCGTCGCAACAGTGCACCACGGATTTGTGCGGTTCTTTTTTATACAACGGCATAGCTGCATTATGATTGTGTACGGTTTTGCTCCACGACAGGCTGCAGCAGAGATTCGGTTTATTTGTGTCATAAATTGGATTGAATCTGGCGTGCGTTGTATATTTTCCTATCCCGGTAACGATATTTTTAATAAATATTTCTTCATTTAGAACACACAGGCGGAATTTTTGAGTTTCAGTTCAATTGCATTTTCTTCAGTTTAGTATTTTGATTACTATTGTAAGGAGGACTGTTTACAGAGTTGCTGGATTTGCAATTTTAACTCGTCAGTTCAAAAAAATTTCTGTTTTAGTCGACATACATTACCTCTTTATCAAGAGAATACCGACAGACGGTAATGGTAAATTATCATCTGTGGATTTTATATAACATGCTATTTGTAAGCATGCCTAAGGGATGCATATGGAATTTCGATATGCAAACATTTAGACTGCAGTTTGGTATTCTGATGTCAACTCTGATTGGTTTATATACACGGAACGATTTTTGTGTACTGCCAATTTTTAATTACAGGCAATGACTGTCATTTTACAGGTGGAGGATGTATTTCAAACTAACCGGGTGATATTTATATATAAGGGATCAAACTCACAATCGTATGCATATCTAGAAAATTCTTTACCTTTCAGCCATTCCTGCCAAAAAATGCTCTTAATGTTGATTTTTCATACCCCCGATAGAATTGAGTCACCCCTTAAGAACAAAAATATCCAGACCTCGAGAGCGTCGGGCTCATCATCCGATTTCTTTAAAAAAAGGTGTGTTTATTGAACACCCAAATATTTCTCTGTACTACAGTCGCAGTCTCTGTTAGTTAGCGGGCTCTTGCGCTGGAGGCTTCCAAAAATCATCTATGTTCCCATGTGGACTTCCGGGTCAAGGCATAGACAAAATGAGCTCACAGAACTTCGAAACGGTAATTCGCGATGCTCATGTGCTCAAATATGGAGCAGATATGGTAAAAAATGTGCAGTTGCTACCTATTTTCGTGCATCATATTAGCATTGAATCAAATTGGTAGACGACGTTATGTTATATTAACTATTATAAAGCTCGTCTTCTCAAAAGACTTGAGTAACTTCAATAGAGCGCTTTAGGGGATAAAAATATCTCGAGAGATTCACTTACTATTCGGTATCCCCTGAAAGATGTAGTACTTTCCTGCTGTGCGAAATTCCTCCATTAAATTTACGACTAAACATAGTTAGTCGTTACTTGGGTCCATTTAAGAGTCGTTTCCTGACTATTTACAGTTTAAAGCACCAACAAATAAAAAGGTTTTCGGCGTACACTTACGCGATGAATGTGTTTTTTTATGATATCACTCCTGCAGTAAGTTTAGGTGGAAAACGCTTAAGGAGACCGAGAGGAACATACTCGTTACTTTTATTTAATAATCCGTACTCGAGAGTTTATTTCAAATTTTATTGGCTTCATATGCGTGCAGAATTACAAGAGAAAACAGGAATACAAGATTTTTTAAATTTAAAAATGGATAAATTAGTCACACATCATTTAAAATATTTTAAAAATGGAGTAAAAGACCGAGAAAACGAAATAATTTTTAAAATCTCAGATAGATACATTTTTTATTCTTTATTTTAACATATATCACGTTGGTCAATGGTTATTCATTTGCTGAAATACCACGGTTTCGCTTTCAATGAAAGCTCTACATGTGTATGAACATACTCGTATTAATGGTGACATAAACATGATATAGCCCTTTCTGACTGGTACCGAAAACTTCGATATACAATCTTTCGTCCCTAATTTTTTTTCACTCTTCGGACACGCATGTGTTGTTATTTTGTAATACCGTTTGGAGCCCAGTTAGTTGTGTGTGACGGCGGCGAGGTCGTATTGTGGTCTAGGTCCGGGCCAGAAGTTTGTAAAGTTACCGAAATATATATGCCAATGTGCTTCAGAAAAAGTCTTTATGTTGTTAATCTGCTCCCCATCCTGCCACCACGCAATTCAATAATGATGGGAAATGGCGAGGCTAAAGAAGAAGAAGATTTATTGACTCCAACAATTTTCAATCTATTTAATGTGGAAATGGTGTGAAGTTCATCTCTGAAAAATGGTATTGCAATATTGATTATAATAGCGTGTAATGTAATTTCAGTTGTGAATTTGCGGTTCCCGAATTCATCCCGGTTGGGGCCAAACCACCGGTAATTGTCCAAATTCTCTTTTGCGTCCGTTCGGAAGAAACTGGCTGACGGCAAACTTCGACAACTCGCCGACAGGGGAGACAGACGACACGACACAAAACGATGGAAACTTTTAGTTACTTTCTTTCTTGCTGAGCCATGTTTAAAAAAACGACAGAAAACACCCATTACATCGGATTTTTTTGTAATTAAACGCATTGTACGAGTAGTCATTTTCATTTCAAATATTACATTTTTAAGCAATCTTTGTCATACAGTTTATTTCAAGACTTCGCCATTATGGCGATATATAGGGTCCGCAAAATAACTTTTTTTTTTCAAAAACAGGGCGCAAAACATCGAGTGTAGCTTCGGCTGTGTGGCATTTAGCGCCGTCCTGTTGAAACCAAATGTTGCCAATATCCTCCTCTTCAATTTTTGTTACCGAAAATTCGTTCAACATGGCCCGATAACTATCGCCATTGACTGTAACGGCCACTCCTTGCTCATTTTCAAAGAAAAATGGCCCAATTATGCCTCTGGACCAAAATCCGCACCAAACAGTGACTCGTTTTGGGTGCAACGTCTTTTTAATGTATGCGTGCGGGTTTTCTGTGCTCCAAATGCGACAATTTTGCTTGTTTACATACCCGCCAAGATCAAAATGGGCTTCATCTGAAAAGATGATTTTTTTGGCAAAATCGGCTTCTTTTGTAAGTCGATCGCAGGCCCACTTAGCGAAGCGAAAACGCATTGGATGGTCAGTTGGCTTCAACTCCTGAACCAATTGGACTTTGTTTGGCGTCATACCAAGGTCTTTATGCAAAATTCGTCTCAATGATATCTCCGAAATGTTCAATTGTTGAGAACGACGGTGAATTGATTTTGATGGCGCTTCACGCACACTTTCTGCCACAGCAGCAATATTCTCGGGTGTACGCACTGCTTTTGGCTTTTCACGCTTTGCTTTATCGATGAGGATGCTGCCAGCTTCTTTCACTTTTTTCACAAGATAACGAACATATGGAGCTGACGGTGATTCTCTTCTTCCAAAATCCGTACGCAATTTTCGCACACATTCTGCAACATTACCATGATTTTCAATGTAATGTCGCAATATTTCCCAGCGTTGTTCAAGCGTATACACAACCGTATTCGTTCAGTGGAAGGATAAAACTAATTATCTGTCAAATCAGACATGAGCTAAGTGTTTCCATTCACGAAATAAGAACTAGTTGAAAAAAAAACGTTAGATGGCGGTCCTTTTATATTATAAACTAGCTGACCCGGCAGACTTCGTACTGCCTCAATCGATAAAAAAAAGACCTAAGCATTTGTATTAAATAGTCTTAAAACAAACAAAACGAATCCGTATATAATAAAAAATGATTTTTTGAATGAAGCATGAAGTTTTATTATTATTTTTGACATATCATGTTGCTTACTTACAAAACAGAGTTTTCCTGAAATACTGGCTATTTATAAGGCTTAAATTTGATATTGACAGACACACACTGTTATGATACAGTCTGTTAATCAATTTAAAGCTTTCTTAGAAACTTTATTTTTTGTTTTGTTTTGTGGTGCGTAAATAAACAAAGAAGACGGTATAATTGTCCATGCGCGATACAGGGAAACTCCAAGTTGATTCTGCAAACTTCTAACGACTGTTCTTGCGATTTATTTATGGTCATCGTCCATCCAAGGCCATACGTCCTGGAAATTGTAAGCGTTTAAATCGAATGATAAATCCGTTGGAATCATCGGTATCCGCGGGATCAAGACATCCTCTCCTTTGTATTTTCCTTTTATGATTGTTGCCTCAATGACGTTATTCATCAGCTTTTTCACAGCCAGTCTTGTTCCATTGCACAGTCGAGTTTAATTAATGTTACGCAGCATGATGACAACTGATCCTCCTTTTGACTGCAAATTGTGAGGTGGTAATCCAGACAATTCCAGTGAATTTAAAAACTCCGTGGGATAGTTGACTACGTCATCCTGGTTCATAACGGTGTCGACTGATTTAAAGGAAACCAACTGTCCTGGAAGAAAATTCTGAATGGTCGCATTGAGATCCTCGACATCTTTATTTTTCGCCGCCAATATTGCTCGTTCACTCAGCCAATTATGGTTATTAAACTTTTGCGCTATATCTGGGAAAACACGCCGAATAAGCTCCTCTTTTGAGTTTGTGATGTGACAGAAATCTGTGGGTAATGTGATGAATCCGGTCGAGGTGTCCACTGCAACTTTATTATTTCCAATGTCTAACAATTGCTTCGCTAACGCATTTGCAGTTTCATCTTGTTGCAAAAATACTCGCATGTTAGTTGTTAATTGGAGTGTCATTACATACTGCCACAAATTCGATGATTTTAGGCATGCATTTAGTTCATCAGCAACAGTTGATCGGGGAATAACTGGAAGAGTCTGACGAAAATCACCTGACAACAGAATCATGGCCCCAAAAATATTTTGGTTGTCACGAAGATCTTTCAACGTTCTGTCCAGTGCCTCCAGTGACCTCTTATGAGCCATTGTGCATTCATCCCAAACAATCAATTTGCATACCTGTAGGATCTTGGCCATTACGTTATTTTTGGCGATGTTGCAAATTGGTGTTTCGGTGATTTTCATGTTTAATGGTAATTTCAAGGCAGAATGTGCAGTTTGCCCGCCTTCTAGCAGAGTCGCAGCTATTCCAGATGAAGCCAACGCTAGAGCAACATCATTTCGCGATCTAATCCTCGCCAAAAGCAATGAAATTAAGAACGTTTTTCCGGTTCCTCCGGGAGCATCAACGAAATAAATTCCATCAGATCCACTGTTCACAGCTTCTATAAAAGTGCTGTACGCAATTCTTTGTTGTTGATTTAATTGGTGGAATTTAGTGGAACGTTTGTACGAACTGTTTCGGCCAATGCTTCAATGTCGTACTGTTGTTCTCTTTGCAACTCGTGGTTTTATGCATCGTGCATATGACGATTTGGTGTTGTCATTCCCAAACACGACAATAAACACATATCTATTTGCCATCAATAAACACATATCTTCTATCATAATCAATGTCTCATTGTAAATTTCTGCAGTCATTTGTAGTGTACGATTCAAAGTTTGACGGCGCACACGATGCAAAACATCCTCAGACATGTCATCTCTATACTTAACCCACAAATCTCTTGGATTCGAGGGGAAACATTTCGATGTGATAATCGCAAATAGTGTACGAATTTGATGCGGCGATGAAGATATTGCGGAATCCTTGAGCGTATCATCCCAGTGCGAAACGTTCTCAAGTAAATGTAATAGTTGACATGCCTCACGGTAAGTCACACACAGCTGTCCATTAACTGTTCTCAGTTGCTCAAACGATGTCGGACCACGAACATTCACCAACAACAACCGCAAATAATAACATTAATCGTTATTTGGATGTACTGTGTTGATGCGACCCAGAGCGTCTGAAGCAAATACATTTGGATGTCCTTCAACTGGTGTTCCTTGTTTTCGACGCTGAAACGATTTTGATGATGCATTCCATGTGTAATAGCGTGGCATGTCAACATTCAGCAAAGTGCGAGCAAAATCATCAGTTTGACAGACTGTGAAGAAACTTGTTAATGTTGTCGACGGTGGACGTGCCGCTCTGTCTGCCGCGTTCGATTCATTAAAATAAACTCGTCGACCATTTTCTAAATGGACTGCCAAATGGACTACTGTAGGGTGTCTTTCATGGATCGCAAATGAAAAGACACGCCAAATTGCTTCGTTGCTACTTACATTGCGACCCATCTGGTACTGTGATATTTCATCATTTGCATTGGTTACAGCGAAGACAGCCATATCGCTACATTTGTTAACATATTTACATATGTACTTTATCGACTATTTTCTTGATCTGTCTCTCTCTGGTCATCAGTGAGGTTAGCACGTGAGGTAGCTCTTTGCACATTTGATTGACTGCGACAACCTAAGTCAGGTCGTCTTCTCCTCGCCATCGTAATTAATCAAAGTGAGAAAAATTCTCGCTTACTTAGCAGTAAAGTATCACTATCACAAAATATCAACAACAACAAAAAGAACCGCGTCACTGTTGACAGTTCACTCGTTCGCTTTGCGGTTCCATTTCGCAGAGGTACCAACCGATGATGTTGCCATATACTACAGATCCCCAAAGTAAAGAAAGTTCTCGCGCACTCATAGATATCGTAACACAATATCGTAATACTTTTTTCCGTGTGCGACAGGATGGATTGACATATCAGTTGGTTGTCAAATCTAATGTCAAATATTATTGTTGCGTTCAGAAATTTAATTTGTGACAAAACTTAATTTTTATAAAACAAAATAATCTGATAGATTAACAACTGAAGTTAGCTAAAATTAAGTTTCGCGAAGCCGACCAAATTGAAAATCAGTACTACTGATGATCTATTACATTTTGTGACTATTTGGTCGCATTCGCGATATTATCACTTTTTTGAGTTTCGGAACACGACAATAGATCCTCCAACGCGCACGCGAAGACTATTTTGATAGATATGATTTTATTTGAACTTTGTACAGCGGTAATAAATTGCAAATTGACTCTTCGAAGTTAGGAGAACACACCTACATTTCTTAGACAACAGTGAGTGATTATAATTTAATATGAACTATATTGAATAGAAATAATATTGATATATAGATATAGATATATATATAGATAATACGTACCGATAAGCTGTGTCAAGTGCGCGGTAAACACTATGCGCACGCAACGTTATTCGTTCACAAAGCGCGTCATGTCAACCGCGCGGTAAATATTATACACACTTCGCGTTCTCATAATAACACGCGGTGCAGGAAATGAATAAAGCATATGAAAGATGATATTGTGTATAGATCTTTTAATATGTTAACTCGTGTCATGTCAACTGCGCGGTAAATAATATGTACACACTTCGCGTTCTCATAATAACACGCGGTGCGTGAAATGAATAAAGCATATGAAAGATGATATTGTGTATAGATCTTGCTTATATGGGACTTTTATATCGGAAAAAGAAAAGGGCTGTTTTTAGGGTTTTCCCAGCAATTATTCAAATTTTTCTCACCTTTTAAACCTTCCCTAGACCTCCACGAACATTTCAAGATAAGATAATTCCGTTCAGCCGTTCTCGAGTTTTAGCCAGACTAACGAACAGCAATTGATTTTTATATATATATATATAGATGAAAGTAATAATATTTATGAACTATGCACTAAGAACTGGAAATTTGAGGATACTTAGCCAACGGGTATAGCTCAATGGCCAAAGCGTTTGCTTTGCAAGCCAAAGGTCATGGGTTCGATCCCCGTCAGAGATTTAAAAAAAGAAGATTTGTAATCGATTTACTAGCTCTAAAATACCTTCGGTTGGTGTGAATTTGATTCCCTCACTCGTAAAATACCAGTCGTAGCCTATTAATTAAAATTGGTGGTAGACGAAAGTCGTTCCGTGAAGACCACCCATTCATAATAAATTCCTGTAATAATAAGGATGATGCGTGAATCTCTCTATGACGTTGGCGGATCAACACTTCACATGCAGATCTTATCCTATATGAATCATGGTAAGCGTCATAGAATTCCACAGATGAGACTTCAGAATTACTATCACCATCTGTCGGTATTCTCCTGTATGTATTTACATAAAAAAAACTTGGGTTCACCATTGGATATACCTTCAATAATTGATTCAAATTTTTCGAATCACATTTGTAGCGTGTTTTGAATATAAGTAATTGATATGTTTGAATCATTATATGTAAAGCTTACATGATGCGATATTGGAGTTGATTAGACATTGAAATACCAACGAAAAGAATAGTTGTTTTTTTCTTGAAATGCTTATTTTGATTTATTTTAATTAATGGCGCGAAAGATACTTCATATAGCATAAATATGATATTAATAAATAATTCTTAAATCGCTACATAATCATTACCTGAGATCTTTAAGATTGTCAATTACGGTTCACAGACAAATTTCAGTTGTTGTAGTAAGCTATAGCTTTTTTCGTGATTTTAAATAACATTTAAAACAATAAATTAGACGCATACGGAAACAATATACTTTACATCCAATTCGAAATATGTTTTTTTTTTCATTTTTCGATCACAATCATGTGGTTGCCTGCATGTAACCCTTTCGCATCGGTTGTCAGCATATCCCGTCAAAGATTCCCCGACCGTTGACATCGGTTGACGTGATATATCATTTTGCTGCTTTCAGTACTCACTGTGACATCCACGGTAAGAAATTGGATGTGCAGTCATTCTCTTTATCAACCTACATGTATTCTTTACAGGAATCTGTAAAGCATGTAAATGCATATCGTTAGGTTTCGTCACAGGAGCGATGTAAATACATTTTTCATCGTCACCAATGTGATTTATGAAAATAGGTCAATTTTATGCTTCAAATATTAATTTTAAGCAAAAAATGAAAAAATTCACGTCGTATTTACAGTATAATTTGTATTCCACCGAGCCGTAATGAAAGGGTTAATGGCTGTCAAACATACACTTAATAACCATTATTTTATACATATGAAACAATTCAAAATGGTCATTTTTTCAAACAACAATGAGGAAAATAAATATTTAGTTTTTACTTTGTACTCATCATCTGACTTGGATTTAGCTCAAACTTGGAAATAAAAAACAACCAATGTGATTTATGAAAATAGGTTAAATATAATAGTTTTTTATGCACATTTATGCTTCAAATACTAATTTTAAGCAAAAAAATCGTTTGAAAAATTCACGCCGTATTGACAGTATAATTTGTATTCCACCGAGCCGTAACGAAAGGGTTAATGGCTGTCAAACATACACAAAATGGTGTGGAAGCATCAAAATATCTGAAAATTTTCTAGACAGGTAACAATTAAAAAATGATTGGTTTTTTTTTAAATAACAACGAGGGAAATTAAATTTAAGTAGGTCTAGAAATTTTTATATAAGTAGGTGTAAAGTTCTTGAATTTTCCTATCCTCGCACACAATTCACAAATATTTCAGTTGGAACGTTAAAAACCTAGAGAGAAGCTTAAGCGAGGATCAAAACTGCTTTCGTGGTTTACGCAGTCAAGATTTACCAAACTTTTATCGTCAATTAGGCTCGAAAAACGTGATGGAAATTTCAGATCGAAAATAAATTCGGACGAAAATACTTGACTCTCCGTTTGGGAAACTTTAAATTTTATTCGGTACTTTAATAATCGTTTACGGTATTTTTTCACACGAAATTTGTGCGCTTGTTTTTTGCTGAATTTGAAATCCACAAAAGCTATCCAAATTATATCGACATCAAAATGAAATAGGCCTTTCTGACTGGTACCGAAAACCTCGATATTCAATCTTTCGTCTCTTATTTCTGTTCACTTGTCTGACATGTATGTGTCGTCATATTGGCATTTTGGACAAGTCCGGTCTTGGGTGTGACGTTAGTTATATAGATCGCCACTTGCAGCGCTAGGTGCTACCGACCACGGCGCCGCACGGCAGTCAGAATACTGTGACTAGGTTCGGGCCAGAAGCTTGTAAAATTTTCAAAATATATATGTCAATGTGCTTCAGAAAAAGTATTTGTGTTCTGCTCCTTATCTTGCCACCATGCGACTGAATAACGACCCTTTAAAAGAGGAGGATGTTAATATTCCTTCTTAAAGCTTAGATTCAAGGTATAAATATGTGACGAATAGATCGATTGTACACTCTCTGTTATCTATGACTTACGATTAATGGTTGTTTTATATGTCCCATAGATTTCGACCAATGACAATAGACGTTCCTTTGTGTGAGTGAGTGGCCACCAGAGCCGGCCCATATTCAGTTTAACCCTAAAAGATGCAAAAGTAAGTACGATTACCTGGGATAGCAGAACAAAACGAGAAGTCAACAGACGCATACATCAAGCAAGGCTAGCGTTCAATAAAAAAACGAAAATTCTTGAGTCGAAAAATATTAATTTAAAGCTCCGCAAGCAACTTACCAAAACATTTGTTTGAAGCATCTTGATGTACGGCTTTGAAACATGGTGCTTATCTTAAATTGATAAAAAAAGACTAGATGTCTTTGAGATGTGGTCATACAGAAGAATTCTCGGAATTTCGACGAGAAACCACGTCACGAACAATGAGGTTCTCAGCATAATCAAGGAAGATAGGCACCTAGTAAGAACCATCTCAGAGAGGCGAGCCCGATGAATAGGTCACATCATGCGCCACGATGGTCTTCTTCACAACATTGTGGAATGGATGGTTGAGGGTAGAAACTGCAGAGGGCACCCTAGACGGGAGTATTTGCAGCAAGTGTCCGAGGACATGAGTAATACCTCTTATGCTGAGCTAAATAGGATTGCAGAGGATTGAGAAGAAGAAGAATCGGTGTTATTTATTTTCTTTCAAGTTACCTTCAAGAATCCGGTGAAGAAGATTCACATCCTCTATGTTCACATCTTCTCTTTCCGATCACACTACATAGCAAACTGACGTTTGATTTATACTCGTACATATATGTTTACTATACGTGTATTAACATCCTCCTCTCTTTAAAATGAGTTAATCAGTCGCGTGGTGGCAGGATTAGGATCAGATTAATAATACACAGACTTTTTCTGAAGCACATTGACATATATTTACGATAAACTTTACAAACTTATGGTCCAGCCCTAATCACAGCATTCAGGCCGGACCAAAATACAATATGCTCTCACCGACGTCGGCACACGACTGGCATGCCCGTGATGGGCTGTCGCCGAGCGCCACAAGTGACGATCTCCGTAATTAGTCCAAAATGCCAATAAGGTGACACGTGCATGTACGACTAGAGAACAGAAATAAGAGACGAAATATTGTAAATCGAGGTTTTCGGTAACCAGTCAGCAAGGGCTATATCATGCTGATGTCAGCTTAATACGAATATATGAGTATGTCAGTGCTTATGATGATCATTAAATTTTTGAATGTTTTTGTGTTGTAATATAAGTGAAACAATTCCTGGTTTTCTGTGCCTGTAAAGTTATCGAAAACTTCGGGCATATCACAATATTATGTAAATTTATATTTTCAATTTCACTTATTACTTTCCGGCACATGTTAGAACACCATACCTACCTCTTTATGACTTTGAATATTGTTCCGAAAGCCCCGTTTGTGAATAAAGAAGGCTTTTTCATTTGCCCGTAGTGGAAAACAACTAACAAAGTATTCTAATATAATAAGAGCTTATCAAAATTATTTCAACAAAAAATTTAGACATGATTTCTAACTAAGAAAATATGACGTCTGTGAATTTCAAAATGCAAAAGTCAAAAAGTAGTAATTTTTCAAATATATTTTATATATACTCCAATGGCTGCTTAGAAATGTGTGGGATTGAAGAATTGTAAAACTGCTCATTTCTGTGAATAATTGGTTGCCTGTGGTCTTTCAGGTCTTCTTCTTAGCGTGGGTATTTTGAGGGCTTTCTTCACCATGTGGTCCTCATCTCTCCGTGTCACATGCACATACCATCTTAGGTGGTTTTCCTTTATCTTTTCAGGTATGGGGCCCACCGGAAATGAACCCCGAATATGCTCATTTCGAACTCTGTCCACTCTAGTCACACCGCCCGCCCATTTCAACATCTTTATCTCTGCTAAATGAATACTATCCAAGTCACGTTTAAGCGGAGTCTCACTTCGATCCGTAGAGCATAGCTGGCCTTGCAGCAGTTTTGTAGATTTTACCTTTGGTCCTAACTGGAATCTTGCAAAAACATAAACAACATTATTATTTCAAATTAAAAATGTATGTCAACATGAATACAAAAAATATACTCAACAAATGTGAATACAGTTATTTCTGTTGGCTGTTTACTGAAAAAATAATATATTTCAATCTGTATTTATAGTATGTACATAATAAACTGAAACCAATTAGTTTGCATGTATATTTATGGCTGTGATTGAGCTTTTATTCCGTGAATACTAATTTCAAAAATATGCTGCGGTAGCATTTTATCGAACGCTGCAGCGTCAATAACCGCAAAAATTGAATAATATCATACAACACAATACGGAGCAAGCCGACCGATGACGTTGCAAAATTGAAACTCCCTAATTAAAAATGTTTCCATGTTTGACAATTACGCCGGCCAAACTGCATCTAATATTTCATGATGTATATATTTATTGTAATTAATTACTTCACTCATTGTAGGCTTCGTTTGTATTGTATTCAAAACTAATCATAGTTTTAGTTTCTGGATTCCTTTATGTTTTGCTTCCCATAAATTTGAAAAGCGATTGAATTATTAAGGGAATCCTGACGAAATTTCTTAAGTTCACACATTAAGCATTTACTTTAGGTTTAGCTGCCCTTTTAAACTCGATTGTACAGGCCTCTGAAGCATCACACTAGACATCCGATCTCCTTAAAATTCTTCTTCGTAGTATCAATCCGGTGTATTTTTTTTATTTTTATTTAAGCGCATGCAGTAGAGCACACCTTGTCAAGACCAGCGCACTCTATGACGCTCAGCCAGGGAGGCTGGACGCTGCATTCGGGAAACGTGTGTTGTGTTCGTGTTTGTGTGTGGGTTGGGGAGATTTCAAGTGTATATTTATCTGTTTCTTGAAGAGATCCAGATCAGACGCTGGAAGAGCATTCCATAGCTTACCGGTGGCATTAAGGAAGGAACTTTGGAAACTGCCAGCTCTTTGTCGACATACATTAACCGTAAATGGATGTTCGGCAAGTGCAAGACGAGTTTGTCGGCTGTAAGTGGGTGCAGGAGGAATTAGTTCTTTAAGTTACGAAGAGCAGCGACCGTGGTAATAACGGTAGAAAAAACTAAGAGAACCAATCTTACGCCTGTGTTCCATTGATTGCAAGTTAGACGTAAGGGTGTCATTGTTTATCAAATGAATTTCTCTTCTTTGAACTGAGTCAAAAAGTTTAGAAGGTATTTTGGGGCTCCAATCCAAAGGTGACTGCCGTATTCAAGGATAGGTCGGATTTGTCCTTTATATAGAAGAAGAAGTTGTTTATCGTTGAAATACCGACGTGATCTTTGTAAAACAACTAGTTTTTTGGAAGCGAGACCGGCTTTAGCTGATTATTGACTCGTAATATTTGACATTATTTGAGATTGATAATCCAAGCATGTCGATGGAGCTTGCTTTCGGAAGAGTACAACCGTTGAAAGATACAGTATTCAAAGCAGTCTTCTTGGTGGAGAAAGTACATGATTGGGTTGTGTAAATGTTGAAACTGACGATTTGCAGCAACAAAATCTCTTATCTCGATCTCTAATCTTCTTGATCTTCTTAACGCAATTTAAGTCTACTATAAAAGTTTGAATATCAGTTGTTTTGTAATACAATATAATGGAAATCAATAAGTTAGTTGGAAAATTTGATACTTAACAAAATATGTTTTCAAAAACCATTATACAACAATATGACTGCCTAATGTATATCTTCATCCAAAATAATAAGAGTTCTATTTTGTCGTTTAGAAGTTAAATGGGCTTTGTCTTAACGCAATGACGGTCTCTCATTTGATGTGTCAAGACATGAATGAATTATTTTCCATATTCTTGGTTTAAAAAAAGTGTTATCAACGTATGTGTTATCCCTGCATTTTACCTTAACTTTTTGAAGCTTATTTGTGTTCAATAATACAATGGACATTCAGGCGGGTGATTTATCGTTGGATAAGACCGCGAAGCATAATGTTTTGTTGTACCCGAAAGCCGGCCATATTTGTTCACGCGGAGGTCTATAAAATTTCTGAAAATCGACATGGACGGTACAATTCCAGGACTCAGAAAGCCGAGCTGTAGCAACAATCCATTCCGTGGCAGCTCGGCCTTTTACAGTCTGCTGACTCTGGAAAACTGTTATTTTGCTTTTTCCATTTTCCAAGAGAGTCCCGCCGTTGTGAAGGCTTAATGCTGCAGCCTGCAATATTGTCCAAACGGTTTTTCTGCTGAAAACAATTTTCCGTTTGCGCGAACAATCGGACCCAGTAAATATTATCGAATATTCCGAGCGAATCTTTCACTGGCCGGATACGAGTTTCGTACAGAATTTTTTAGATTCATATTTTCTTTGTCCAGTAAGAAATTGGATGAAGTTTTGCTTATATAAAGTTGTAAACTGTTTTTGGGAATTTTTATTTTATATTATATTTTTCGAATGGACGAATATTTTTTTGACAAACTTTAACTGTTACGTTAAATCATAGATAATTTATTATTTTTGCTGAATTTTTCATATGAAATCAATGCTTTAAAAAATATCAATTTATTTACGACTGCTTTCTCTTTATGCTATCTGTCGAAATTCAAAATTTACAATGGATGTTTTAAAGGAAAAACGTTTTTTATTTTAAAATAACTAATAAAAAAAAATTGTTAAATTCTTGAGTGGATAGTTTTCAAAATAGTAAGAGATACCTAAATTTGATCGAAAGATCGAGATGCAAGATTTTGTTGCTGCAAACTAATCCACCGGATTTATGCTACGAAGAAGACCTAAATTCAATAAGAAAAATATTACTTAAAGTAAGGTACGTTGGTTAAGTTAATACCTTAACCAACTTAGAACTCTGTTTCTCAATCAAGTAAAGCGACATTAGACATGGATCTTACTTGGATAAGTTCACCGCGTTCCGTTGATCAGATTGATTCTCACTCTAGAACCATATAATTAAGTCTTCGAGAACCTCGAGTTAATATACCAATATTATTCAAAATAAACTCGTCGACTTTAAGCACTCAAATATATCTCGGAGAATGAAACTTCTTTCTCTTAAAGCCAACGAATCTATCGAATACTAAACATAATATGTACTCGGCAGTTCCCGAACAAGTATCTTCCTCTATTAATCTCTAGTAGAGAATATTGGCGGTATAAAATATATTTTGCCATGATTAATCGGCAATATAGTGAATAAATACAAATAAATATAAATAAATATTATGCTATCAACATGTTTTGAATTCTAGATATATCGCATTATAAGTACATATGTTCAAACTCATTACGATACCAGGAACCTGCAAATGTATATTTCCTTTAGTCCGGCATGAAATGAAACGATTATTTATTTTCATACCTGGAAGGCTGCGGTTGCCGGGATTTGCGCGTATCGTTTGGTCTTTAGCGCTGGTCGAAAATGAAAAAATATTACTTACTTCCGGAAGCTGTGAAAAACTCGTTTCAACACCTGCTGTTTGTGCCGCACATCCTGTAAATAGAAAATACATTTACGAGTTCTCAAAACGATTTTTAAAGGTAAAGTCGAAAAGGAAAGTTTACCAGTTACTATTTTTATGCCACATACCCGTACTTACATATACTACAGTATTTACGGCACTTTCATATAAACACATTTCTTAAAAATATATCCTTTACCAGTCGGCTTATGAAATTAAAAAAAAATCTATAACCTTTATGTCCCTAATAGAGATTTTTTTATATTCTATGTTTACAAATACAAATGGATCACAAATTTAATGCTAAAAATATAAATAACATCACTTAATAATCAATAAACCTAACCTAACCTAACGTAAAAAGTATACTTAAGTAACAAAATTTTTTATTAAAAATTTTGTTTCCTCTAACGCAGCGGTCGGAGAACCGGGGTAAATTACCCCAAATGGGGTAAAAATGTGTTTCATGGGGTAAAAAGGAATTTTTTCTAGTTTTCTATTTCATAAAACTTACTATTTTCATGCAACTTTTTTGTTATTTTCCGTGTAAATTAATTCAATAAATAATGTTTATTTAAAAATACATTGATTGTCTTCTTTTCAAAATGGGGGGGAAGGGGTAATATCGACTTACGCAAAAATATTTTTGGGTAATGGTTAAAAAAGTTCCCCAACCGCTGCTCTAACGTAATAAGGTTAGCCTAACCTAACCTTAGCCTATGTAATAATTATGTTAGTGTATCCCACGGGAGCGTCGGATTTATTATAAGAACTTGATTTTTATCGGATATAAAATTTAAATATTCTTCCTTTTTTATTACTAAATCACAGGGAAAATATTTTTTTTTAGGGCAAAATGTAAAAATATTATAATATAGTTTTCTAGTCTTTGTGACTTAGTCATGGATCCAATAATAAAATAATTAATCACACAATCTTGATTATCTATGATATTAAAAGCTTACTAGTCTAATCTAATGCAATAACTAAAATAATATAAAACAATATCAATTACTTAATACTTGTTTCATGAGCTTTGAGAAATAGTTTTTTTTTATTAATGTTTTGTTAAGCTGTCTCTTGGTTCAAAACAAATAAATACAACGAGTAAATTGTACTCATTATTATCGATATTACGAATTGATAATACTTTGTATGAAACACAATATTAATTTTCTTATATTTGCTTTATGAACATTGTGAAATTGTTTTCATTTTCAGTATCCAGGTTAAAAACAAACAAACTTAGATGTTGTTCACAAAATGATTATAGTGTTTCTTGGAGGATTATTGAAAAAATTGCTCCAGGCAAAGTTTAATAAGGTCCGACTACACCACGGGAAATCTACTTTCAGTGGAATTCGACTGAAAATCCAATTGGACATTATTTACTATTTAACCGCGGGGCCTGAATGTTTGCAATATCCGGTTGGAGGCTTCCAGTGTGGCTCGGTCTGCCCATACAAATGCATAGCATAAAATAGAACCTTTCCAGCCGAAATAAAATAAAAAATAGTAGGAAAATGTTTTGTCTAGACTTTTTATTTGAAATTTTACCATAATTAATTTTATACAGTACTAAATTTAAAACCCTCTTTGTCATAGAAATCTGTTAACAAAAAGCCACTTATTAGAGAATGTCTCGAGACCTTCTTATGATTCTAGGTGCATCAGTTAGATGTCAAACATACCTCAGTCTAATGGCTGCAAGGTTAGAATGCTACAGCGTGTCTCCACTTCTTAGGTATCCCGTTGCTAACCATGCAGTACGGGGAATAGATGAGGAAATGTTAAGGTTTGGAAATGGATGCAAGCATCAGTTAGGAGTCATTACTTGTGATCGCCTTGGACGTTCACTATTGTACCTACGAAAATAGCACGTCAGAAGTGCGGTTCTTGTTAAAATCAACGAAGTGTAGCAACATGAGACGCGATACAAGACATTGATTATTTAGCGCCTTTTACAAACTCCGTGTTATTGTGCTTAGCTTGTATTGAGTCGCCTTATAGGACCAAATGAACTAAATCTTTCGAGCGTCATGCAAATTATCTGATCGCCTGAAAAACGATTAACAAATCACTATAAGTCTCGGATACAGAAGTCATCTCTGCGTGTGCCAGGGTTCTTGCTCTGAAGATTATCGGGAATCATATATGTTTCTAGGTGAACCTTTAAATGCATAGATGTCATAGTACAAGGCATGTACAGTGGCAACTGACAGAACGTTGAAAGTGGCGAAAATTAGTAGTAATCCATAAATAGAAAGTACAACAATCATATACTTTCAAAACCTATATGTTTATTTGGTGCCAAGGAAGGGGGGTGGTATACTACGTTTCCACGTTTAAGTGAATAAAAATAAAAAATATTATTTAATTCAAAATGTTATTTAACCTTGTTTTAAGATAGATCACGTTCAGTAAGGAAAGTTGACTCAAATAACATCGCGCTTCTCGTGCTCTTCACACTTCACAATTATTTCCTTTTATTACTTACGTTTATGCTCTTCCGTGACAACCTTACTAATACATTTTTATTTGATTTTTTCACAGATTCGCTTGCAACTTTTTTGGATATGAAAAAAGAAGAAAAACCTTACATTTCGTCTGACTTCACCATATGTCCTTCAAAAAACGAGCTCTATTACTCCGAGTAAGTATAATATAAAATATATGTTTTTATGAAGTTTTTTTTTTTAATACATATCAACTAATGATTATCTTAAAATGATTAAAGTGTATTTGTAATTTGACGTGGGACGAGACAGTTAAACATTTTGTCGGAAATATGTGACAACCACTCACGTTATTGATTATCATTATTTTTAATTTGATCTGAAAATTAAATTCCTCTTTTATTTATACTCGCGTTTTTTTTATCTTTACAGGTGGCATCAATTGAAGTCGAAAATTTTACAGAAAAATGTTATAAATATACTGAAAAATAATAAACAATATAACTTCAGGTATTTCAAGATATACGATAATACTCTCAACAGAGAAATGATCTGCCATACTTCGAATAATCAAAGGAACAGAAAAAACTCGAGAAGAAAAAGAAATACTAAAGGTAATATTTTAAAAATTCCATACATTAATATGACTTTGATCTTCATTTACTAATTAAAAGTTTGATCAAACTTTTTTATGTAAAAAAAAACGTTGAATAGCGCATAAATCTTAAAAATAACGAGTAATTTTGATTAATACTTTTTCTATAACAGTCTTCCAAATCTTATATTTCCCGTACTTTCTTTTGGTCTATCGTTAACAAGCGCGAGATCCAGCGCCCGATATACAGAGCCTGTATATTATTGTATCCAAATATTGATGTAAAATCGTGTATAACCATTTAAACTATGTCTCGAAAGCCTCAACAATAACTTTTCAGTTAATCGTCAATCTTCTATGTTAATTTGATACACTATTTTGACTATATTTCAATATTATTAGTAATTAAATACACTGTGGACTGCGCGGTGTGTAGAATAGAGCAAAGGTGCGAGGCTCGTGGTTTGAATCCCGCGTCTGCCGATATTTTTTCTGAATGAATCGATGCGCATAAAATTTGATGTATAATTGTATGTGTGTATTTATATAATTTTTGAAATACGACACTCAAATACTCTACTATAAAAATGTTTTAGGGCTTCAAAAGTTTGTAGTACTTTTGCTGAAGAATAAAGGGAATCTCCAACTAAGTATCCAATAAGTCTGTTTTCCCAGAATTCAAAATAGACAAAGGTCTGCATCCTGGGACTCTCATTAGCCTAATGATAAGCCTTTCTGTGATTCCCTTTGATGACAGTCATCTAATTGCATTCAGTCACTGAATCAGTTATTCTATCATTACCATTGCACATCAAACACAGTGTATAGTATTCATTGGTTCACAGTACTATTCATCCGTTAACAAAACAGTGGAATTAATAATCCATTTAAAAAATATAAGTGTCTCCATGATGTATGCAAAAAAAGCATAAAACTCAAAGTGCTAATGTTGATATATTCAATATTTAAAAGGAAAAATGCAGTTTTATTGCTGACTTAAATTTTAATAGTGCATTAAATGCCTAGGTTGGATCTTACTGTTCATTTTTTTTTCTGCTTTCGTTCTTTGACAATGTTCCGGAACTGCGGTCGCGGTTCCGAAATGACGGCATCAGCTTAAATGATGATGCCGGAATACCAAAGTTCCGACACTGAGGATAAATCCAAAGACCGGAGTTGAGTTGATGCTTACTTATTTGATACGAGACCTCTTTTTATACCCTAGTTTACAACATGAGTAAGCATTTATAAAAGTAATATTATTAATTGAATGTCATACACCGCACATTCTTCGATACCAATTGATCCCTTCAATCCACATAGAGTGGCAGATTATTGGGATGGTCAATGCTCCGTATCGATGCGTAAGCATTCTTTATTAATATTAATACATAGAATTTCGAACACCGCAAATTCCTCGATACTTGTTGTTTTGGACCTTGATCCCCTCAATTTACATAGAGTGGCAAAAATTCCCTGTGTCCTACCTGATTGTTTGAATCTTAGATAAAGAGTTTGATTAAAAAAATTACTTTAAAGACTTTTGGATGTTAAATACAACTCAGTTCGAACAGACAAACTTAGGAGCTTTATATATTTTGTATATATCGTAATTGTATATTTTTCTCCAGCATGTATTTCATACGCAGATTATTTTATTTTATTTTCTTCCGTCAGGTATTCCTCCGCAAGTGAGATACACTTTCATCGAACAGGCAGTACAGCCCGGGACCCACATCGGTCTTAAATGTTCCGGTGAAGGAGATCCTCCTCCGCGTATCGACTGGCTGAGAGATGGACAATTTCTTGCGGGACCCATGCACAGGTACTTACTTTACATTACCCATTTTATTTTTAAAGTATCGTTCGTAATACGAGTACATCTAGATCTCAGTCAAACTCCCAAAGATAACTATGTAGGAAACGAACATTCACTAACTTGAAGACGCTGATAGCGCTGTATACTGCAAATATAGGTGGACGATGCTGTTATTTTATGGAACGCTTTACGATTTTATCATTAACACAAAAATACTAACATGATTGTTTGAGTATATATAAAATATTAAAGATGTTATTAAGAACTGCAAGGTCGTATTTATACTTTTTGATTGAGTTACGCACGTAGTTACCGTGTGTTGTAAACATATTTACCAAAACAATCGTGGGTAATAACTGTGGAGAACTTCAAGCAAACAAAAAATAATTAAAAATAGAAAATTTAATATTTCTCGCTTGGTGAATGGATGGGGAACAGGTCACGAAGCAAAGAACTTTTTGAGAAGCATATTGTAACATATGTAAGACAAAGTGTCGACAAACTTCGTTCATCTGCCCGGGACGTAACTTTCTGCGTTACTCTTCAAGTCCCGGGCAGACTCCAACTGAAACTCCGACAATTGTGACAGCACATCGCCGAAATTAACAAAGTGCCTAATTACGGAACTAATGTCGTGACAGATATTGTCCTCGCGACATGTCAGCGATCTGTCATAACAAAAAAAATGTCGTGTGAAAAAAATGTGTTGCCATTTTTACTATTTCTTGTTTCAGATATGCTATAGGGCAGTTCGTCGACCACTCTGGCTATGTGGTGTCTCACCTGAACATCAGCAGCGTGAATGTGGAAGACGGAGGCCTCTATGAATGCCGCGCTTCTAACGCAAAGGGACAAATGTCACATTCAGCGAGACTGAATGTTTATGGTAAGCAACCGAGTAATTTCCAAGAAATGTGCCTTGGAGTTAAAAAAAACCCCTAGAATTTCACGTTAAAGCTCTGTAGTACCTAAACTGCTAAAATTTTAAAAGTTTGATATCGTAGTGAAATATGATTGAAAATTTTTGTCGTTGGACAATATTCTCTATATATTTAACCCTTTCGTTATTGCTAGATGGAATCCAAATTATACTGTCAATACGACGTGAATTTTTCAAACCTTTTTTTTGGCTTTAAACTAGTATTTGAAGCATAAATGTACTTACTTGACCTATTTTCATATATCACATTGGTTCTTGTATCCTTTAGCTATCAGACGATGCATAAAAAACTATTATATTTAACAAACGTTCATTATATAACTCCATACATGTGGTGGTATTGGCACATGTGGCTTACAGAAAAATCGCTTCTTTGGCGAAACATAATGATATTTATTTAAATACTTTACAGATTCATGTAAATAATACATGTAGGTTGATAAAGGATATCACAATGAGTACTGAACGTAGCAAAACGATATATCGCGGCTACCGATGTCAACGGTAGGGGAATCTTAGACGGCATATATCGGGTACGATGTGAAAGGGTTAAGTGAAAATTTGTTCTATAAGAGACAATTATTCAAATAACTTTGTCGTGTAATATGAAATTTATGTAAAATATGTTATATTAAAAATTTTAACCAATTGGTGCGGTATGAATACATTATTTGTTTCGTCATGAAATTTGGTTAGTTGTTTAAATGTTTGTCTTCTCATAATACGTATTCCACGTCGAAATTAATGCTGATTTATCGGTGTGTTATTTTATTTGTGAAAAAATGTTTTTATTATTTCAGGAGCTCCGTATATAAGAAACATAAATACCGTCCGTGGGGTCACTGGCGAGGATATTACCATTCAGTGCCCGTACTACGGGTACCCGATAAGGTAAATAACAAAATATTTATATTTTTGCTTTTATTGAAAGGGATGAAGTATTTTATTATTTCTGGCTGCATTTATTTAGCCCGGCAAATATAATATATATTTGCTTTATTATCAATAATAATATTCTGGCACTGTTTCATATTTTTATTTTTATCTCACTGAGCGGTAATATTATTTTATCATAATCTAGGAACTTAGCTCATGACTACCTAACCACCTAATCTCAATGAAAGTTATTTTGGCGCATTTAGAGACCTTCTAAACGATTTCTACATTAGACTTTGAACCTTATCTACCAACAATGTCCGATAGATGGTGGTTTTAAACCACCATCTATCGGATGCTTCCAAAACTGTTTAAGTACACTTTTTTACATAAAAAATGTACAATAAAAATGGTTAAGCGTGGTACCCTGCAAATAACACACAAGGTTAGATCATGCGAAGACACAAAAAATAAAAAAAAATAGGACTCTATTCTATGTCGGCCTCGTTGATCACGCGCGTTATTCCTACAACACCCTTGACGTAATTTAACAGCTAGAGACCGTCAGAACCAGGCAGAATTTTGCAAAGGTCCTCCGGAGATTGGCTGAGACTCCCAAGCAACAACACAGAATGAAGAAAGGTGAAGCTTACGAGTGACTGCATACTTCATCATTCAATATCTTTTTCAAATTTTATATATTGACGGTTGCCATTTTAAGGATGGTTCGTTAAGCGTATAAATTTTATTCGCTTTAGTCATTAGACTCAGCGTTCACGCATCGTATTTTTTCCATAGACCAATGTTCTCTCTAAGATGCGCGCGCATGCGACTGGGCAGCAGTTTAAAAACCGCGCGCACTTGTCCCAGGTTAGCGCGCACTATTATACAACTATTCGAATAAAATTTAAAATAATGAAATTATGCCGCGAATTAGCCGGATCGACTTGCTCGGCATTTGAATTTTCTACGCAGCCAACCCCTCATTGAGAAAACATTGCCGTGGACTTACTCTCAATATGAATGAGGATCAATTACATATAATAATATCCAAAAGTCTTTAAAGTATTTGTTATAATCAAACTCTTTATCATAGATTCAAACAGTCAGGTACGACACAGGGCATTTTGTCACTCTATGTAAATTGGGGGGATCAAGGTCCAACACAACAAGTATCGAGGAATTATGTTAATACGAAATATATGTATTAATATTAACAAAGAATGCTTACGCATCGATCAGGAGCATTGACTATCCCAATAATCTGCCACTCTGTGTGGAGTGAAAGGAACAAGTTGCAAAAACGGTATCGAGGAATTTGCGGTGTATGACATTCAATGTATTTATATTACTTTTATAGATGCTTACTCGTGTTGTAAATTATGGTATAAAAAGGGGTCTCGTATCAAATAAATTAGTATCAATTCAACTGCAGTCTTTGGATTTATCCTCAGTGCCGGAACTTTGGTATTCCGGCATCATCATTTAAACTGATGCCGTCATTTCAGGACCGCGACCTTGGTTCCGGAATACCAGTCTTACATCAAACGACTGAATTAGATTTTTTTCAGTTATGTCAAATGGGAGGCTAACAACAATATGAAGATTAGTTCCAACCCTCGCTACAAGCAGGAGGGTGCTCTTCTGCGCATCTCTGGCTTGGAACCGAGCACAGACGCTGGTGGCTACACGTGTTCTGTGGCTGCTCCAGGAGGAGAACTGGCGAGGAGAGAAGCTCAGCTTCTGGTAGCCAGCCCACCTGTTCTTCCACCACTCAGCTTTCCTCCAAATCTGAAAGCCGGTGAAAGGGCGCAACTGTCGTGTACTGTTACATCTGGAGATATGCCTGTCTATTTTTCGTGGCTCAAGGATGGACTGCCCATCTCTAGCTCTCTTCAGGTGTGTATAATTGTACTTATACTCTTCTTTATTTTGCTTTTTGCTTCTCATTTCCTTATCCTTTATATTCATCTTCAAATTCTTCTTTTTCTTTCACAATATCAAATTCAAACGTCTTTCACATTCTCCTATTCGTCGACCGTTTTTTTCATTCCATTTCCTACAACATACTTTTTACTTAACTTTTTTTTTAAATATCGAAAGCAACACTTGAAGCTGTGTGTGAAAATTAATTTCTTATTTAATTTCATAATACCTTAAGATTCTTATACATTCCGATTTACTTATTAAATAATCGAATTAATCTTCCATATCTGCTTCCTAACTGGAGCTTATGGTCACGACAAATTGCCACCATGCTGCTCTCTCAACTGCTATGATATTTGTCTTGGATCTCCGCCGAGTAGTAAAAACTGTATAAATAACAATAGTCTCCAAGACGATAGCTTTGACGAGTGTTTCTAAGTGAAAGTGTCTTTTGTATTTGACGCCTATTTGGGGATTTGATTATAGAAGATGGTCTCCAGGGAGGCCGAAACATGTAATCAGCTTATAAATGTGAATAAAAACTTAATTAATATTTTTTTTCATTAAAATTAATTTTAAATTTTGATTTGTTAATCAATATTTTAATTAGATCGAAAGAATACCCTGGCTCTTTTTATTTGATATAATGCGGCTGCTCAACCCAAGCAGCAACATACTAAACATCGTATTTTGCTGCTTGGGTTCACTCCTCCAATTATAAAAAATACACTCAAATATTAATATCAATGGTAAGGACAAAACAATGCAACGTTTTAGTCTCCTTTTTTTTACACATTTAAAAAAAAATAGTTAAAGATGAAAACAATGTTAACTGCAACGTAATTGTTGCATTCCAGATTGAAGAAAGGAGCGCGGACTTTTTTAATTATCTGCTGTTCAAGAGCTTGTCCGCCAGTCACAGTGGCACCTACACCTGCATATCTAGTAACTCTGCTGGCAAAGTCAACACCTCAGCAGAATTGATTATAAAAGGTTAGTCTTTAATAAAAATTAAATAAACAACTCGAGTAAATACAGTCTAGTGTTTACACAACTTGAAATTATTGTTTGGTTAAAAATAAAAGAAAGATATATATTGTGTGAACCTTATTGCCACTTAAAGAGAAACAAATCAATATATCGCTTGTAATAAAGCAATACCTAGTAAGCCATTTTTTGCAATTAAAGCAAAAAACGTAATTTTATACGATATTTATATTAAAAATACGAGGAATTCCTTTATTATAAAATAATTTCCTTAAGATACGCCATATTTTAGATTAATGGAATTAAAAACAGAATACTCGATTCAAAAAACGACTCAAAATATACATATTTAAAAGATTTCGATTTTCTTGAACTCTTTCTATTCAATCATATTATTCAGTCTCTCAACTTCTTTACTGGGAATTGCTAAAAAGTATGTAAGAACTTTGTTCATCAGCCTTGTTGAGATTCTTTATCATACTCGTCTCTTACAGGATATAAATATTAATGCGTCTTGCTCTCCACAAAATTTGTGGAATTTTTCTTCAACGCCACAATTATATAACGTGAATTAAATTACTTTCAATATTTAATTTATTGTCTTGTGTTTAGTACCACCGTATTGGAACTACGAACCTCAAGACGTATCAACATTACTAGGAAGTTCAGTGATTATAAACTGCGATTCCAAAGGATACCCTGAACCAAGAACTTATTGGTCAAAACAGCATAGTAAGTATCTTACACTAAAATGACTTATCAATATATAACATTATTCGATCGTCATTTTAAAGCTTAAAACAATCTTTATTATTTAATTCATGAACTGTTTCATTCACAATAGACAAGGCAAATGAAGATTACGACCCAATTTCTCCGATTGGTGGCCATTTGATAGTCTTCAACAATGGCTCCATGATGATCAGCGCTGTATCGTCTATGGATGAAGGAAACTACAGGTGTACGGCTGAGAATGGAGTTGGAACAGTGCTGTACAAAAACATTATCTTGGACGTTAATGGTGAGAATTAAAAAATATTGTTTTATTAAGATACCAAATAAGAATTACTCATAGCTCAATGGTCAAAGCGTTTGCTTTGCAAGCCAAAGGTCATGGGTTCGATCCGCGACGAAGATTAAAAAAAAAAAAGTTTTTTAATCAATTTCGGAGCTCTAAAATAGTTGGAGTGAATTCGATCCATCACCTGTAAAATGTCAGTCATAGCCGCCTATTAATTAAAATTGGTGATAGACGAAAGTCGTCCCGTGAAGACCACCTATTCATAGTAAATTCCTGTAATAATAAAGGATGATGCGTGAATCTCGGGCTGTAGTCTATAACGTTGGCTGATCAACACTCCACATATAGCGTTTAGCCATATACACCATGGTAAGCGTCATAGAATTCCACAGATGAGACTTCAGAATTTCTATCACCATCTGTCGGTATTCTCCTATATGTGTTTACATAAAATTACAATAAAAGCACTTTTTCCTTAAAAAGGATGAAATATATTATCTTATCAAATATATAACAGTATTAATTAAAAATCATAGTCTTAAGTAATGAGATTATTTTAATATTTTTTACTATTATTTTTAGAACCAGCCAGATTCGATGTTTCTTCACAAAATATAACTACACGTAGAAACGATCCAGTGACTCTTGTATGTGACGTTCTTGGAGACAGCCCCATACACAATGTGTGGACTCACAACACAAATCCTATTGATACAAATAACTATAGGTAAGAAGTAAAAAAATATCACAAATTTTTCTTAAATAATCACAAAAACAAACGGTCAAACATATTATAAATATTCTTCTTCGTAGTATCAATAAGGTGGATTTGTTTGCATATCGATCTCCACTCCTCTCGCTGCAGTCCTCTTCAGCTCAGCATAAGAGCTACAACTCATGTCCTCGAACACTTGCTGCAAATACTCCCGTCTAGGACGCCCTCTACAGTTTCTACCCTCAACCGTTCCTTCCACAATGTCGTGAAGAAGACCATCGTGGCGCATGATGTGACCAATCCATCGGGCTCGTCTCTCTGAGATGTTTCTTACTAGGTGCCTATCTTACTTGATTATGCTGAGAACCTCATTGTTTGTGACGTGTCTCTCCAGGAAATTCCGAGATTTCTTCTGTATGACCATATCTCAAAGGCCTCTAGTCTTTTTTTATCACTATCAGATAAGCACCATGTATATCTTATATAAATATTGCAGCTACATTATTTTTTAATAAATTTACTTACAGCCTGTAATAGATAATCATTAAACTTTTTTACTATTATTACACAAATGTTATTATATATTGAGTATATTACCATTACATTATACATAATTTAATAAAAAGGTTCCTTCTTTATTATTTATTTTCAGACTGAGTCTGTCGGAGCTGAAGAAAGATAGCGGAGTGCGATCTCAGTTAAGTATTGAGCGAGCTGATCGTCAGGACTCTGGACTATACCGTTGTCAGGCTAGCAACAGCTTCGGTCGCAGTGAGCACTTCATCCATCTAGCTGTGCAAGGTCAGTACAGAGCAATAACACCATAATTTGTATAGTCAGCTTGATTATCCATATCGTTTGTATAACTCAAAAATGATGATGCAGGCAACCCGCCAGAAGGATAAACCACGATAAATCTAGATTACGCTTTAACGTAAAGTAAATCCAAGATAACTTACTATCGAGTAAAATCTGACTTTGAAGGGATTTGATATAGCTCTTGGGCAAGATGTTATGCAGGTATATAATTGTGTCGGAAGCAACAGGGTCAGATCCTGTCTGCCCAGAAGTGGGCGACATCGATGATGTTACTCCCGGCCTTCATCAGGTCTTCCTGGGTGCAGCTACTCGGACACAGTGCACGCTCCAGAAGGTGTGACAGGGTATGCTCCATGCCACAGTCACATTCAGTCAATCCGCTGTAAAACTGCCACGCTTTCATTTGTGTCCTCGTCTTGCATATTTCGGTCCGAAGTCTGTTAATCCTCCATATATTTCACCCGTGATCGTGTCCAGGGGATAGGTTCTCTTTCTGGGCAATCCAAGTATTCCCCTCGGTAGCGCTTTTCTACATGTTCAGCCTTAGGGTGGCCTCATAACACCAGCTCCATTGTCGATTGTAGGAAACTTCTTCTTGATTTGAGCCGTGTGGTTATCTTTCGATGTTAGAGTATACTTAAGTTACCACAGAAAATTATTTATTTTTTGAATTGCAAATCCA
Source organism: Glossosoma conforme (assembly GCA_022606575.1). Classification (NCBI taxonomy): domain Eukaryota; kingdom Metazoa; phylum Arthropoda; class Insecta; order Trichoptera; family Glossosomatidae; genus Glossosoma; species Glossosoma conforme. Next base: position 1,650,670 of record JAGTXR010000089.1, read on the forward strand.
GAGCGTCCAGATCCTCCGTCGCAGTTGGAGGTGGTGGAAGTAGCATCTCGATCAGTGCGGCTTGCTTGGCGAAGACCCTTCGATGGCAATAGTCCCGTGCTGGGCTACGTAGTGCAGCATCAGCCCCTGGGACCAGCCGCCACAAGCAAGGACACTTGGGACAGTGCCAATATTGTCAACCTCACCATTGCTACCAATGGACCGCAATCTATATCAAGGTATGGATCCTTTATAACCCAACCAAACGAAACCCGACTATTCATTTTTTGGAAATATTTTGGACACACTCGTCCTGTTAAGATTGGTAGTGCACATGTTCTGGATGCATTTATCCGCTTGAGACTCTTTATTGTAACCTTACCTCATCATCATCATCAGCTTGTGTCTGTCCACTGTTAAATGTAGGCCTCCCGCATGAGTTTCCATCCTCTTCGATCCTCCGCCTTCCGCATCCAGGCTACTCCTGCTATTTTTCTGATCTCGTCAGTCCATCTTGCAGGTTATCGTTTTTCGAACCTTACACAAACTCATATTATCTTAGTGAAGCGTGGTGTACGAGTACTTAAGCGATTACCATTCAAAACGGTTAGCTTCTAATATCGCAATTTAGATACATCGAAATATTATTTTTTATCATTTAATTGTGCATTTAATTTTAAGAATTGCTGGGGATATCCTGGAGCAGGGTGTAGTCAGCGGACTAAACCCTGACACCACTTACTCCATGAGAATGCTGGCCGTGAACCAGATAGAAAGCAGTTCCTTTACTGACACCATAGTGGCCAAAACACAAGAAGAAGGTATGAAGTTACAGTCTGACTTACGTACGCTATTTTGACATGTCTTAACATTTGTGTATCGAGATTATTTGTTTGAATCATATGAAAAAACACTAATTAAAATTACCGAAATTACCAATATAAAAAAACTTTATTTCTAGCACCAACGGAGCCTCCTCAAAACGTCCAGGTACAAGCAGGTGAAGCGGGAGAACTGATTGTAACATGGCAGGTAAGATAAGACAACTACTAAGTTACTTTTTCGATTTATTGAGAACCGTGTGGGTCTCTGACGCGGTCGATGTCAATCGAAGACATAACAACCGAGCAAGGTACTCCTCCCCACATGGCCCGCATTCTGACACTTATAACCGCAGGGAGCGGGTCAAGGTTGAGTCTGTCTTGCTTTCAGATCTGTCTTCTGGCCTCGGCGTAGCCACACGACATTTGCATTAACGCATGCCATAGTTTTAAGTACAATTCTGTATTTTCGTTCTAACTTTTAAATAAACTAGATTAATATAATAATTAAGACGTGACTTTAGTTAATTTACCTTTTGGTATCGGAATATTAAAATTTATTCTGTTTGTTTCCAGGCGCCTCCTCGTACGTCATGGAACGGCCCTCTTCTTGGTTATACTGTGAATTGGATGGAGGCTCCTGAAGGCGAAACCGCATCTCCAGCGCCTCCGCCCGCCAAGTTTGCGACTATCAAGGGTGCTAGCTCAGCCCGCTTTCTGATGGCAGGACTCCGACAGTTTACCCGGTATAGGGTCACAGTAAGGGCCTTCAACAGGGCGCAGGCTGGTCCTCCGAGTGCCCCCTTGCTGGCTACCACAAGAGAAGGAGGTGATATTCTTTGTTACGATTAAAAACCCATATTCCTCCATCATATATATCCAACCAGGATGTAATAACTTCTCAAAATAAATCGACAGACATATACAAATGGGATAGGCATCATTTGAAACACTTAAGTACATTATTAAAGCAAATTTTGTCATAAAACTAAGGCGCTTAACCCAACCTAACAAAACCCGACTATTCATTTTTGGAAATATTTTGGACACATTCGACCTGTTAGGATTGAAGGGGTGCACATGTGCAGGTATGCAGATATTGTAATATGTTATATTTTCTCCTTCGTCTTCTTCTAATTACTTATTATTTTTGATTTCTTACATTTGTTTTCATCACTTATACAACAAGTCAAACTATGCTCCAAATAAAATCAAGTAGGATCAACATGTTAAGAAATGGATGAGTAATTACAAAAACTTACAGAGATCCAGACAACTTGTTTAGGAGCAGGATGACAAACGTCCAATGTTCGATAAAATAGGTAACGAGAGAACGGTTTACAGAAGATATTTGACTTGATCTAATTACTTATTTCTATCTAAATTCTAGACCGTAAATTAAAATTCCTTATTTGTGTGTCCCGGTGAGCAAAACACACATAACAGATAATTTGCTGGGGTCTTTTGGTCTTTTGGTGTGAGCCTAAAGGAACTATTTCGAGTTGATATCAGCATCGCCATCATTTAAATCAGTTATACTCTAGTACAGCACATTCACAAAGTACACGAAATACACTAAAATACCAAATATAACCTGACGTTCTTTGCCATACGATTACATAATGATTTCATTCGTTTCCTGTATTCCAAACACCATATCATAATCTATATATAACACAATGTTTTCGATTTTTTTTTTGTCTTGTGTTATAGTTCCTTCAGCACCTCCCCAGTTAGTGCGCTGCGGTCCCTTGTCCCCTCAGAGCCTGAAGATCGAGTGGGCGGCTCCTCCTCGTGCCCATCATGGTGGAGCACTGCTGGGATATAAAATCCTCTACAAACCTATAGCAGACATCTACTGTAAGGATGACTCAAAAGCTATGCAAATTTACTTACTTACAAATACTTGTTCTTCTCAAGTAGCGACGCCATAACAGATAACTAAACTGCTTTAGTACGAGTACTATACTCGTACATATAAAAATTGAAATCTCATTTTAGAATTAACATATTTATTCGATTGTATTTTTTTCATTGATGCAAATATAAACAATATGTTTACTTGATCTTCTCTTAAACAGCAGATGACATCGTTCCTGTATCTGAGGTTAAGCGCACGAGCAGCAGTGAGACTTACTTGCACTCCTTGCTCAAGTACACCAACTACTCCATACAAGTCCTGGCCTATACCAGCGCTGGTGATGGCTCCCTCAGCCCGGCAGTCTTCTGCACCACCGAAGAAGATGGTAAGACACCATAACTCATCATACTGTACTGTTATCAATCTTCATGAACTTTAGTTTAGTCCAGTTCAGGCTAAGTCTATCGCGACCCGAACTGGCTATTTTATTTGACAATTAACTGGTTTATCTATGGATTTTTTTTTTATTCGACTAACTCTTATTCTTGCATGTTGTTTTAAAATCGTATATAAAATTTAATTCATTTTGTCCCTCGGTGACTTTATCGTCATACTGCCGTTATTTTTGTGTTTGATTGACAAAATTGTTTAACTAGTATATTTAATTATTAAAAATATTCATTTTGTCCCTCGGTGACTTTATCGTCATATAAACTCTGTTTTCATGTACAATATTGTTTAACTAGACCTTAATAACGATACTCTTACTACAACCAAGTTCTGTTTTTAAAAAGTTTAAGGAACGATCCTTAAATAAATAGTCTCAACATCTACTTTGGATAAATCTCCAAACCTTCATTGCTACCAAACAAATCCAAAAATGAAAAATTTAATTTAATATAACTGAGGAATTAAATTTTTAATATTTGTATTTGTAGAGTTTCTCAAATTAAGCTTTAGTTTCAAATATGTATGTCCATTTTATTTTGGTTATTATTATTATCAGATAGAATATTCTCAAATATAAAGCATCCTTACATTTACAACATTTTCAAAGTCAGCTCAATATTTTAAGCAAACCTCCCAGAACCACTCCTCGTTTGTTTTAACCGTGTCGACTTCATATTGATATCAGCTTGATATAGCCCTTGCAGACTGGTAACGAAAACCTCGATATACTTCGTATATATTTCGTCTCTTATTTTTGTTCGCTGGTCAGACAATCCATTATCGCCCTTTACTTATCACTCATTCTCGTTTATATAAAATTGTTGACCAAACACCTTGTTTATTTTCAGTTCCTGGTCCTCCAGCAGACATCAAGGCTATTTCCCTGACTGCGAACTCCATACTTGTCAGCTGGCTTCCACCCAAGAAACCAAATGGGAAGATCAACTTCTACACACTCTACTATAGAGAAGCAGGACGGTAACTAATCAACATCTTAATCATCACTTTTATTAGTAGATTTTTAATTTCGCTAACATCTAATAAAATAATTATATTGTATTACATATACCAGAGGATAAAAAGATGTCATTCAATCAATATTTCTTACTAAATATCTGTAACATTTTGTTTTGATGTTTAATTTCCTTATAATAAAAACATACTCGTATATATTACTGGCGTATAGAAAAATTCTTGTTTTTAATTTTTATCTAAGAAACTCATTATATAATTGAACTCTTTAATGTTTTTTACTATAAATAATAACATTCATGTATATTAAAGAATTATTTATTGTCATACCAATGATAGTACGAGTATGACGAACTAAACAATTAATATTTTTTTTCAAATATATCTCGTTTTAGTTAATGATAAGCATTGAAAAATTTATATATAGAAGTATTTTAAAAATTTAAAAATATACAATGGAAAACTTTAAGCTTAATGTTATTTCAACTGGTTAATCGGCTTACGTTAAACCCAAAAGTATTCACTTTTTTATGTTTCAAGTTATTATTTCGAGTCATTCTTTTTAAACTTCCCAACGGTCTTCCAAGACGTCGTGAGTCTGAGAGCTTGAAGAAAATGCAACTGTAGTGTAGAAAATTTTTGTTCGTTTTCAGTGGAGGTCAACCATCCACGCAGCTTGTGAATTCTGCAGAAGTTAGCAGTATGGCAACTGTTGGATTGGGAGGAGCTGTAGAAGTTCGTGGTCTGGTGGAGAAGGCTCGATACGAGTTTTGGCTCACAGCAAGTACTGGAGGAGGTGAAGGAGAAGCTACAGGACAAGTGTCCCAATCCACGACATCTAGAGGTGAGAACATCATACACACAAACTAGATTTGAATCTGATACTTCCAATAAATGTGATGTGAATTCTAGATTGAAGTCAAAATAGACCAAACCACTCCAAGCTCAAGATATACTTACGTTTCTTGAAAACAAAACTGAAGGTTTTGCGTTTACTGAACGCTTCCTCATATATTCGTTTATCAATTATCATTATTATTATTTATTTTGCGAATGACTTCAGTAATCGCGAAACCTCGGTATCGATTCAGCGTTTAACACAATTTTGCAACGTGATTCGTGTAAATAAATGTAAATATAATTAATAAAAATATAAATAACCTTGTAGTAATCCCACGCAGGAGCTTAATGCTAGTGAGTTTCAAATCGATGAGCTCTGTATGAGCTCTAGATGCAGAAGGCGGAGGATTGAAAAGGATGGAGACTTACGCGGGAAGCTTACATTCAATATATATTAATTATCTGTGACGCTCAATGAAAATGGCTGACTCTTGTATATGATGTGCGATGTTTGTGTAAACAAAGAGGATTTTTCACAAGTTCATTTATGATTTTATTCAAATAAGGATATCTACTATACAAGGGAGATAACTCTTAGGTTGAGAAAATACTCGTGACTGAGCATCGCAGCACCAATGAGCTTGTATTAGTCGTATTCAAATACTTCATCAGGCAAATAGCATTAGACGGCGGCAGGTCTTTAAGCTCCATCTATCAAATTAGTCGAATGCATACAAAAATCTCCTTTTTGATTTTTTTCAGTGTTTCAGTATCTCTTAACTTTTCATGTACCTTCTCTTTTCGTCGGATTACATTTCGTTGCTGAATACTTTCTTGTATTGACATTGTCATTTTGATTTCAGCGAGTGCTCGTATCGCCTCATTTGGCATCTCAGTGAGAGGTGGCGTGGGAAGATCACTGACCCTCGGTTGTATGGTGGCAGGAAACCCCACACCGCGAGCTCGCTGGTTGCACGCCCAGCGAGCCATCACGCATAGTCAGCTCTACCGAGTCACCAATGAAGGAAACCTGTTCATCCATAGTGAGTTCATCCATATTATTGTACAATGTTAAATAAAAACTTCAACAACTTATTGTTTTTTGACACCCAAATCTCACTGTGTGTTGTTATTTATTCCAGGTGTTGAGAAGGCAGTTAGCGGCAACTATACTTGTTCGGCAAAGAACCTCTTCGGTGCTGATGAGATCACCTACTCCGTGGTCTGCTTGCTGCCTCCTGGACCTCCAGCTCTTGAGGTTCTTTACACCACAGCTAGCAGTGCGCAGTTACAGTGGAGGGCCACTAGTGATGGAGGTTCACCCATCACTGGTAATGCAGCATCTCTTATCAACTAATATTATTCAGTCCTCTCCTTTCGATCATTAAATTTGTAACCCTAAGACGCAAATTAAGTAATGATTGGATAGCTCTTTGATTAGCTTTATTAAGATAATTGATTATAAGTTTTGATGTCTGCTTCTTGGTGAGTAATAAGCATCCAATTTATTTACTTGCAGCAGCAAGTTGCTTCACATACTAACAGTGCTTGGATATTCCAACTTATCAATCTCTTGCCATGTGTTGTTGTTTTCGTAGTAGAAGGATTGGCCGACATTATAAATAACCGTTTCCAGGGGGCACCATGCGGAGGTTCCATCTTTGCTCCCTTCCTTCTTTCCTCCCTTCCTTCTTTGCTCCATGCCACGTGGAACAGACCCTGTCACACCTTCTGGAGTGTGCGCTACGTCCGAGTAGCTGCACCATGGAAGTCCTGATGATGGCCAGGAGTAACGTCACCCACTTCTGGACAGACAGGATCCAACCCTATTTCTTTCGACACGATTAAATATACTCTCTTGGCAATATTCAATACGACACTCATAAGTCCAATAATAATGGCATTTTTAATATGATTTATATCTAAATTATGTTGAAACCTATAGTAAAACTTCATAAATACATGTTTATATTGTTACCACTCCATCGCATACACTTTGAGCGAGCATCCAACTTCTTATCCAAGGCGAATGACAAGCCAATCAACACGCTTGAGAAAGTAACAGCGATCATTATGGCTTCTCCTTTTATAGTTACCTGTCTATTGCTTTGAGCTTGGTAGGTGTTATCATGGTACTGTTGATGTTTCAGGTTACTTGCTGAGCTATCGGCGCAGTGACGAAACTGCACAAGTACTGGAGCTGTCAGGAGAGACCAGTGCACATACCATCAATGGCCTCAAGTGCGGCTCCCGCTACACCTTCACTCTCACTGCGATCAGTCGCGTGGGGAGAGGCGCGGCTAGCACGCCCATAAACATCAACACCAAAGGAGAAGGTACTGATATCAGCTTGATATAGCTCCTTTAAGCTGATGCCGTACAGCCTCGAAAAACGATCTTTTGTCTCTTATTTTTGTTCGCTTGCCTTACATGCACATCTAATGTTAGTTTTAATTGTATAATATTAAACGGTGTTTGCATACGCCAAAATATTCGTTATGACAGTTGGCCCATTTCCTGTTGGTACCACTGTCATCTTGAATTTTATTTTTCTGCAGCGATATATAATTGTAAGACGTGTAAATATATATTTTGTTAAAAGTTTGTCCAGAAAGTAGTAAAGGGTATGCATGGAGCTTAGGAGAGTTAGAGAATAGAAAAAAATTAAGAGTAGGTGAATAAAGTAACTGATTTTTTGTAACTGACGTGACGTACATTCTATCGCATACTATATTTATATTTTATTAACACCAGTCTTTAATATTCGTGACATGTTTTTCAGCTCCAAAGCTTCCCGATGACTGGGAAGAGCTGACATGGAGCAACGCTTCTTGTATCGTCGTTGACGTTCGACGATCACTTGGAGGCGTTAATGGCGGTAATGGGGCGGCTGCTTCTTGCCCTCTGGTGGGGTTGGGGGCCGAATGGCGTCGGGGCGGAGCCGGTGCCGCTTGGAGAGCCCTACCTCAGACGGCTGCTGGAGGTCCCCTAGCTCTGGCAGGATTGGCCCCAGCGGCTTGGTACGAACTTCGCATCACTGCAGAAAATCACGCCGGGCGCAGCACGGCGGTAGTACGAGCAGCAACTACCACACTAACTGGGGGTAACTATCATACAACGACGAAATCTACTTTATACTTGATAAGAATACGAGTATTCTTGAATTATATAGGAGGCTCTAAACGGGAGGTGAGGTTTTGAATTTACGAGAATTAACGACTCTCTTCTTGCAACGCATGTCCATGTGATCCAGGCATACAACATACAACATACAGTGAGACACTCTTGCATTCTGTGTTGTCGCCTGGGAATCTCTACCATTTCTTGGGAGGATTTTCCTGAACTGCTGCTTAGTTCTGACGGTCTCTTGCTGTTAAACTTCATCAAGGAAATCGTCTGGGCTACACGCGTGGTTAACGAGGCTGACATGGAATAGGCTCCTACGTTCTTCAACTATTTGTCAGACGTACAATCTAACCTTGTGTATCATTTGCAGGGTACAACACGCATATATATATTTTTTTCTACATTTCAAGCGGTCAAAATATTGTAAGAGAGTAATTCGCCACACACGGCTAAACCCAAAAGCTACAATACTAAATCTGGCCGTGACAACCTAAAAAGTTATTCCATCCTTGGTCGCGTCTGGGCTTAGAATATCTCATGAAAAATTGGCAACAAAAACAAAAGGGACTTTTCAACCTCTGCATCATAAAATAAATAATCATTGTTTTTATTTTCAGCTCTTATATCACCACCTCCATATTACCCAATGGAGCCGAATCTAACACATGACTTCGATGGATCTCAAGACAACATTTTCAACATAATTTCGCTGATATTCGCCACCGTCGCTGCCATTTCTACTCTCTCCGTCGTCTATATTCTCGTCAAGAAAAGAAAGTGAGTAATTTTCTTATACAATATTAATAAAAATAAGAAAAAATCATGCGGTATATTATATTCCACTCCTATTTATCCCAAATAAACGATTCGCTCAATAAAAATGCTATTTCTATATGATTTATATTTAAATTATAGAGAAAACTAAATGAGAACATCATATGTATACGTATATATCGATTTTAGTTCATAACATGTGCATTGAGCGTACATTCAAACTCTGATTCAACGCAAACGACAAGCCAATCAACAGCGCTATGGTCGAGAAAGTAACTACACTCCCCTGTTGCTTCTCCCTTTATAAACCGCAGTATTTCCACAAAAACAGTCAGTGTTCCGGGACCGAGGTCGAAGTCCCGAAATGACGGCATCAGCTCAGTGCCGGTTTTAGGGGTCGGCGAAGTGGGTCAGTGCCCCAGGGCGTCGAATAATCTAGGGGCGCCGAGGGCAACCAGTCTTTCTTATATAGTTTAAAATATAAACAATATGAAGCGCTAGAAAAAAAATCCTTAGAGCGCCGCAGTATCTAAAGCCGGTACTGCATCAGCTTAAATGGTGATGCCGGAATATCAAGGTCCCGGCACTGAAAATAAATCCAAAGACCGGAGTTGAATTGATACTAATTTATTTGATAATATATCCCTTTTATATATAAGTCTACAATATGAGTAAGCATTTATAAAATTAATTTTAAAACATTGAATTTAATACACCGCAAATTCCTCGATACCTGTTGTTTTGGACCTTGAACCCTTCAATTTACATAGAGTGGCAGAATATTAGGATGGTTAATGCTCCATATCGATGAGTAAGCATTCTTTATATTATAAAATTAATATTAATATCATTGAATTTCATACACCGCAAATTCCTCGATACCTGTTGTTTTGGGCCTTGATTCCCTTCAATTTACATAAAGTGGAAAAATATTGTGATGGTCAATGCCATGTGTCGTACCCGACTGTATGAATCGACAGATTCCATCTGAGATAGAGAATTTGATTATAATAATTACTTTGAAGACTTTTGGAGGTTTAATACAAAATAATTATGTTCAAAATAACGTTTTGAACAGTCAGTATTCTAGTAACCTCATTTGAAAATGCTCGGAGTTGAGTTGGTTCTTGTCGTGGCCGCTCTTCTTAATATCCTAATTTATTAATTATTTTACATTATTTGTTTGTTTGTTTTAGTGTTCTTTGCCACTGCAGTAATCAGTCGGAGTACGGTGGTGACAGACAACGCAGTCAATCTCAAGCAAGTGACGAAAAGACTATATGTGCTGAGCAGCAGAACATGCGCAACTGCCAGCACGACTACTCCACTTCACCTGTCAAGGGGCACGCTGACAAACTCAGGAGGGAATCTGCCGGTAAGAGTTCTCATCATCATCAAACAAAATCAATCTAATAAATATTTATAAATCCATATAATATGTCACCTTGATACAATATCAAGAAGGTAAAATTGTTCATCAGTAACACAGGTAAATGACTGGTTGAAAAGTCCGCGTAGGACTTACAAGAAGTTGTTTCTTATCCATTTAATCTATAGTTCGGTTCGAGACCTGAGTGGTACTTACTAAAATAAATAGACTGTAGTTAAGTAATAATATTAAAAATCTTGTGAATAAATGTTGAATGATTGAATAATAAAAAATAATAATATAGACACTCGGAATATATACTATAGAGACACCTATCGTTATATGATGGTAACAATGGTATAAATACAACTTATTAACCGCGCATCAGTTCGGGCAGGAGATAGTCGAGTGGATTAGGGTAATGAACAAGAGCAACGGTTGGTTCCAAGGCTCGCGGTTCGCATTCCGCTTCTGCCGATATGTTTTCTGAATGAATTGATGCGTATGAAGAATTTGATGTATAGTATGTGTATATTTAATTACAACTAAGCATAAAATACATATCTTATATTATTGTCATAGATCTCAATTTATAAAGTTAGTTCACATTTTTTTCTTAGGTAAGTTTAAGATAAAATGATTGAATATTGCAGAAATGTATGAGATAAGTCCATACGCTACGTTCCAAGTTGGAGGTCCACCGCGACCTGGTGCAGCTTCCACGCTGGACCACACTCTTCAATTCCGCACCTTCGGTCACAGTGATAACGATGCTCTGCCACTGCAGGCGCCTTGCAAGAGACACTACACGCAGAAGACACATAGAAACAATACTTCAAGAGGTAATAAAGCACTGCATTTAATACAAGATAAATGTTATAACCGTGTATTTTTTATCGGAACATTATAGCTCAGGATTGGTGATCTTTTGTTGATTCATACTCGTATATTGATGGTGATATCAATGGTTATATTGATGTATCCATCTGGTAATGTTATACGTAAGAAAATTATACTAAGAGTAAAGAGTAAATACACACACAGAGATTTTTCATTCAAAGAAATTCAGATAATGGAAAATTCGTTATTCTCCGATCGGACTAAAAATAATATTCTTTTGAGAGTTTTCTCTCCATACCGTGAACCTGTCCTTTTCATTGTATTTATCCAAATCAAAGTCAGCTTGTAATTAAATTTAAGCGTGTATTAAATTTAAACATTGCTCATGCTTAGAAACAGTACCGGCTTTAGACCCTATGGCGCCCTAGGACATTTTTTTCTGGCGCCCCATATTGTGTATATTGAAAAAAAATCTAAGCAAGATTGATTGCCCTCGGTGCTCTAACTTATTCGATGCCCTAGGGCACCGACCCACTTCGCCACCCCCTAAAACCAGCACTGCTTAAAAACATCTTTGTAAAAATGCATGTACTTGTATATACCTCGTATCTGAAGTACTTTTGGTTTTTTGTATGAAGTCCAATTTGTTGATTTCAGATGATGATAAACTTGGAAGCGGATGTGAACTACAACCTTTAAGAGGCCGAGGTCGTCCTCGTCAGTGCTCTGGACCTTCATACTGCGTGCCCATGCCGCAGCAAGGTGATACATCCTAATTGCTGTAATATATCTGTAACAACTAATTAGAAGCTCAACGATGCTGGTTTTTAATATATTCGTCTAAACCAAGGGTCGTCAACCTGGTCCGTACCGCCCACTATTGGGCGATACGGGCTTCCGTGGTGGGCGGTGGGCGTTAGTCAAATCTCCTACATTCCTTCTAGAATTTTTTCCACCCATATACTGAATTGAAATATAGTGAGGTTGGTGGGCGGTAGGGAAATTGTACCATGAAAAATATGCAAAAGTGGGCGCTAGGCATAAAAATGTTGACAACCCTTGGTCTAAACTCAGTATCTCAATTAATACTGTTTCTTATATGTTCTCTTGTACTGTTCCAGATCTGTTCCAGCGGGAGTCGAGCACGGAATCGAACGAGTTATCTCCTCCACCAGATCGCGCGCGCACACCACGCCACTACGCTGAACGCGCACTCCAAGTGCACCAACCACACAGCTAGCCGCACTGGACCTAAACACGAGCTGACACCAACAACACCACAACTAGATACTTCACCACTCTAGCTACCATCCCTACATCACTAGTGTACCAACCACAAAACTACACAGTCCGTACATTACCAAGAAAAATCTACATCAACAGACAGTACTGGCTTTAGACCCTGCTGCGCCCTAGGGATGTTTTTTCCTCTCGGCGCCCTTATATTATTCGACGCCCTTGGGCACTGACCCACTTCGCCACCCCTAAAACCGCCACTGTCAATAGTCAACGCATTCTGCAAGAGCACCAACATATAAACTTAACAGCTAATAGCACTGGTCCTAAACATGAGCTGTCATTAACAACACCACAACTAGATACTTCATTTATCTAGCTGCCATCTTCACTGTGCTTCTATACTAACCGCATAACTATGCAGTCTGTTCATTACTAAGAACTTTCTACATCAATAAACACTACTGACTTTAAGCCCTGCGGCACCCTAGAGTATTTTTTTATATCACGCCATATTGTTTATATTAAAAATATATATATATATATGAAAAAAAAGTCTCCTCGGGGCCTCTAGTTTATTCAACGCCGTGGGCAACGACCCACATCGCCACCCCCTAAAACCAGCAATGTTAATAGATAACGCATAATAGCACCAACCTCACAGCTAGCTGCACTGGACCTAAATACGGTGCAGCATGATCACTGTTATAACTAATTACCTTTTTGCGAATCTATACAAATCAAACATTATACACTCAGGTAGTGCATTTGTCTCACCAATCGCACAGCTATACTCTAACAACTTCTTATTTTTCGTGTCAAAGACATCAAATACATTCTGCCCTATCAATGGCTTGCTTTTTGCTCAAAATAAGGTTCCACGAAGAACAGTAAATACCTGTTGATGCTAAACAACTATTAACGTGTAACTATTGTGAGTTTTACAATCTTATTATTAATTAACGAAGTAGCGTCATGGCTTATGAGCGGTTTGTGAGGTGACTATGCGTCTCGAGGGCTGGAGCTCGACTGCCGTTGGCAGCCTGTTGGCGCGCATGGTTAGTTTGGTCGCATGTCAGCATGATATTGCCACACTATCAATACTAGGTCTAAGCATGAGCTGTCTTACACAACATGCCTTCATTTCACTTATCAAACTCATATAATGCTTTAGCACTTGCGAGACATACAAGTACTTTACAACTAACAAATCAACAACAAGTATACTTACTTCAATTTCAACAATCTGAGGTGGAAAACCATTTATATGATTACAAATTTTCATCTCTTGTTATCAGGTTAATAGAATGTGTGATTGATAACGGTCGTCAAATAATCTTCATTCACCAAATTTCATTTTTTCGACAACCTGGAAGCATATTGGATAATTCAATATGAAACATTGCAAGATCAAATTTCGATACTCATTACATTATTATATGTCCACCTTATATACTTAAACTATATAAAATATTATTCTTTTCAGCTCAATCTTTAAAAAAAACGTAGTCACTTTATTCCGAATAAAATACATAAAATAAATAAATAATTAAAAAATCAAAATCGTTTGTCACACTGAATGATGAATCAGATGAATTGAATGATGAAGTCGGCTTGATTTTTTCTTTAGGTTTGAATATCCATATTATATAAATATATTTTATTGTTTTAATTTAACAAATGTTTTCAATGTTTATTTTTTTATTTTATTTTACAACTTACTAAAAGAAACAAAGCATATTTAATTGGTATAGTCTTTTACATCTTAATATAATATTAAACATGATAAAATTAATTGGAATAGTTTTAAAATAATAACATAAATTATAAAATAAGAGAATACAGGTGTACTTACAATATTATGTTTTGGTATTTACCGCAATTATGATATAATTAAGATTTTACTTGACTTATTATTAATTTTATACTATAATGTATACTTTTAGGAATGCTTTATATTTTTTGTTACATTTTCTAAATACAAATATATATATTATATATACATAACAATGTTTCAAAAAGTATTTAAGATTTTAAAATAAACATCTATAAGTATATAATTGTACCAATATATATAATATGTAGGTACTTTACTTTTGTAATTATAAAAAAATATTTATTGAAATTATATTTACAGTGGTACCTTGTCATATGAGTGCTCTAACACACAACTTTTTTGAAATACAAGCCCTCAAGCGAGCGATTTTTGTTTCGCAAATACGAGCAAAATTTGAGACACGCTTTGAGATAAAGTAATTTTAAACACGAGCAAGGTTGCGGAACGAATTAAACTCGTATGTCGAGGTACCACTGTAGCAGGATCGTCTCACTTATGATACATAAGGATACGCTAAAATGTACTTTAATTTTTGGGTGTACAACATGATTTTTTTTCTATGTTACAAATTCAAATCTAATTGAGCCTTATCCGTCATATTAGGCAAAGTTCATTGATCTAAGATTCACTTATAATCCAAATTATTTATAAGAATTATTTTGAAATAATTTTAACTTAATAAATCGATGATTTATTATAGCCATGAAATCAAATTGTTAATACACACACAAATCTACAAAAAAAAAATTGTATTTAATTTTCAATTTAGTAAAGACCCAAAAAAACACTAAATAAATTAAAAGTTAAGAAAAAAAAAATCTATTGTTTTTAACATTTTTCAATTCAATTAAATTTTATTTCTTTCTTTCAGAAACATTACAAATAAAAATATATTTAATACGATCCTGAAATAAGATATAATACCAGAGAAACAATTAGGTATTTATTATTATCAAAAATAATTATTTAAAAGTCCCGAAGCTCGCTAAACAGAACACTGCACGAAACTACTTTGATAAATAAATTCGTGGAGCTCATGTCGAAACTGGGCTTCTCTCAAATGGAATATATCAATATTTGAGTTGATATCGTTGAACAGTCTACATCATGGCTACTGTGAACTCAAATAATTGAATCATCTGTATACACATTTGCGACTAACAGAGTTGTCTCATACTTGCTAAAAATTACCATAAACTGGTAGTTTCCAAAATTTCTTTCATAATGGCACCTGCAAGTTCTGAAATACTCTTCAGTATCAGTGATTCATTCTTCATACAATCTGGATCTTATCAAGAAACATATTAGTATATACTTGAAATCATGCATACAAACACAACACATGTCTTCCACGTGCAGCGTCGAGCCGTCTTGGCCGTATGTTGTATTACGTTTTACGTGTTTAATAATTTAAAAAATACATACTTTATAATACCTGCAATCAATCGAACAAAGGCATAAGATTAGGTTCACTTAGTAATTTCAACCGTTACTACCACGGTCGCTGCTCTTCGGAACTTAAAGAACTAATTCGTCTTGCACCCACCCATATTCGACAAATTCATCTTAAACTTGCCGTACATCCCGGTTAATGTGGGTTGACCAAGAACTGTCAGATTCAAAAGTTCCTAAATGCCACCGGTAAGCTTTGTAATGCTCATCCAGCGTCTGTTTTTTCTCCTTCTGACAATCTGGATCTCTTCAAGAAACAGATAAATATACTTTTGCAATCTCCCCAACCCACAAAAAAACACAAGCATAACACACGTTTCGCGCATGCAGCGTCCAGCCTCCTTGGCTGAACGTCATATAGTGCATTGGTTGTGCTCTCCTGCATGTGATAACATAAAAAAGATGAGCATATGATTTAGAACATGTGTGATCTGTAGTAAAAATAAATTTAATCCATATATATATATATATATATATATATATATATATATATATATATATATATATATATATATATATATATTCATATATATATATATATATATATATATATATATATATATATATTCATATATATAATACATTTAATCGTGTAATATATGCTAATTACAAAATGTCTCAGTGGTCAGCGTACTTTTAATGAACAAACTCGGATGCAATTTTTGAGATTCGGATCCCATGACTATGATGGTGTCAGAAACAACAAGGTGAGATCCTGTCTGCCCAGAAGTGGGCGACGTCGATGGCGTTACTCCCGCCTATCATCAGGTTTTCCTGGGTGCAGCTACTCGGACACAGCGGACACTCCAGAAGGTGTAACAGGGTCTGCTCCACGCCGCAGTCACATTCAGTCGGTCCGCTGTAAAATTGCCAGACTTTCATTTGTGTCCTCGTCAACCTCCATATATTCCACCCTTGGTTATGTCCAGGGGCTAGGTCCTCTCGGGGCAACCCAAGCATTCCCCTCAGTTGCGCCTCTCCACATAATCAGCCGCAGGATGGCCTCAGGTATCACCAGTTTCATTGTCGACTGTAGGAAACTTCTTCTTGATTTAAGCCGTGTGGTTATATTTTAATACCCAAACATAGAGTGTAGTGTGTCGTGGGTTTCTTTGGAGAGCTCCTTCTTGGTGGTGACTTCTCGCCGTATGTTTGGTGTGGCAATGCCCGAGAGTTGATGTAGTTTTTATATTGGGGTAGATTTTAGGCACCCCGTAACTACCCGGCACTTTTCATTTAGAGCAATATCCACTTTCTTAGTATGAGCAGACCTCGCCCATACTGGCGCGGCATATTCCCCAGCAGAGAAACAGAGAGCTAGAGCACTTGTGCGGATCAGGTTTGGTTGGGCTCCCCACTTCGTACCTGCCACTTTTCGGAGTAGGTTATTTCTGGTGGACACCTTTTGCTTAACAGACTGACAGTGTTTCTGATAAGTTAAGGTAAAAAAAAAATAAAGCCAAACCCAAGCAAGACCCAAGTCTGCGCCGCCTTTCATCTCAACAACAGACTTGCCAAGAGAAAGCTTCATATTACCTTGAACGGCTTGGTGTTAGAGCACTGCGATACGCCTAAATACCTAGGGTTTAAGCTGTATAGGACCCATGACTATGATAATCTTTGTTTACTATTTGTATGTGTTTTAACAACTTGTAAGTACATGTGGTTATTGCTGCCCTCCACCGGGGACAATTAAATGTAGTCAATATGAAATAAAGAAATGTTATCGATAATTATATAAAATTATTTTATATTTATACTATGTGTTTTAGAAAATAAATGTAATGTCATAAAATACTGTTACAATGAAATAATCTCAGTGTAAATAAATCTGTATTTGTTTCGATAATTGTTTGAGACTGAATTATAAAACTTGTTACTACTGTAAATATTTTTCTAGAATAGAGAATTTATTATTACATAAACAATTAATGAAAAAATATATAAGTGTATTACAATGTTATTAAACATCAAGTCAATTTTGTTCATATTACTTATAAAATTATAAATGGAGTGAGAACAATAAATCGTATGAAATTTTAAAAACGCGTCTCATTTACAAACTAATTCTTTTATTATGTGGATTGCTGAAAAGGAATTGTTATGCGTGTTAGGAAATGATCACTGGAAATACTCCGACATTCTGAACAAGAAATAAAATTAATATGAACACGGTATAATGTCACGAAGGATTTAATGTCAGTAAGAAAGCTTAATATTTAAACATTTTTAAAGTTGAAAAGTTAGAGAATATTTACATTTGATTGAATTGAATGATTGACGAGATTATATTTGTTTGCAAGTTCTAGAAATTATTTTTGGAATAATGAAAGGTTACTGGTAGGTAGTTGTGTCTTCATCAGTTCGTAAAATGGCACGTAACACAGTGGTTTCTCTGACGGGCGGCTTGATGATTGCTCAGGTTATAGAGGCATCGAAAGTGAAGAGGGAAGAGGTCTGGTCCGAATGGTCATCTGTTTATATAGAGCCAGCTCAACTCCCACCTTGATATGTGCAATAGTACTTGAAGCGACCTCTGGTGACGGCGATTCTACCGACATCTATGGGACATACAAGGCAAACATTAATAGACAAAGCATAAATAACAAAATTGGTACAATTGATAAAACATAATCCGTCACAAATCTATAGCCGCTCAACTAATTGGAGAATATGGTCGTCACAAACTTCCGCCACACAGCTTTGTTAGCCATCATGGTCCTCGTCTCGTCACATTTTAAATTTACCTTTTGAAGCTCTGCCGTGTACATTCTATTTATAGTTTCCGACGGCCTTGCAGGAAAAGACGGCTATGGCTTATACTCTCCTGCGGCAACCGAAGCACATGTCTCAGCTAGATCACCTTCGTCTTCTAACTAAACTATAGCATGGAAAACTGCCATGTCGGCTCCTTTATCTCGTCTTTCATTATAAGGATGCATTGGCTTTTGGTGAGATGTTAAGATTCAGGTAATAAACTATTTGCGTACAAGTGAAGAACTGTTTGCATTGAGAGTGAAACCACGGTATTCAGGTCAGAGATAAAACTACACAGCAAGGTAAAATATACTCGTATTATCTATTTAATATTTCAAATGAATCTCTAAGTGAATGCTAAGAATAAAAATAACAGGTATGACTTATTGGTAAGACTAACCATACAATAGATCCGTAGGTTTGATCCCCGATAAAGAATAAATTAAAAATTATTTTTTCTCGATTTTCAAACTCTTAAATAAACCCCCAGTAAGTGTAAAATAGTTTAAGATATTAATCAAAAACTGTGGTTGACGAAAGTCATCGGGTAAATACCACCGATTTATAGTAATTCCCTATAAAAGTGAATGATGTGTGAATGCCAAATTTATAGTCGTTGGCGGTTAACACTACACATGGAGCGTTTTGTCATGGTTAACTCTTTCTCATCGGTTGTCGGCATACGCTTTCAAAGATTCCCCGACCGTTGAAGTCGGTTGACGTGATATATCGTTTTGCTACTTTTAGTACTCATCGAGACATCTACGGTACGAAATTGGAATTGCAGTCATTCCCTTTATCAACCAACCTACATGTATTCTTTACAGGAATCTGAAAAATCATGTATATAATATCGTTAGCTTTCGTCACAGGAGCGATTTTTCTATAAACCACGTGTGTGAATGCCACCACATGTATGGAGTTACATAATGAACGTTTGTTAAATTTAATTGTTATTTATGCATCATCTGATAGCTAAAGGATAGAAGAACCCACTTGGAGAAAACCCTCCCTGTCCCGTCTTGTTTTTGGAGACCCAGATGGGGACCCGTTACTGGACGCACGCAAAAAGCTACTTGTTAGAGAGTGGCTGAAGGCCTTCCCGTGATTCTATGTGCATCAGTTAGATGTTAAATAAACCTCAGTCTAAGGCTGCGAAGTTAGTATACTACAGCGAGTCTCGAATTGCCTTCTTTGGTAACACGTTGCTAACCACGAAATACGTGGGAATGGATAAGGAAATGGTAAGGTTCGGAAATGGATTCTACAAAAAGCAGACATCAGTTAGGAATCATTACTAGGATAGAAGAACCAATATGATTTATGAAGATTGTTCAGATAAATATATTTATGCTTTAAATACTAGTTTAAAGCAAAAAATGGTTTGAAAAATTCACGCCGTATTGACAGTATAATTTGTATTCCACCGAGCCGTAAGGAAAGGGTTAAATATCACAAACGTCATAAAATACACAAATGAGATTTCTCCATCACTGTGTCAGTATTCTCCTGTATGTGTTAACATAAATAAATAATAAATAAAAATGATATTATTTTGCTTGTATTGAATGCCTCTGCTGTACTATCACATCTCACTTCACAGTTCGTACAGTGCGTCCATAGGTCACGCTTATTGCGACCTCAACTATCTTTGTGTACCAATTCAACATACTCGTATCAGACAACAATAATCAACCGAGTCATTCGTGCACCAGACTTTGCAATGGTCGAGTTTCTGTTCCGCATCGCACTCCTCGCAACGTTTTCTGTTTTGGTCACAAAATGCGAGGCCAAAAGATACGTTTATACCATTTTCAACGAAGAAAGACTTGAAATTCGTGATGCGAACTCAGACGATGAAATCGTATCTGCTGCGGCAGAAGCCGTATGGGACGACCAAATCAACAGTACCGGGTAAAATATACACCTTATATATAATAAAATATTCATCACTCATATGCAGAGACATTCCATGACTTAAGAACCAAATTAACACTCCTTTGACGAGACTTTTCTTAAGATTTTAGGTGACTTAAGGGCGGAAGCATCTTCAGTTTAATTCTAAAAAGTAAAGTAGTTATTATAGGTTGTTTACCTTTAAATATCTCTTTGTTTACAGTTCTTATATTGTTTACCTTACATTATCAAGGAATGACACTGCATACGGGTAGTCTCATGAAATATATATTCAGAAAAGTATACCTCTTTGTTCTCGATCGCTACACCCGTGCTTGAAAAACATCTTTCTTTGCAGTTTCTCTTATTTCGACAAATTACTTTAAACTATAATAAACATTAGAAACATGCGTCTTATTAATGTGTACAATACAAAAGAAAACGAACACACCATCTTTGTAATTTTTTTATTTTTCGACGGCATTAATTATTTGCAGCCGCAATTCGTCAGAATTTTACTTATTTAAGCCTTGCACGTCTATTATATTTTATTTTATGTATCATTTTGCTTAACTTTGTATATTAATTATCATTTTAACTGTGTGTTTTTTATGAAAATAAATATGTAACTTTGTTGTTTCACCAGCTCTTGATTTTATTGTTCTTATATTTATGGGAATCAAAATATATAAATTTAAATCCATTTATTTTTAAAAATCTTTAACACGTGTTTTACGTAATTCACTGTGATGGCAAAACGTGCATCACATTATATTTATGTTTAACTAATAATTACTTGCATAAAATATTATTTTTTGCTCCTAATTTAAACGGCGTGTAACATTAAAATTGTCATTCTCTCGTAGAAACACATAATTCTATTAGATAAAGAAGTAACGACATACTTAACCCTTTCATTACGGCTCGGTTTGAATACAAATTAAACTGTCAATTATAAAACTAGTATTTGAAGCATAAATGTACTTATCTGGTCTATTTTCATATATCACATTGGTTCTTGTATCCTTTAGCTATCATATAATGCATAAAAAACTATGCTAAGAAAGTAGCAAAACGATATATCACGTCAACCGATGTCAACGGTCGGGGAATCTTGTGACGGCATATGCCGACAACCGATGCGAAAGGGTTAAATGTAATGAGCACATTAATTTTAAAGAACGGAACAAAAAAAAACTAATTGTGAATTATAATGTTTATTTGTGTTAATTATTTAATGTTGATTCATTTATTCTCAGTAAGTTACTTGAGTGCTTGATTTTATCTGTTCATGATCCAAAAGAACCTTAAATTATTTTTTTTACATTTAAATATTTTATTATATTCTTCTTCGTAGTATCAATCCGGTGGATTGGTTTGCAGCAACATAGTCTTGCATCTCGATCTCCATTCCTCTCGGTCCTCCGCAACCCTTTTCAGCTCAGCATAAGCGCTACAGTTCGTGTCCTCGAATACTTGCTGCAAATACTCCCGTCTAGGGCACCCTCTACAGTTTTTACCCTCAACCATCCCTTCCACAATATCGTGAAGAAGACCATCGTGGCGCATGATGTGACCAATCCATCGGGCTCGCCTCTCTGAGATGGTTCTTATTAGTTGCCTATCTTCCTTGATTATTCTGAGAACCTCATTGTTCGTGACGTGGTCTCTCCAGGAAATTTTATCATATCCTTTCAGAATATCATCAACGACACATATTTTCTCCATACTACTCTCTATTGTCTTATTTGACCCACGGCTTTTTTCAGAAATCATTCATCACTATGATTTACATTTATTTATTTTTAATGTAAACACATACAGGAGGAATACCGAAAGATGGTAATAGTAATTCTGAAGTCTCATCTGTGGAATTCTATGACGCTTACCATGGTGTATATGGCTAAACGCTGCATGTGGAGTGTTGATCCGCCAACGTCATAGACTACAGCCCGAGATTCACGCATCATCCTTTATTATTACAGGAATTTACTATGAATGGGTGGTCTTCACGGGACGATTTTCGTCTACCACA
Source organism: Glossosoma conforme (assembly GCA_022606575.1). Taxonomy (NCBI): domain Eukaryota; kingdom Metazoa; phylum Arthropoda; class Insecta; order Trichoptera; family Glossosomatidae; genus Glossosoma; species Glossosoma conforme. Next base: position 1,672,915 of record JAGTXR010000089.1, read on the forward strand.
AATTTTAATTAATAGGCTATGACTGGCATTTTACGGGTGATGGATCAAATTCACACCAACCGGGGGTATTTTAGAGTTTATAAATCAATTAAAAATCTTTTTTTTTTTAATCTCCGTTGGGGATTGAACCCATGACCTTTGGCTTGCAAAGCAAACGCTTTGACCATTGAGCTATGACCACCGGCAAAACAATTCACCAATAATAATAAAATATATTATTATTAAATATATATATTAGGGTGTCCAAAAAATATTTTTTTCGTTTTTTTTTAAGACTCACCCCCTCATTTTGTGTGAATGATGTCCAAATAATTGTAAAAAAAGTTTCACGTCTGTAAAACCACGGAAAAAGATAGCGACTTGCATCGGAACATGTAAATACTAGAATTCTAAGGCGCGCGAAAGCTGAACCCTGATTATAAATTTTTATAAAAAGCATTTTTTATTTCTTTATTTTCTGTAATAGATAATAATATTTACATAAAAGATACTTAATATTTGTAAGATAGAGATAAAACCGGGTTTTATTTGCTGAATAAACAATAAGTTTTCAAAAGCTCCTTTTGGCCTTCATACAAAAATTTATATTAAAACTTCAACGTCAAATCGCTATCAGAAAACATTGTCCGATAGCAATAAAATTTATTATGTGAGTTACTAAGACCAAACCACATAAAAATAGAGGTGAGTCGATTTCATTTCAAAAAAAAAAATCCCATACATAGCCTGGGACACCTTAATATATATACACTATCAGTATTCTCTATTTCGCAGGTGGGCATTCTTGGAACTAAAGACATCGAAAGATTTGCCTGACGAGAAACAAGCTTACGTCGCCGGTTTCTTAGAAGGTGCTTTGACACATGAACTGATATGGATGTCCTGGCAAAACACCATGATAGGGTAAGCCACTCTCGATGTATTATTAAAAATATTCAATTGAAGCATGGACGAATGACACATAAATACCTTTTTTTATAGAACAAACCAAATTTTGAAAATCAAAATTATGTACGGTTCGATACTGATATTCTGATACTAATTATCGTAGGGGTTGTATAATATATTACATCTAAGTAATATGAAGATTTTAGAATTTAATTTTTAAGTATATCATACTATTCCGGGCAGATTATTGGGATGGTCAATGCTCCGTATCGATGCGTAAGCATTCTTTATTTTATAAAATTAATGTTAATACATTGAATTTCGTACAACGCAAATTCTTCGATGCTTTATGTTTTGGACCTTGATCCCTTCAATTTACATAGTGGCAAAATGCCCTATGTCGTACTCGACTGTATGACTCGACAGATTCCATCTTAGATAGAGAGTTTGATTATAACAATTACTTTAAAGACTTTTGGATATTTAATACAAAATAATTATGTTCAAAATAACGTTTTGAACACATACATATTTTCTTATTGCTTAATTAAAATATTATTTTATTTAGTTATTGCGATGGCAAAGAAGAAGCGTGTGCAAAGATAGAAAAATATCTGATAGAAAACGAAAAATGGATTAACAACATGGTAGTCACGATGAGCTCCACTGATCCTTATTGGCATCAGGTAACTATTAATATATTGATCATATTCGTACTATATTTTAGAAATCGTTTATATGTGATTGAGAGACTACCATTTACACCTCCCAAGTTACCAGAGGATATATTTTTTATTTTTATTATGTTAACACATACAGGAGAATACCGACAGATGGTGATAGTAATTCTGAAGTCTCATCTGTGGAATTCTATGACGCTAACCATGGTACATATGGCTAAGCGCTGCATGTGGAGTGTTGATCCGCCAACGACTACAGCCCGATATTCACGCATAATCCACATTATTACAGAAGTTTACTATGAATGGGTGGTCTTCACGAGACGACTTTCGTCTGCCACCAATTTTAATTTATAGGCTATGACTGGCATTTACGTGTGAAGGATCAAATTCACACTATCCGGAGGTATTTTAGAGCTCAAAAATAGATTAAAAATACTTTTTTTTTAATCTCCGTCGGGGATCGAACCCACGACCTTTGACTTGCAAAGCAAACGCTTTAACCATTGAGCTATACCCGCTGGTGGGATGGGCAGAACATTTGCAAAAAATTCCATCATCACATGTACAAACAATGTATTTGGATGGACACCACGAAGCTCTATAATTTGGTACAACTAAGCTGCTAGGCAGATTACATAAAAAAGAATGCATCTTGACATCCCCCATCTTTTAAAAGGCGAAAGGCTTTTAGTGATACTAGTATTTTGATATATGTGCTGAAATGCTTTATTACAAAAGTCTTACATATTTATTTAGTTATTTAAGATTTTCTACACTAATATATCAATTCCTTTATTTCAAATAGTGTTTTTTTTAATTCAAATATTAATGAAAGGAAATAATTTTTATTGGTTTAACCAGCATGTAATATTCTTTTACCATCTTGAAAGTGACTGTTTATATTTATTGTTTTGTATCAACAGTAATTAATAACGTATCGTTGTAAACGTAATTTAAGGAAAACATTTACGTTATTTAGCAATTATTAACAATACTTTAATTAATTAATGAAATATTTTTTTCAGGTTAACTTAATGTTAATTCAGATGCAAGGGTTAGCTAATGGTTACGCTGAATACACTAAAGATCCTTCCAGATACCTCAGCTACCATAAAATTTTGTAAGTAACTTTTGACAGACTTATGCTCCAAATTAGAATAGTGTGTTATAAGAAGACTAGACTGGACTTTACCCGCCTCACACCCGCATCACACCGGAGGACAGTTAAGTCTCCTTGATGACGCGCTCATTCAGATTATGATCAGTTAGCAACTGATAAGTCCAGTGGGAGTCCCCTCTGAAAATTTGTGGCCACTGCACAGAAGTGCTAAAAGAAAGAACCCGTGAAAGATATTAGAATCGCATTCACGGGTTGAAAAGAGATGGAAGATAGATTCTCACCGAAAATACGAGCAAATATTGTAAATGCGTGAAATGTTTTTTTAGTGGCCACAAAGTCTACATGCCCGATAGAGCCGAGGCGATTTCCTCGAACTGCATCGAAAAGGACTCCTCTTTCTAAAGGACTCCTCTTTCTAACAAGAGGAACTGACAGTCCCAGAGAATATGCTCTGAAGTCTCGAAGGGTGCGCCACAGGGGCAACTAGGGTTTGAAACTAAATTAAATAAGTATAATCTGTCAATAAATGCGTCGTGCCCAGTCATTAGTTGGGTTGACCAGTGACCAGGGTTTATCCATTTAGCAGTTAGTCTGAAGAAGATATACGAAGACTATCTTGCTCTTAGATATCTTCAAGATTCCTTGTAAATAAAAGTATATATTAACAGATAATTTCGAATAACTTCTTAGGTTTTCACGGCCAGATTTGATATTGTGGCTTTTGGGTTTAGCCGTGTGTGGCGAATTTCTTTTGAACAATATTTCAACCGCCGTTGCAGGGGTCTTCTTCAGGATTGATGATTTAGTTGTGAGTTGGTGTCAGATTATCTTTTTACGAGCGTTATTGATATCTCCATGGCAACTACTATGTTCTAAGAATAAATTCTTAGAACATACCCACGCTTCTCCGGACCAATGAAACTTGAGTATGTAGTTGCCAAGGAGATATCAATAACGGTCGTAAAAAGATAATCTGACACCAACTCACAAATAAATCATCAATCCTAAAGAAGACCCATGCAATGGCGGTCGAAATATTGACAAAATTAAATTCGCCACAGACGGCTAAACCCAAAAGCCACAATATCAGATAATTTCAATTATATATATTAGTGGAGTCCCAACATTCAACGTAAAAAATCAGTTTTAAATTATAAATAGATAATATATTTTTTTTCCATATATGTTCCACATTTGTTTGTGGGTTACCACAAAATGCGGAAATTCATTTCTTTCAGTTGCTTTCTCAAGATATCTCTGCACTCGAAGGTTCATCTAGGAACATATATATGGTTCCCGACGATTTCCAGAGCAGAAGTCCAGGGACTTGATAAGACGGCTGCTGTAGTCTCCGAGTCACCGAAAATAAAACATAATTGCTCAATACATAATATGGCAAAATCATAAATGTATAAATTCTTAATAAACATGTCAAATAAATTATATTGAATTAATTTAAATATATTGTATTATTTAAGGCTTATTAACCTGCAAGGAGATCTAGAAGACCTAATGCCAGCCTTCGGTGTAGAGAAGCTTACAGGATCAGGCCATTGTTCAGCCCTTATTAAAGTTCTTCCCGATGGATCTGATCTTTATGTTGCCCAAGATACATGGAGCAGGTATTGTAAACAACATTCATAATAATTTTCTTTAAAACAACATACTTACGTTATAATACATGGTTTACGTGTAAATTAAAACTGCTTTAAACTTTTTCCCTTATCAATATTGCAAAATAAAATAGAGAGTTCGTCTTTTGCACATAGTTGTTTTCATTACTACTTCTTTATTCAATTACGCAACAATCGAGAAATTAATTCAATATAATTAACTACAAATAAAATTTATTTTTTCTGTATTAATTGACATCCCCTTTACTAAGAGAAAAGATGACTTCACGTCACCAGGGTCGTTATTAGAACACGTGGTGGACAGATGAGGAGCGGCTGAGCAGCACAAAGACTTTTTCACAGCATATTAAGATATATTCAAGTTAAACATTGACAAACTTTCGGTCCGAGACGGAATTTGCTTGCTTCAGGCCCCAGACCGATCACACTCGTTACTGGTCGCGGTCGGCGCATATCTGATTGCGGGCGCCCGTGGTCGGTGACATCCAGCGCTACAAGTGGCGATCTATAGAACTAGTCCTCATAACGGCCTGTCAAATAATTACAAAATGGCAACACATGCGTGTTCAACGAGCGAACAAAAATAAGAGACGAAAGTTCGCATATTGAGGTTTTCGGCATCAGCCTGCAAGGGCTATATCATGCTGATATCAAAATAAATATTGCCTTGTTTTTATGTTTTCGGTCAGATGAAATTATTAAGTCAACAAATAATTTATTCTTATCACCAAAGCAAAATCATTTCGTTTAATTAAATATAAATTCGAATTATTATTATCAAAAATATAAGCAATTGGATTATGTACTCTTTTCTAATTAACCCTCGCTTTACGATGCTACAAACTTCCGCGCGTTCCGATGGTGTCAACTCATTACACATTCTGATTTAAAGTGAATAAAATGAGTAGAAATTCGAAAAAATGAAAATATTCAAAGATATCGCTTAATTTTACAATAGTTGATGTCAATAAGCAGTAATAATTGACATTTAATAGCTAAAAACATGAAAAACATCAGACGAAGATCTCAAACGGCCAGACGCACCTTCTCGCGTGAACTTCCGAGAGATACTAACATTACTTGGCCTGTCGATATATCGATGTGCCGACGCGCAAAGATATCATTTCGAAGTAGCCGACCAACTGAGGTTTCCCGTCTCGCTCACTCATATTAGTACGTCAGCGAGATTGAGGAGTATAGATGCCGCCTCATCTGGGTATTTTTTAATTTTATTTTCGCACACGATTCCGACAGGTCCAATGATTCATGACAGTTGACGCGTCTTGATTGTAGTGGTGAATTTATTCCGGATTTTAGAAAAATATTTCCTGCTCCCGATGAGTGCCTATTTATTATAAATATTTTCTTTTTTTCAATACGTAAATGTATTAAGGAGGAATACCTAAAATCTGAACCCTGTGTGTATTATATTTACAGAGATATTTAAGTTATTACAAGCAATGTGTAGTCGATAGACATCACCGGGGAGGAGAGATTAAAGCAGCGGAATAAATTATATTCATTTTATTTTCTCACGTTGACAGAAATATTTCTTTGATTTAAGCTACCAATCCATGTTGCGCATTCAGAAGAAGTATATTTTGAATTTCAACAAGACTCCCGGTCACACAATGTCGTTTTCTTCATACCCGGCAATGGTCCAGTCCGGCGATGACTTCTACGTGATATCGTCCGGCCTGGTCACCTTAGAGACGACTATCGGCAACAGCAACAATGCTCTCTGGAGTAAAATAAAGCCAGCAGGAGCAGTACCCGAGTTCATCAGGACCATGGTCGCAAATAGGATGGCGGAATCCGGGAAGAGATGGTCGGAACTGTTCAGTCAGTTCAACAGCGGGACCTACAACAACCAATGGATGATCGTCGACTACAATAAGTTCAAACCGGGAAGGAATACGAATGCCTTTGATTTGAAGAATGGACTTCTTTGGGTGCTGGAGCAGATTCCTGGAACTATTCATTATGCAGATATGTGAGTGTTTATGTTTTTTATGTAATAATTTGAGTGTTTTTTTATTTCAAATTATCTATTCTTGAACTCCTACAGTCACCTGAGAAATTTTAAAGTTAATCTTCTCTAGCATCGTCTTTTTGAAGACTAAAATCCATTTTCAATTTTACAAATCAATGTTTATTTATTTTTTGAATCATCTTGTTATTTTATAATCATCTTTAAGATGTATACACTTTTATGTTTTCTGAAAAAAAAAGTGTTTCTTTTCTGACAGTGTGGCTTTTGGGTTTAGCCGTGTGCGGCGAATTTCTTCTCACCAATATTTCGACCGCCATTGCAGGGGTCTTTTTCAAGATTGATGACTTTGAAGACCCCTGCAATGGCGGTCGAAATATTAGTAAGAAGAAATTCGCCACACACGGCTAAACCCAAAAGCCACAATATCAAATCTGGCCATGAAAACCTAAGAAGTGGTTTCTTTTCTGTTTTCTACAAAAAATACAAGAATGCGCTATTAACAAAATTGTTAAACAACAAAACATATATACTTTAATTCTTCTTATTAAACATTCCCGAGTACAGTTAACCCTCGAACTACGCAAAATATTGAACCGTGTTGTTCGAAGTCGTGTAAATCGAAATGAGAATCTCATACAAAAAATGAAATATTTTTCGCGGAAAATCCTAAACTGACTAAGCTATTCATAAAAGAAAAGTTCCCCGGTGCAGGTTTTCGCGTTAGACCAACCAATCACGATATATCGAACAATCGTGTAGTTCGAGGAATAGCGGTGAAATAATTACGCGTAGTTAGAGGTCGTGTTTCTGACTGCACCTCTTTCTCGAAACCCTCACACACAAGCTCTTTTATAATAAATATATCTTAAAGATTGCTATCTTTGGAAGATTACACAAATATTTCGAAATCATAATAACAATTGATATCCTACTCTCTTATTTCGATATCGCTTTACTGGATGAAGGATGCAGGATCAAGTTCACAATATAAAGAACTTGTTTTAGTTTCACAATCCGCGTTTATTTGTCAAACACTTGAAACAAAAAGACCGTTGTAGCACACGCTTAAGCGTGCCCATCACGGTCGCGAGCGTTGTTCGGCTGACAGCTCACGGCGCGCTCTGACATCTCGGTGCTACCAACTGTCACTGCAGAAAAAAGCGAATTCAAGATGGCAGTGGTACCAACAGGAAATGAGCCCACTGCCATAACAAATATTTTTGGCGTATGCAAACACCGTTTAACAGTATAAAATTAAAACTAACATTAGATGTGCATGTCAGGCGAGCGAACAAAAATAAGTGACAAAAGATCGTTTTCCGAGGCTTTACGGCATCGGCCTAAAGGAGTTATATCAAGCTGATATCACAATTTAAATTTCAGGACACTCGTCTTAAACAGTCAGGGTTACTGGCCCTCGTACAACGTCCCTTACTTCCCCGTTATCTACAATTCGAGCGGATGGCCCGAAATGGTTTCTAAGCTCGGTGACTGGTTCACGTACGACAAGACTCCTCGCGCGCAGATCTTCAAGAGAGACCATAGCAAGGTCACTGACATGGACAGCATGCTGGCTCTGATGAGGTACAACGACTTCAAGCACGACCCCCTGTCCAAGTGCGCCTGCAATCCGCCATACAGCGCAGAAAACGCTATAGCAGCCAGGAATGATCTGAATCTTGTAAACGGTAAGCTAAATTTATAATATATAATCGTGTCGGAAACATCAGGGTCAGATCCTGTCTGCCTAAAAGTGGGCGACGTCGATGGCGTTACTTCTAGCCATCAACAGGTCTTCCTGGGTGCAGTTACTAGTGCGCTACAGAGCGCACACTCCAGAAGGTGTGACAGGGTCTGCTCCGCGCCGCAGTCAACATCCTCCTTCCTCGAGGAAAGAAAATGACTTCACGTTTCCGGGATAGTTATTAGGACACTTGGTAAATGCATGAGGAGCAGAAAAACAACACACAGACTTTTTCCGAAGCACATATATTTATTTATAAGATAGAGATTGACAAACTTTGTTATTCGTCTCAGACCATGGATAATCAACGATCTACATCTGTCCGTGAGCCGAGCCGAACTGACGGTGTGCTTCGAAACACCGCCCTTCTACAACCTATCGGCCTTTTGACGAATTATCTTCTGCCAAAACAACCAAAATGACAACACATACATGTCCGACAAGCAAAAATAAGAGACGAAAGATTGTATATCAAGGTTTTTGGCACCAGTAAGCAAGGGCTGTTATGCTGATGTTATTATTATCCAGAATTAAGTTCGAAATAACATTTGTAAAAAAAATGTTAAGTGTAATTGAAGTGATGAGGTTTCATTTGAATACTAACTCTTGCTACAGAAAGTAGTCTGTCTACCAATGGTTTCAATTTTATATGAAGATATTTTCTTGTTCACAGCTTAAGTTCAAAAAATTTCATGACTCATTATTGACATATTGTGTTCTGTTCAAACTTATATCACACAGTTCATCTGTAATGCAATAAAACATTCTCTTTTTTTATTCTTAGGTACATATCCTTTCCACGCTCTCACCCACCGCTCGCACGGAGCCATCGATGCAAAGATCACCAATTCACAACTATACAGGCAGTACCAGTTCTTGTCCGTGGCTGGACCTCCTCACAACGAAGAGCTCGGCCTTCCTCCCTTCAGGTGGAGTGAAGTCGACTTCGGCACCACCACACCACACGTGGGGCACCCAGACGTGTGGCAATTCAAACCCGTCACTCGCAAATGGCACTTTCGACCAGAATAGGAAAAATTAACATTGTAATTTTTGCTTGCTTAACGTTTCCATTAAAAGTGAGTCTCAATGCGGTAAACATTTAAAATCCAACCATTCATTCGAAAATACTCACATTTGGCTTACACTAAATAGCTCTTTGAATAAAAAAGCATATTACCAAATGTATTATACAAAATATCTGAGTCCTAATACTAGTAATTTAACATACTTATATATTAAGTACGGGCTTTAGACCCTGGGGCGCCCTATGACATTTTATTTTAAGTGCCTCATATTGTTTATCTTTCAAAAATTTAAGAATCGTTGGTTTCCCTCGGCGCCCTTAGCTTATTCGACGCCCTGGGGCACCGATCGAATTCGCCACCTCCAAAAACCGGCACTGCACTAAATTCAATTAATGTTTTTTCTAGAAATACTTCGATAATTTGATGGTTATGATTATGTGATATTTAACTTTATCATTTACATTTTTATATGGATGTTTCTGCTGTAGCTGTTTATGTATTAGTTTATCATTATATATAAATAAACTTTAATGATTCATACAAGTTTTTATTTTTTTTTATTTATATTTATTCAAGTTTTACATTCAGTTATTTTATAATATATTTAAAAACGTCTTATCACATTTATAAAATTAATAGTTTACTTTGAAATCACGAAAAAAGTTTGAGAGTTTTGAAAATGAATGATTACTTATCGAAAATTACAATTTCAAAATAAATAAAGAAACAATTATAAAAATACAATTGACTTATTAAAGTTTACACAAATCACTTTATTTATAATTTATGGAGTTAATAATTTAAAAAAAATATTTTACATCGTTTATTTTATCCTCGTAGTGAAAAAAAGTTAACATAAGTCGATTACTATGGACACATTATTTTCAGTCCCGTAATGTATATTAGGGCGCCCTAGACGTGAGTATTTGCAGCAAGTGTTCGAGGACATGACTTGTATTGTTGTACTCTTATGCTGAGCTAAAGAATATTGCAGAGGATCGAGAAAAGTGGAGATCGAGATGTAAGATTTTATTGCTGCAGACCAATCCACCGGATTTATACTACGAAGAATAATGTAGATGTGAGATATATTATATTATATCTTTAGAGATCATCCATTTCAATATTATATTTGGCTACAAAGTTACAAATTCTAAATTTAAAAAAGTAATTTAATGATACATAATATCATGATAAGCAATAGATAAGAAACACTTAAATACGTTTAATTTAATCAAATAAAACATGAAATTTTATCATACTAGTACCTAAAGATTCTGCTGTCCCATCCATCATATCTTCGGCATAAAATCTCCTATACTTTGGAACAGCATAAGTTGATTCTTTGGATGCAGCCATCTAAATAAATTAATTTATCACTTAAGTACATGAATCATCATTTTATATTCCAGAATTTAAAGTAATAAACTATTTAATTGTGTAAGACTTTAAAAATTATTTTCGTCAAAAAATTGTAATTGTAAAATTATGTTTGTAATTTTTAAAAACCTTTAGCGTTCCGGTCTTATTCCTGGCAGCAAGTTTTTTCTTAGCAAACCCAAGCATCACTAATACTACACCAGCAGTCATCAACAATGCGACACTGACAGTTAACGTAAGGTTTGTATCATCTAAAAAATAAAGTGAAAACAAATTCATCACATCTCAGAAGCTCTAATTTATCTTCTAAGATATTCTGTATCTAAGTAGATTCCCCAATATCTTAAAACTAAGGCGTTTAACCAATGCATCCTCCCTGCATTAACTTATGGTGCAGAAACGTGGAATCTGACAGCAAGTCTTACCCATAAAATAAAGGTCATTGTGTGCTATGGAGAGATCCATGCTCGGAGTGTCGCTAAAAGATAGACTCCGAAACGAGAAACTACGCAGAAGGACTCAAGTAGTGGATGCTACCCAAAGAATAGGCACACTCAAGTGGCAATGAGCAGGACATATCTGTCGAAGAGACGACGGTCGATGAGGAAGAAAAGTATTGGAATGGTGCCTAAGAACTGGCAAACGAAGCATTGACCGACCACCTGCAAGATGGATTGACGACATAAGAAGGATAGCGGGAGTGACATGGATGCGGAAGGCGGAGGATCATGCAGGCTGATGAGGCATGAGCTTAAGAAAGTTAAAAGAGGGGTTAAAAAATGTATTGGCTATTCTTTACTGTTATGTATATATATTTCAAATTTAAATTATGCATTTAATGCGAAAAATTATTATTTTTTAAAATGAAAATAAATTTATTTAATGTTAATATTATCAGTGAATTCAGCATAAGTTTAACCCTTTCGCATCGGTTGTCGGCATATGCCATCATAAGATTCCCCGACCGTTGACATCGGTTGACGTGATATATCGTTTTGCTACTTTCTTAGAATAGTTTTTTATGCATCATGTGATAGCTAAAGGATACAAGAACCAATCTGTTATATGAAAATAAACCTGATAAGTACATTTATGCTTCAAATACTAGTTTTATAATTGACAGTATAATTTGTATTCAAGCCGAGCCGTAATGAAAGGGTTAACGCTTTATACATTTCAAAGTTTTAGTTTTTAGTTTCGTAGAAATGACGAGGCTCTCATTGAGGGCGAAACATATTGATTATTTCAAATGGATCTCAAAATGGTTCAAAAATATACAACAACAGTTCCCACCTTCATTAGTTAAATCGATCTTTGTGAAATTTTCTGGCTGCACTGTCTCACTTGGTTCTATGTGCACTACAGAAGGAAATACAGTAGTCAAACTTGACTGTAGTGGATCTACTCCATCAATTGCAGGTATAATTGTAGCTGATGGATTGATATCTGGATCAATCATTGTCTCGGTAGGTAAAGATGGCGATAAATTACTCGGTATAGAAGATTTCTTCCAAAACAAATAAACTGAAAAAAAAAAAACTTACAAAAAACATTACATTTTAATCAATAATATAATATATGTGTATTTTAGAACTGTAAAGTGAGGATTATTTTTAAGTTAATTTTATTTACCTAAAATACCCCAGGCTATCACATTTACAAACCACGTATCCGATTTTGTTAATCGTCTCTATATTTTCGTTAGTCTCACATGAATTTTCATCCCAAGTTGAATCCTTCCACCGACGACACTAAATTCAAAAATATATTAAAAACGAGTAAATAATTTATTTATTTTTATGAAAAGGTGACACATCCAAACAAGGGTAGTATATCGAAAATTAATCACATATATATTAAATTTATTAAATATTATATGTGCAATATATACTTTATCTTTATAATATAGGCGGGTATAGCACAATGGTCAAAGCGTTCGTTTTGCAAGTTGAAAGGTCGTGGGTTCGATCCCCAAAGGAGATTAAAAAAAAAGGATTTTTAATCGGCTTCTGAGCTCTAAAATACCCTCGGTTGGTGTGAATTTGATCCCTCACCGTAAAATGCCAGTCGCAGCCTATTAATTAAAATTTGTGGTAGATGAAAGTCGTCCCTTGAAGACCACTCATTCATAGTAAATTCCTGTAATAATAAGGATGATGCGTAAATCTGAAGCTGTAGTCTATGACGTTGGCAGATCAACACTCCACATGCAGCGCTTATCCATATGCACCATGGTAAGCGTCATAGAATTCCACAAATGAGACTTCAGAATAACTTTCATCATATTTTGTTATTCCCCTGTATGTGGGTACATAAAATAAAAATGGGAACATAGATAGTTCCTGGGAACCTCCAGAGCAAGGGTCCGAAAACTGGCATAGACTGCGACCATCTGTCGGTATTCTCTCCTGTATGTGCTTACATACAAAATTAAAATATTATGACATTCATAAATGAATGGATGCCGCGTGTGAGGCATTAAATATACTAGGAACATGTGTTAATAAGAAAATAAACCTGTAAAACTTCGTCAGCTTGTACTGAAATATTTTCAGCGGGAAGTTTCAGAATCGCTATAACATTGTAAAGTGGCTGAAAACTGTTTCCGTTTCCGCCGCTGTACACCTCGGCTTGATACACCCAGCCCTTCTGTCCAGTTTCTGCACGAGCTTCCAAGACATTCAGCGAGAAGGCGTTTTTGGACAGGCAGTGGACTCCAGTGATCTGTGTGTCGCTGAGGAAGATGAGCTGCATGTAAGCGATGGACTGCAGGCCTATGAAGTAACCCACTCGAGGATAGTAAGGAATAACGACTCGCATGTTTTGGCGTATGTTAGATATCTCAACACTCATGAAAACTATCTTTGTATCTGGAAAATAAAATGATATATGATAGTTAACACTGCATGAATAAGATTCAAATGTCAGTTATGAAATAAATAATTATAAATAATTATATGTCTCATATATTTAGCATTCACAATTTATATATATTTATAATGCTATTTTATCTTAATTAATTAAACATATATCCCGTTAAGTAAGTCTTAATCACAGAAATAAGACCAGTGTTTTGTGTAAATTTCATTAGTAAAATTTCAATCATGAAAGTTACTCATCACGATATATATTAAAAAATGTAAAATATAATTGTGCTTAAAGATAAGTCTTCAAGTTATAAGTTACAAGAGGCAAGTCTCTTCTTAAGAGAAACATTTAAAACAAATTTTCATTATTGAAAAAATGACAAAAAAAATGAAATCCGAACTCCAAACATTACCAAACTGACTATTCAAGTAGTTCAACCGAGAGTCACCTTAGTTGCGGTAATGGAATTCGTGGAGGAATTCCATAATATCACATGTAAATATTATAATTTATAGAATTATTTATTTATTTAATTTATTATTTACATGTTTCGGCTACATCGAATAGTCACAATCGATTGAATCGATATTTCAAATTAAACATTTAAATATATACACACACAAGGGTTATCCTTAAAATAAGGTTCCCAGTGATTTTTCACAGTGTAAAACATGTTTTATTTCATGAATGCGTACATTTTTGGAAAGTTCAGACTTTTACCTATTTTTCTACATAGTCGCCAATGCATGTTTGCATGCGGTATACGAGCTTTTGAATGCCCGAGTCAAAAAATCTGCCACCAAGCCACGTAGATACCTGAGAACCGTTTCTTCCAGCTTTTCTCTATCACCGAAATGCGTTCCACCCAGGTGTTTCTTCGTGTCAAGGAAGAGATGTTAGTCATATGGGGCTAAGTCCGGGCTCGTATATTACAGTTTCAGATTATAGCAGGTTTGACGGGAGTGAAAGGGCGATAAAAATCACTCAGAAATAAAGTATATCGGAGAATGCAAGGAAATACAACATATGAAAGATTTTACTCTCACCAATAATTGTAGCATCTTTAGTGGCCGTCTTACACAAATCGGAAGCTGAAATCTTTACTTTCGTAACGACTTTCTTCTTTTCCGTGTTGATTTGCGTTTCATCATTCGATGTCAGTATTATGAACTCGGAAACTTTCAGGAAGTTCTTCACGTCGTCTGGAGACAGATCACGTTTCTTTCTCACTTTCGGTGTTTGCGACGAATCAACAGAATCACATCGGAACTGACAATTTTCCATAGGATTTGAATTGGAATCAACGATATACGAGTAGCTCACGAGTCTGCTGCTTTTTACGTTGTTCGATTGACTTGCGACTTCAAACACCGCATCTCTGAGCTTCAATATTTCCTGTTTGAAAAATATATTTAGATTTATTACCTCTATTCAATAAAATAACATTTTCAATATCCTATAACTCTTGAAAGTAAAAGATGCATCAGCACTGTTGCACCATCGCATTTGCAGCCACGCTAGTTAGCTACTTCTTTCACCTCTATATTATCTTCTAACATCCTCCTTTCTTTCAAAAGGTTGTTATTCCGTCGTGTGATGGCTTAGGATTAGGAGCAGATTGATAACACAGACTTTTTCAGAAGCACTTTGACATATATTTCGGTAAAACTTTATAAATTTATGGCTCGACCTAGCATTCGGCCGAGCCACAATATAAAATGCTCTCGCCGACAGGCGGGACGCCACAATCGGCAGTCGATGGCTGTCCCACCAGCGCCACAATCGGCAGTCGATATAACTAGTCCCAACTGCCAATATGGCGGACATATAAGAGACGAAAGATTGTATGTCGAGGTTTTCGGTACCAGTGAGCAAGAGCTCTATCATGCTGATGTCACTTCTTATATCAGAAATAAATATCATAATTATACATAACCTGGAGAAAAGCATCGGAAACTGGATATGTTTTAATAAATTTGGTTGAAGCCACAATAAAGTCGTTTGAAGTGGCAATGCTCGATTTATTTTTTAGTTCAACCATCTGCTTCGCAATGTCGTCCAGTGTTGTAGATTCGAACTTTGTTTTAAATTGATTCAAACTTGTTTCGTCATTCATAGCCTACAAGGTATCATACAAAATTTAAATATACAAACGACCATAGTATGTTGAAATATTTGTACTCGTACGATGTTAACCAACATTGGCTTCCAATCCCGTTGGATTGATCTGCCTCTTGAGGCAATATGATTAGGTGTCGAAAGCGTCAGATTAATAATTTTATATCCTTAATACTGACCAATAAAACACGACCCAATATACTTCTGTTACTATAGCTTCCTTTCTTTTAATTATTTCCTCTAAAATGAAGTTGTTAAAATGATTTTTCGCAACAAGCATTTCACGTGTTAATTGCCTTTAAGCTAATATAAGTTTATTTATTTTCTTTACCGTAAGCGTTTGAAATACTTTTCCCGCCAAAGCAAAGCCGTCCACGTATTCTTTTCTGAAAAAGTGCTTCTGAAACTTGTCGCTCAGAGCAGTAAGCTCTGCCGGAGTGATGACAGCTGGTTTTAGTGTCACGATCGGATCTCCCACGATATCAGCGCATGCTCCCCTCGAATCGCAAACTTGCATTGTTGGTACGAAAGAAACCTCTGAAAATAAACATTCAAGTGAATATAAGACATAAATTGCCAGTTATATTTAACCGATGTTTTGTAATTGATGTTGTCACATTTTAAATATTTTATCGTTAATGAGTTCAACCACTTAACATTGATACCGAAAGGTAAATTGAATAAAGCAAGGCATTCTTAGGCAACCTTAATTTATTTAAAAAATTTAAGCGAATAAAGACTTTAAAGGCAAACCACGCCAGAAACAGCGGTCCTAAAAAGAATCAACCTTGTCTAGCCTCGGCTACGCGGGAAGCGTAGTCCATCTCTCGTCCGTAGCGTTGTTTGGCCTTTCGTTTGCGTTGGATCGGAGTTCGATGCCAGCGCTACGCTTAGGTATCAACATATTAGAAACTAGTTTGATTCGGCATACCTGAATATGGTAAAATAGTGTCTGCATTCAAGTTTTCAATATATGTGGCAATAATAGTTTCATCCCCAGATGGAGTTTTGTATCCAAAAGTGTACCGAAGAGGATAATCTTTCAGAGAGTCTGCCGCTGCAGATGTTGAAAATGTAAAAACAGTTTTCAAGGCTGTTCCGGATATCGGCTTCACCTAAAAATTAAAAAGAAACATTTTTATTAAAAAATATTTGATTTAACACATCGTCTTCTTTTTTTCGATGTTCTAAATGAATTAGGATTTTAAGTACTAATCCCAG
The DNA here is from genome assembly GCA_022606575.1 of Glossosoma conforme. Lineage (NCBI taxonomy): Eukaryota > Metazoa > Arthropoda > Insecta > Trichoptera > Glossosomatidae > Glossosoma > Glossosoma conforme. The sequence goes on from JAGTXR010000089.1 coordinate 1,689,592, forward strand.
CATATTATTTTTAACTAAATATTTCGGCTTTGTCGAAAAGTCATTTTCATTGTTTTTTTGACAAAGCCAAAGCATGAAAGTCTGCTAAGTTCGCTCCCTCACCTCATCTTTCCTAAAACAAAGTCAAATCATCGTACTCTTAATATTCTAATCAGGAACCTTTTGTTGATAATTTATTTTACTACATTAGCATCGGTAATTAAGTAGATATATGAAGAAAATAAAATCATAGAATCCAAAAGTAAGCAAGAGTTAACTGGTTGTAAAGTATTAATTTACTGCTTCTTCTTCGTGTTAGTGACGTCAAATTATTTCTGCCCAGTATCAGGCAACATCGATAGCCCGTGTGTTGCCTAGCATTAGGTCTTGAGGTGTACAGCTTGTTGGGCACATGGAGCAGGATCTTAGGTGTGAGGCGGTCTGCAGGTCTCCGCAGTCGCACAATATAGGCTCTCCCCGCCGAAGAATTCCTCACCGCTCGAGGCTGTCCTTTGTTCTACTAACTCTGGTTTTTAATCTGTTCAGGGATTTCTAGGTCCTCCAGTCAAGGTTCTTGCCAGCTGGGAGGCCTTCCTTTGGAGTGATGAAATCCTCTGGTGCGACTTGTCGCCAGAGCTGGAGTCTCTCATTTTCAGGGCCGGGTGTGAGAGGTTGTTTATTAATTAACGAATAAGGTAGATATGCATACTGGAAATATATATCTACAATAGATAACAATATATAGCATGATAATAAACTAGCGGCAATAGCACATGATTAGCGCGGTTCGCGTTAAATCACCGAAGCTTAGCAACATTGGACACGGATCCAAACTTGGATAAGTCTCCGACAGTTGCTAACCGCGTGTCACTGGTTGGGTTGAGCCGCTCCTTATGTGCAAGCGTTCCAGCCTTCAGAAGCACCGAGCTTATCATCCGATCTCTTTAAAAAATACGATTAACATATCACCCGTAAATATTCGTTAGATATCTGTCGCCTCTTCAATAACTCGTTTCTTCCCTGGAGATTGTCGGGGACCTTCAGATGCAGAGATATCTTGGGACGAAAAATGAACAGTGGTAGCTAAAAGAACTGTGTGACGGCAATTTGTTACGACCATATTCCTTCATTCATTTTTTCATTATATGAAACGGATATGAGAAGAAAAAAAAGCATTATAATGATTGATATCTTACCTTCAGCGGTTTCGGTACAGGCGGAGCATTCGTTGTGAAGACGACGTCTGAGAAAGCGGTGACATTTTTTGGTCCCTCGCACTGCACGCTACGTGTGCACGTGCACTCAGCCAACAGCCGGAACCTGTACGTGGAATCTGCCTGTAAACCTGGCCATCCTTCACTAGCTGCCGGCACCACCAGCGGAAATGAACGTTCTAGCGTCTCGTTACCAAACTCGACTATTTCAGAGAGAAAAGTTTCATCTTTCGAGTTGATACTCATTGAAGACCCAAAACCTCCCGGCTGTGAAACAAACGTATACAAAATTCCTAGTTGAGTGGTTGAATATTAGTACCCTTTAATAACTTTTCTAGCGCATAAAATTCATTTTTCTGACAGAAAGATCGTTCAGCAAGTACATAACCTGGCCTATTTTTTAATTGAGTTTTCTAAAATTTTAAATCTACGCAAACAATGCCAAAACTATCGAGGCACTTGAACACATTATTTCACATGAGAATAACAACCATGTTTATGAGTAAGGAAGCACAGATTCTTTAACAAAATTCTACATAGATTAGTGTTTCTATTCGTGATAAGGCGATGATGGGATGATATTGTGGCTTTTGGGTTTAGCCGTGTGTGACAAATTTCTTCTCGTGTGTCTCGCCTCTCCTGATGGGTAAAGGCATCAACGTTCAGCACGTCTGTTGATCCGCGGTTCTGCAGCTCCTTCAAAGATGGTTGCTGGAGTGAATATGGCGTATCTTCACGTCAAGATTCTTCACCCAGATACATCGGCTGATGACTCGCAGAGCTTCTTGGCAGCGACCGCTGCATTCAATCCTTCTTGGATGACCATCAGGAGGATTGTCAGCAGACGGACGCTGTCAACATCTTTCAAAGTCGGGGTCATCGCGACTTCGCTGGAGTCTCTCATGGAGCCTGAAGTGTGGCCTGAAAGGACCATCGTTCAACCCTGGATACGTGTAAGATGAAATAATCGCAGTGAACAGTGGTTGAAACCAACTTGAGTGAAGATATTGACATATTTAGTATAATATTGCTTCAGATCCAGAACTGGTGTGGACGGATACGAAATGTTGGACGTTTGATTTTGTGACAATAAAGCCGTGTTATTTGTGTGTCAACCATGATATACTTAAGACATGGTTTTTGTTGTTGTAAAAAATGCTTCTATTTTTGATAAAGCGATGAAGGGATGTTTGGAAATGGTTCAATAGGTCTGAGAGTGAAGTGCTGTTAGTTACTTGGTTATTTACCACTAGTGCCGGATCCAAGTAAGCATATCCCTTCTCTTTGACTGGTAGCCATCTGAGGTTACATCCGGGGCGAAGGTCGAGCACACGAGCCTGCAGTTCTAAGGCGCGCCCCGCTACGGGGGCCCGTGGCAGAGCGCCCAGTTCTATACTAGGCAACATACCAGTCTGTACCACTACCACGCAGGTCTTGGAAGCCTTCGAGTTGCCTTTTGTTACTGTCACGTCTATGATATACCTATGTTAATAAATTTATGTAACAACATTCCAAATATAACAGTTTTGAGAGTTGTAATGATACAATAACTCCAGTCGCTGCTTGCTGATGCTACTGCCAGCGGCTGGCAAGTAGCCAAGCGTAACTCGCCCTTTAAAATGCCCGTAAAACCGACTTATTTGTTTCTATTAAAGGCATGAAAAAATATATATTTTTAAAAACATTCATTTTGAGATCTTGAAATATTTTTTTTCAATTTACGTCATTTAGTTAATGGATCTTTTTGACTAATTTTCATTAAGAACCCATTGTTTTTATCTATCTAAATTAATAAAGTAAAAAAAATAAGTAAAATATAGAGTAACAACTATGCTAAATATGATATTTAAATAATCATATAAAACATCTTTTATATTTAACACTCGTGAAATATTCTTAATTTTATTCGAATTATTTTTTTCAAAATTTCAAAAACAAAAAATATTTTTTCAATGTACACAATTGTTATCATGATAATAATGATAAATCTTAAGATTAAAAACAAAAAAAACACATACGTTCCGTCGTCTGGAAATCCACCTTCTATGTTCAATTCTGTCGTGTTCATAGATTTGAAGTTAGGACAATTGCTCATATCTACTGATATTTTACAAGACCACTCAAACTGAAATTTCAACGAAAAATAATACAATAATCCAGCATCATAATAATATATTACGTCTCACTATGAGTAAATGCTTGAAAGATATAAAAATAATAAAAAAACTTACAAATAATTTTCCACGAATGTTGTCAGGGTTTTTCAAAATGGCTAAAAGATAGACAGGCGATTTGGATGCAATCGACATCTTTTCAGTATTTAATTCGACGGTCATGCCTTTCTTCAATACGGAAAGAAAAAGGCCATTCTAAAAAATACATATACAGAAAATTAAACAGAAAATATGACAAAATGATAAAAACATTAAAAATTTGAATTTATTTTCACGTTAGTTTATAGGATAATAAATTTATTTTTGTAGGAATAAACCATTATAACGCGCTATGTTCACGAAAATTTTTTTTTTGCTTATTGATAAAAAAACTATTGTATTGACGTGTTAATTTAAGTTGTACGTATTCTACATATTATAAATATAATTCCAAGTGCATATGTATTTTGAATACATATTATAATCCATGTGCTCTATAATTTATTTATTTTCCACATCTTTAATTCTTACATTAGCATATTGATGTGATGCAATGTGACGATTTCGAACCTAATCTTAGAAATCTATGGAGATGCTAAAAACCATGGGCTTCGAAATGGACAGCAAAAGTTTATCGATTCGAGGTCACCGTGCATGCAGAAAGTATTGAATGTGCGTATATGTCTTTTACATACTATAGTATACAGAGAAATTGCCTTCAATTAACGTCATTAAAGACCGCATGAATTTTTCTTTCAAAACATTTAATTAATTAAGTAATGCTTATTGCCTTACGACTAAAAGCTACCAAATGCGAAGATATAAACTGATATTATTTTCAATAATTTGAACTGCTTCGCGAAACTTTTTTCCGTATAAAATGATTTTTCTTTTCCGTAATAACTTTTGTTAGTTTTTTCTCACCTTTGTAATGAGTTCTCCATTCGAAATGCTAATAATTTTACAGTCTACGTCATACTTTTCCCCGCCCACTAACGTTCCGGCGGGAATCTTTAACTGCTTTCCCATTTGCTTCCCCACATTGACGTCAAGTCTACTCTCCGAATCAACCACCGTCCAACCAAACTGAAATGATATATTATAAAATTTATCTTAATATTAAAATAAATATTTAAGTAATACTGAAATACTTATAAAGTAATATTTAATAACTGAATAGTGCAACGCCCTTGATGCTACCTCAAGGGCCAGGAGGAGCGGTTTATAGAAGAAACGACTCAATCTCGGCCAGTCTCGAGTGAGACAACCGGAATACTGACGCTTCAATAGAAGTACTGGTTCTTATAAAGGGAGAAACCACGGGGGAGCGCCGTCGCTTTCTCGAGCGCCGGTCTGTGATTGGCTAGTCGTCCGCGTCGCTCGACACATGCAATGGGCTGATATCAGTATATACCATAATTTCTTAATTGATCTATATATCAGTTTAAACTATTAATCAACAGTCTGATGATAGTTTAATTATCGTCAAATATTAAATGTATTTATGAAACAATGTTATTATACAAACGTAATAATCGTTAGTAGGTTCGCAGGGTTGCGCCTGAGCTTCCACCACATATTGGACATCAGCATATGTAACTTCAGATCCCAACATCAGAACTGAAAACTTGTCGTTGGATGTGGAGCCTTCGAAATTCAGTTTTGGCGCGTCTTTCGATTCTGAGTCAAACTTTATCGAAAATGATTTTGGTTCGCTGACAATGTTATTCTTATTAACTCCTGATACGTTGAATACGTAATTCACTCCCTTTACCAACTGAAAATTTAAAATAACATCATATTGTACTCACGTGACAAATATGAGTATAAATAATTATTAACGTTAAGGTTATCAACTAAGAATGCCTGTTGAAGCTGCATAATTATAATTATAAGTTCATTGTAATTAACCCTTTCGTTACGGCTCGGTGGAATACAAATTATACTGTCAATACGGCGTGAATTTTTCAAACCATTTTTTTTGCTTAAAACTAGTATTTGAAGCATAAATGTAGTTTTCTGACCTATTTTCAAATATCACATTAGTTCTTGTATCCTTTAGCTATCAGATGATGCATAAAAAACTATTATATTTAACAAACGTTCATTATATAACTCCATACATGTGGTGGCATTGACACATGTGGTTTACAGAAAAATTGCTGCTGTTAAGAAACTTAACGATATTTATTTACAAGCTTTACAGATTCCTGTAAAGAATACATGTAGGTTGATAAAGGGAATGAATGCAGTTCCAATTTCCTACCGTAGATGTCATAATGAGTACTGAAAGTAGCAAAACGATATATCACGGCTTCCGAAATCAACGGTAGGGGAATCTTAGACGGCATATATCGGCTACCGATGCGAAAGGGTTATATAAATTATTCATTTTTAAGAATGTACGTGTTTCGCTTCCTAATGGGAGCAAACTCTTCTACGAGTACAACAATCGATTATATAAGCAAGGAACGTACATGTATTGGTAATCACATATATTCACACTTATAAATGGTTATAAATGTTTCCGTAACATTACCACAAGAAATGAGTTATGAAATGATTCGTTCTTTTACCATTGTGTTATTTATTGCAACCATGTTGGTTTCAGCAATTATGGGACTCATGTCCGTCAAAGTTCTCTCTAATCCTCTTACTGCTCGCCATACCATCAGATTAAATCTTTGTCCTCTGGGAGAATCCAAAATGTTGAAACGAATTGTCCAATTGTATGAAAGACTTTGACCGGACGCGGTTTGCAACCTATGAAGAATTAAATGCAATTGATTACTTTAAAAAAACATTATATAAGCGGGTATCTTAATATATCGAATGAAAAAAGAAGAAACATCAACAAGTTGCACCTAGAAACTTGTTGATGGTACATCTGATTAGTACAGACCAATTTTTCTACAATAGAGATATAAAAGAAAAAATGGCATATCCATTATATTATATGTAAAATAAAAGATACTTATTAGATTATTTTTTATCCTTACTATTTAAGTTTAAAATGTCTACCCCCATTTTAAAAATGTTTCTACTGTGAAGCAAAACTTATGTTGTCGTTACAAATAAAAGTATACTCTTAAATTAAAAACTCTTAATTTATCAACATCTAGTCTTGCAAAATCTTATATTTCATGTATATTAAAATATACTCCAAATTTGAAATGTATATTAACATTATGATATAAGCCGCGAGCTATATTGAATAACTAAATAAATCGAAACATTCTCGAGAAAAATAGCGGCTTGCTAAAAAATAATTGTATTTAAATGTTAATTTAATTTATATTCCAGGATTTATAATATTTCCTAGAATTAAAGCATTTAATTACAATATATTTTGTATAAATTCTTATTTTACATCCCATAATATTTATTTTACATCCCATAATATAATTTATATCACTCTTCAGCTTTTTGATTCGTATATTTTCCTAATTAAATAAAGTACAACACTTGTTTATAACTTAAAACTGCCATATTCCGTCATACCTAGTTGTGCGATATTATTCCCGCAATTTGAACCGATTATCCGATTCTAATTTTATTTTCAAACGGCTTTTCAGAGTACAATTCTTTTTGTACATTTTGACAGATTTATTCTCTATTAAATAAAGTTAAATAATATTTCTTACCTTATTGTCGTTGCTCCAGGAGGAGCGACTGGCAAAGCAGTTTGATTGGCCTCAGGCTTTGGAGCTCCACAAATAAATTGAGGTGCAAGAATACGAAAGTTGGGCTTTCCACTCTATTGAAAATGAATAATTATTAACAAAAACCTCATTACAAATAAACATTTTTTTTTAATACATTACAGGGACGGTATAATATTTTATAATGGATATATTTTTTTATATTCACCTGGCATTTTACTAACACATTAATACTGCAAAGTAAAATAATAAAGATGTTTTTTGAAAAATAAACATAAATCATCGTAACATATTTATGAGCTTACAGTTTTATTAAAAATGTACTTTTGCATAAAAGTTCTTAATATAAATGATAATATTAAAAATTACCAACATTCGTAGCAAGGAACTAACTATATTATACTAGGGTGACCACTTAATGATAAAAAAAATATCCAATATGGAATGTCTTAAAATATTACGATAAAAAATTCATTATCAGTCTGAAAAATAATATATTTATTAATTACAATTCATTTCTTACATATATGATTTTTTAAATAAAGTGCGATGTTCTGTATTTTTAATGACGTTAATCAATTAATTTCTTTAAATATGAATATGTTTTTACCTTACATTGATACCGTTAAAAAACGTAAAAGAAAATCGTTAAAGAAATATATTCATCGTGATTTACCTATAAAATAACAAAGTATCAATACTTTAAGATAATTAAATTACTTCCAATGACATTAAATAATGAACTAAAAGTAATATTTTATTTTCAATTTTCACAAATCGTTTTAATAAATTTTAAGTCATAAGACACAATTATGAACAAAAAAGTAAAAAGTTTAAATAAGAAGTTTGCCGATATTTGATTTTATTTATTTTTTAAATGTGGCGTCTAATCCATGTTTTACAAAAAAGGTTTAATGTTACATGGTTGCATGATTATTTTGAACTTGTTTTAACACGCAAAGTGATCGGAATTGCAGATTGTAATAATGATAGGTGTGCGGTTTTTCCGATAAATATAACCCAATCAAATATTGATTTTTGTGACCTAATTTCTTTTCTAGGCATTTAACTTATGTGATTTAAAACTTAGTTATAAATAAAACCAAGCTTAAATATTATTATTTCAATTGAAAAAAAATACAAATGCTCTAAAATATTTTTTTATTAAAAACCAACTGCACTATTTGATGTTTTATTAAAACAGCTAGTTGCTGCGTATCGAACCAAATATTTCCAAATGATGTTGGTGGTATCTTATTAATTTATCCACAAACCGATCTTATCCTTTCATGTATAGTTTCTAACATCTTACGATTTGAATCTTTTTGAAAAACAGAATAAAATACAATTAACATATTTTTAATTCTTATACGCACTTTAATAAAATAGAAAGAAAAATAGTTTTTGACAAGCATTTTTTATCCAAAATTTTTTTAGTCGACATCGACATTATTTATTACGCTCTGGCTATCATTTAGGATCAAATCTCTCTTTTATACCTATCATAGTATGTATCTTATACCTATCATACTACCATGCACTGTTTATTGTCTATGTATAACTAAACTGTAGAACCGAAAACACAAATTTTAACCTCAATTTTGTAAACGTCAAATAGACCGCCAGAATGGATCTTATGATGCTAAAGTTGACATACAATTAAAACTAATAATGAAACTATATTCTAATGAAATGACAAATAAAGAAGCATAATCATCAAAACACTCGATTGAATTGTCTATATTTAAAAGAAACCCTTCTATTTATTTATTTTTAAAAATATTGATAAGGATCATTGTTTTTACAACATTTTAAAAAATGACTTCGATTATTAAGCTGCATCCCATATCAGGGGCGATGGACGAGTCTCCACCCTGCTATATCCTCCAAGTGGACGAGTTCAAATTTTTATTAGATTGCGGATGGGATGAAAAATTTGACATGGAATTCCCAAAGGAATTGAAAAGGTAGATTCCATAATACAGTTCACCGTTCATACTTAACAGTAACATTCATTTATACAGATCAAGTGTAAAATTTATATTACACTAGTTGTGTCATCTAAATAATTGTGACATTGACATTGACAAATGCAGAGAATTTAGATTCTATATCCAGATTTTACATAATTATATTGCATTAATAATCAGAATTTCATAATGATATTTTTATTTAATTATCACTTAACTGTATAATGTTTTCTAAAATGAATAATACTTTGTGTTCATAAATATTGTTACCGTTTATCAAATAAAAAAGTTGCAGTTAAAATACTGATGTTCACGCTTTTTATAAATATTTTGACAGTGTCTTATAAATGCACTGCTTTATCGATAAACAAAACTAGTATAACAACGGAAAGAATGTTTAAATTACATGTGTCTTCATCATATTTCAGATATATAAACAGTATAGATGCAGTATTGCTATCCTACCCTGACCCGCTTCATCTCGGCTGTCTCCCCTACGCTGTCGGCAAACTGGGCCTCAGTTGTCCTGTGTACGCCACCCTGCCGGTCTACAAGATGGGGCAGATGTTCATGTATGACGTGTTCCAATCACGCCACAACATGGAGGACTTTGATCTCTTCACACTGGATGACGTAGATGCTGCCTTTGACCGCATTATACAACTAAAGTACAATCAGAGTGTGTCTTTAAAAGGTATATTTATTTTTGGAACTTTTTAAATTTAAACACCATCTAACAACAGCTCTGGCTCACTAATACATATAAAAACCGCTTTATATCTCACATTGCCAGTATTTGAATGAAAATCTTTAATCATTTTTTTTCCATCTGCAACATACGCCTCTGCACGTTCCCTAGTATCTATTGAATTATTCAACTTGAAATATACCACTGAAATGTTTTCCACTTTAAAGGGAAGCATGTATATAACAAAAATTAATTTAATTTATAAAAAAGGGGGATAATGTAGTAATATAATGTAACTTCAATAAATTATATTTTGTATAAACTACAATGTATCTCAAAAAAAATCTTTTCATGACTCATTGAAATTCATATGTCTCTCTTGATACATGTATTCTTCCTCTTGTAAAAAATTCCTATTATAAACATTTATCACATGCAAATATTCACATCTCCATTCTTCTTCATTTATGCGATCAATGGAAGGTAGTGAATGTTTATCCCTGTTTCTACTCAGGTATAAATTATGAACCCTTTGAATTTTTTCAAAACTGTAGTCTCACATATCTCATAAGATATTTACAATTTAATGTGTAATTTCATTTATTTTTCGTAATATGACAATAAAATAAAAAGTGATTTTTATCTGAAATGGAATTGATTTAATTATATTTAAAAAATAAACAATCTTTATTACTTTTTTCAGGTAAAGGTTACGGGCTAACAATCACCCCTCTTCCCGCTGGGCACATGATCGGCGGAACAATCTGGAAGATCGCCAAAGAAGGCGAGGAAGAGATCATCTACGCTACAGATTTCAACCATAAGAAGGAGCGCCATCTTAACGGTTGTGAACTAGAAAAGCTGCAGCGGCCAACGGTCCTCATCACAGACGCTATAAATGCCAACTATCAGCAAGCCCGGCGAAGAAGCAGAGATGAGAAACTAATGAGTAAGAAAATATTTTTCTTTATAGCAGCAATGTCAAATAGTTTAAGCCCATTATCTAGCAACATTGATTATCCTTTGACATCCACTGTCCAATCAAAGCGACTCAAGATTAGGTAAAATGCCAGTCATAGCCTATTAATTAAAATTGGTGGTAGACGAAAGTCGTCCCGTGAAGACCACCCATTCATAGTAAATTCCTGTAATAATAAGAATGATGCGTGAATCCTGGGCTGTAGTCTATGCCTTTGGCGGATCAACACTCCACATGCAGCTCTTTGCCATATGCACTCATGGTAAGCGTCATAGAATTACACAGATGAGACTTCAGAATTACTATCACCATCTGTCGGTATTCTCCTGTATGTGTTTACATAAAAAAAAATATACAGGCTATTTGGCACCAGCCTGAAAGGGCTAGATTGATCTGTCTATTGCCTACAGGGGGATCTTAAATGCGCTGCGGTATAAAGGTAGCAAAGAATTTGCCTTTTTAACCACTCTCCTTCGGTTCAGGTTGTCTGCTTAGAGAACTACCTTAGCATATCAACGCCATCGATCATGCTATAACAAACAAAAACTTCTAAGTACATGGTATGTTGAACTATTTAGTTTTTAATTTTTAGCCACCATTCTATCTACACTGAGGGGAGGAGGTTCCGTACTAGTGGCAGCTGACACAGCTGGTCGTGTGCTGGAGCTGGCTCACATGCTAGACCAGCTGTGGCGCAATAAGGAGTCCGGCCTCATCGCTTACACCCTCATCTTGCTCAACAACGTCAGCTACAATGTTGTAGAGTTTGCCAAATCACAGGTTAGTAATAACAACAACATTAAAATGATATTATGTTGTTTATTTATTAAGCATTAACTTTGAGATTCATGTTTCATGTGATATTAAAAATATTGTTATATTATTTAACCTTTTTGAATGATTGCTTACAAGCGAATAACTGAAAAATTGCACAGGGTCAACGAAATCATGATCTCTTTTACGAATATATGTTGCTCCATATAATACATGTAATAACAAGATAAAATAATATTTTAATAATATATTCCAAATACGAACTAATGAATTTATCGCAATAAACAAATACTCTTTTATCTTTTAAGAAATGTAAATTGGTTTTTAGACTTCATTAAAATATCTATCATAAGATATTTTAAATCTTCTTTGCAATTCTAAAATCAATATTTTGTAATAAATTGTTACACACATTTAAATCTACATCAAATATAATATTTTACGACATTTCCCTCATTAATAATCAAGAAATAGAAGCAGCAGATGCTGAGATTTGAACCGCAAACTATGCACTTCAATAATTTGTTACTCTTTTCTCCTTATATATTTATATTCATAAAAATTGTGATAACATTCTTTTTCTATTATTATTTAATTACTTTCATAATAAAATCAATATTAATATATAAATAATTTTAATATATTGTAAAAATTCATATAGAATAATTCATACTAAATAATATATATCTATGTTTTCAGATTGAATGGATGAGTGACAAATTGATGCGTAGTTTTGAAGGCGCAAGAAGCAACCCTTTCCAATTGCGTCACCTACAGCTCTGCCACAGTGCCAGTGAGGTGCAGCGCATTCCAGGACCCAAGGTGGTGCTGGCCAGCTGCCCTGACCTGGACTCCGGCTTCTCCAGGGACCTGTTCCTGATGTGGGCATCACAGCCTCAAAACAGCATCGTATTAACCACTAGGTAAAATCATAAAACCATTTATAAACACTAACCGCATATCCCTGTAATATACGTGCTCCATGGATAAAGAATATGGCATCAGAAATGACATCAGGAAAGTCAATTACCAGGTTCTTTGCAATGGCCAAACACATCCTCAAATCCCAAACCCTTGCAGAATATGTAAAGTCTTTCAGGATGAGGAGACTTCGCTGGCTTGATCAAAAGCTTTGATTTTAGTTTTCCTTTGAAAACCACTTCCTAAGGGAGCATAGTCATAGTAATTTTGATCAAATAAACGAGGTTAAAGTCAATACAATTGATCATTTGAGGGTAACATAAAGGATTATTAAATGCAGTGATTTTATTCCTGCGCTTGTCACTTAGTATTAGCTTGATGTTTCATATTTCCAGGACTTCTCCCGGAACACTGGCACGAGATCTTCTAGACAATGGTGGAAACAGAACCTTGGATCTTCATGTTCAGAGGCGAGTCAAGCTTGAAGGAGCGGAGCTTGAAGAGTATATGAGGAATCACAAGTCACGCACCGATTACATTAAAAAGTATGTATTATAAATAATTTAATTTGAGGTACCATTCAACATCTATTATAACTTCAACCCAGGGCTTACTTTTCTAGTAAGTGATGTACTAATGTATCATATTTCTTATACAGACTTGTCAAGTCTGTATAAGAAATCTTCACACCTATTAGATCAGCTAGTTCAATGGAAGCTTTTAAAAATATTGAGGGTTAGGTTAGGTTAGGTCTTGACTTACTCATTCATTCTTCTAGTTTGTGTTCCAATTACACAGTTGGTCACAAATAAAAAAAACTAAATTGTTTTAATTTCTTGGAATTTTATTGGTGTAAAAATAAGAGATTCTAATTTATTTTTTAATATATCTATCTATCTTATCATTAACTTTTTTGGCTCTTTTTTAGGTTTTTTTTTTATTTGTTTTATTTATATATTTTGTATTTGCTTTCAGGGAAGACGAAGTAGGAATCAGTTCAGATTCTGAATCTGATGACGACCTGGAAATGTCAGTCATTACAGGAAAACATGATATCATTGTAAAAAATGAAATACACAAACACACAGGCTTTTTCAAATCCAACAAACGGCAACACGCCATGTTTCCATTCCATGAAGAAAAAACCAAAAGTGACGAATACGGAGAGATTATTAAGGTTTGTTTAATTTTCATTTAATATTTTTCTTATATCATGGCGATATTATATTGACAGATTGTAACCATTCAGTATTATACAAAATATTGTCGATTGAAAAATCAAAGACATTAATAAATAATGTTTTAATATTCACAAAATGTGTTTAAATGTGTTTTTAATCATTTTTTAAATCGTATTTGACTACCTTTATGCTTCACCAACAAAAAAATTTGAGAAACTCTTAACACAATTTCATAATTTTTTAGCTTGAAGATTATCGATTAGCTGAAATAATGGAGGTTGATGCTGAAAATAAAGAACCAGTTCCTGTCCCAGCCAAGAAAGATGAAGACATGGGTTAGATTTACTTTTTAAAAATCAATTATTCAATTTTATAATTCAAAAAAAAAACAGTAATTATATTAATTTGAAATATTATTTTACAGAAGTTGAAATTGAAATTCCGACTAAATGTATAGAATCAAGACGCCAGGTTGTAGTAAAAGCTTCTATACAATATATTGACTTTGAAGGCAGATCCGACGGAGAGTCATTACTGAAAATTGTCTCTCAAATGAAAGCTAGAAATGTTATCTGTCTTAGAGGCGGAGAAAAGGCTATCAATACTCTAAAGTAAGTAGTCTAAATAATTCTATATTGGGGATTAGAGTTTTCTTTTATCTCAAAATTTAAATTATTTTATACGTTCTTTATTTTACAGGCAACACTGCATCAATGAGGGATGTTCAAAAGTGTTCACACCTCGAAGAGGGGAAACTGTAGATGCAACGACAGAGTCACATATTTACCAGGTTAGGCAATTATTCTGAGCTGATGTTTAACTTGTATATGATTTTCTCCATTTAGCATGATGGTAAATACTTTTTATCATTGAAATATGTATTAATTTCTCTTTGCAGGTAAGATTGACAGATGCTTTGGTGTCGGGACTTATATGGCAGAAGGGTACCGGTGGGGCAGACATAGCGTGGCTGAATGGGAAAATTTCCATCAGAGAAAGTGAACCCAAACCCCAAGAATCAGATGCAGAAGGGGAAAAACAAGGTATGATTATAAAACGAATATTTCTTTATCTTTTAAATTTGAATGATATTACACTAAACATCTTAATGTAAAAAGTTAATATTGGTCCATTGAAAATATTTATTGTACTTTCTGAGTACGAGTAAATTTCAAGCTGTTGTCTGACAACTCATATCCATCTCGGAGGCCATATTTTATTGTGATTTATAAAATCATTTTAATATTTTTTTCTTTGTTTTACGATGTTATGTTGCATTCTATATTATCGAAAAAAATCACATCTCACATGTATGGTGATTTTATTTCTTAAATCAAATCAAAATTTCAAATAAGTTTTTTTTTTTTTTTAATAACTTGCTATTGTTGTATTGGGAGAATGGTTTTAAGTGTTAAAGCAATAATAATAAACAAATATTTACTAGCAACTCATAATACTGAAGCAAAAAAGTTCTAATGAGCTGCATGCTTTTTCAGAAAATCCTGATGAACAGATACACACATTGGAGCCATTAATGCCTAATGAAATACAGCCCCACCAGACCACATTTATAAATGAATTGAAACTGTCAAATTTCAAACAAATTTTGTCAAAGAGTAATATAAATTCTGAATTTGACGGTGGCGTTCTTTGGTGCTGCAATGGAACTCTAGCCATAAGAAGGGTAAGATATTTAAATATTTTATTTATGAATATTCATTTTAAGCTTGTTCTTAATTGTAACGTCGTTCAATTCTTATAAACTGGGCACAGTTGCACTAATAATATTAAATAGTTAATACCTAATCATAAAATTTTTACTTATTAATTTATTTTTTTATTCCAGCTTGACAGTGGAAATGTCTCTCTTGAAGGATGCATAACTGAAGAATATTACAAAGTTCGTGAATTGCTTTATGAGCAATACGCTATTGTTTAAAATTATTTATTGTTTTATATATGTTGATGGAAATGATATTGGTATTTTGGTGAATCCGTGCAAAGTCTTTTGTATTTATATTATGTATTTCTTACTTGCAAATAAATCATTATTTCATAAGATTTCGTGGTGTTTTTAAATGTATTGTAAATGTATAATCGTATTTAAATGTTTTTTTACTTAATTCCACACAGATATCATCTCACTTTAAGAAGGAACTTGTGTGTGAATGTGGCCGCATCGGTTGGGCGAGGAGAAACAATACTCAGAGGATTGTGGCCACAACGATGCATCCGTAGCTAATATTCAAATTCTGCCAAATGTATTAAAAATTAAAGATTTGTCAGGTCATCTTTTGACATCTGAACATACTTTCACGAAATTTTAAGATACTTACCTATATTAAACACTTACCTAATACGGACTGTAGTTTGAGCTTACAAAATCGTTGATTTTTTTTCATTCAATTGACAATTATTGAATCTACACGGATGACTAATACTTAAAATCATTTTTATTTTTTATTGTTTTTTTTTGCATATAAAATAATATGAATGCCAATCAGGGCATCACCTCTTCGACTACTTGTACAAAAATAGGCATCTTGATTTTATAACAAAATAGGCGATTGGTCTGCCTTTCCTTCGTTATCAATTAAATTAATAACCTTAAAATAAAACCTGCTTAATTGAGGTTTTAAAAAATGTTAGTAATTCTGATATTGATGATAAAACACGCATTTATTGAACTAAATACAAATTTTCATTAAATATAATTATAATCATTTCACCAAAAAAAAACTGCCTACCTTTATATATTTTTTGCAAGCCATTATTTTCTTACATGGCAATAGCATAAATGTCAGATTTGTATTTTAGGTTATGTTTTCACATGTGTGTCTAATATTCAAATAAAGGTCTGTCATTTCATTCGTAAAAAAAATGAGAGGCGGAGGGAGAAAAGGAAGAGGGGGTGGAAGAAAAGGTCCAGAAAAATCAGGAAAGAAACGCGGTAGCTATCGGGGCTCAAACAACCGCAAGGAATCGTTCAAAAGTAAGAAAAAAGAAGTTGGTGGGAAAAAAGCCTTTTGCTTCAACAGATATCGAGACAAAAATCGACTTGAAGAAGAGGTAACAAAAAAAAGGAAATTGGAGGAAAAGATTGAGGAGCAATACGAATCATCGGAATCTGAAGAAGAAGTTGTCAATCCGATACAGCAGCTTCTGTCGACGTTCAAGAGCAATGGCAGCAAAGCTAAGAAGTCCCGCGCTGTGGATAGCAGTGACGAGTCGGGATCTGATGATGAGAACATCGATGAGGAAGTGGAACCTATGCAGGTCGAAGAAGATGTTTCTGACGGTAGTATAGAGGAAGAAGAAGATGAAATTGACGATAAGTCTGATGACGGTTCTGAAGAGGGTTCAATAGAGTTAGAAGAGGAGGCTAAGGATGAGGATGATATTCAAGATGCAAAACCAACTGAGGATGTAGAGGAAGTATGTAATAATAATTATATAATTGGTTTTTGTTGCTATATCTTAAATGGTTTTCTAACATTATATTTATTTCAATTTAAAGTGACATATTATGAACCTAGTGTTCTATAGACTAAAAACAAGCACTATATTATTTCCAGCGTTTCACGTTTTTTTGCAAATACATTTTTAACAACCCTGAAGTAGAATTAATATTTTGGTAAAGATAGTGAGTGAATTTAGTCACAACATATATTCATACTTACTATCTAGTCTGTTTTTTAAATGATTAATAGTCTTGTTTTTTCTTGTGTTCGATGTTCAAAGTAATGCTAATTTAATCACTTGAAATGCTAAATATCTAAATGATATATTTCAATAATAACCATTTAATTTAAATGAAAAAAAGCTTATATTACTAAATGTCCACTTAAGGATCCTTTGTTATTGTATTACCATGAATCTTCTTCAGCCCATATCCATCCACTGCTATATAAAAATCGCCTTTATTGCCTATCATCTCTTGAGATTTTAATCCTTTCTCAACCTTTAACTATTGCAGTACAGGCAATATTATTTGCCCATCCGGCCATTTTTTACCTACGATTCTTGGTTACCACTCCAAAACATTTATCCCTTACTAGCTCACTTGGATTTATGGCCCTCCTCCTCTTTTCTGTTTAACTACACACACTCTGTTTGGTAACTTTTATCCTCTTATTATTATCATTATTAAAGGTAAAAAATATATATTAATTATCCTAAATTTTACTTTTACCAGCCATCACAAGTTTTGTTTCATAGACATCATGCTCTTCATACAGCCTTAATAGCTTTGCAAAATAAGCATTCTTGTTTACATATGCTATCAATTTTTCTAGGTTGAAGAAGCCATAGAAGATAAAGAGATAGACGCCGACACTGAAAAGGATGACCAGCTAGTGGACAGCAATGACACATTCACCCAACACTTCAGAGATGACCTTCACGAATCACTTTTACAATCTGTTTCCAAGAAGCCGCAAATTGTCGAAACAAGCAATCTTACTTGGCCAACTTTAGGCAGACTTGTCATCCAGATACCTAAGAGTGATCAAAAGCCTGATAGCAGTAAAAGCAAAAGCAGCACTACCCTTTTAGAAGATAAAATATATGCAAAACCTGGAATACATCCTACAAGAATAACTAGTGTCAATTGGAATTCATTTAACATAAAACAACAAATTCATTCTCACATAGTTCCAGCAAATAAGGTTAATTTGATTAGAAAAGACTGTGAATTGGATGACAAACTGACGCCACTTCAAAAAGAGTTGTTTTCGGTTGTAAATAATTATCAGGATTTGTATTATCCTGAGCGGAGTTTTGGAAATGCTGAAGAGATAAGATTTGTTTACTGCCTACACGCCGTTAATCACATTTTGAAAACGAGGACCAAAATCCTTCATCACAATGCTAGACTTGCGAAAAAAGAAGAAGTTCCAGAGGAGTTCAGAGATCAGGGTCTTGTAAGACCTAAGGTAATAAATTAACCATATTGTAAAACCGACTTTCCTTCTAATATGGAATGGTTTTTGTGTCAAAAACAAAAAAATCTGAGCAAATGTATTTAAATCAAACACTTTTGTAAATATACTCTTTTCATCATTTACCTACCATGATCAAATGCTATGATCCTCGCTTGTATATCTATAGCTCGATAAAGTTAAGCATTAAGCAAAAAATAAAACTTTTGCAATGAATTATGCAATATGGTTTATTTCAGGTGATAATTGTAGTGCCATTCAAGGACTCTGCCTACAGAATAATAAAGATGCTTATTGAAATCCTCGTACCGGGCGACTCCAGTCAAGTGATTAACAAAAATCGTTTTGAAAATGACTTCACGGGCGGAGAGCTTATAATGCCGAAGAAAAATCCAAAACCCGAGGACTATGAAATGACATTTTCTGGCAACTCTGAAGACACCTTCAAAATAGGATTGTCCATCACCAAGAAGAGCTTAAAAGTAATTATTAGTTTCTTTGTATCAATCGGCATCCCATTTAAAAGTATCATATCATGGTGAATATCATCCCTTTAATCTCCACAACCGTTCACTTGCAAGTCACAAAACACTGCTCTAAATGCATTGATGTTGAGCAGCATTCTATTGATATTGATAAATGAACAATTCGCAAGCATCTTTTTTGATCTTTGGGATGCAAGTGTCATTATTCATGCTTCAAATAAGTGATATTTACCTGTTAACACATAGTTTGCGGGCAATGTTTTATACTGATGGCCGCCTGGCGCGGGCGATATTTGGGTTCGCGCGCGAGTTTTTTTAACATTTTTTAAAATTCTATAACTTAAGAAATATCCGCGATAATTTAATGAAATTTTAAATGTAACTTACCTTATTGTGCAGCAATGATAAAATGATGATAAACAAACACAAAAAAAAACAGAGAAAACAGTGTGTCAATGATGGAACGACCGAACGTTTACATAAACACTAATATTTGTTTTGTAGAAATATGAAACATTCGTACCCTTTATCTCTTCGCGGATAGAAAGAACCCCATTCTCAGTAAAAGTTGATAACAATTGTTTCGCATTGAAGGTCAAAAAAATTATCAACCCAAGGAAGTGCGTCAAGGTTTCTTGGAGCACACAAAAAATTATATATTTTTAGACATGTTTTTGCGTAGTAATAAAGCATAATAAGTTTTCCTATTTATTTGCTTACATAAAAAAAATACATTTGTTGTATGTTGTAACATTTTATGTAATAGAAAAATAATAATGCTCTGAGGTTGAACTCGAAAACAATACAAAAACGGTTAAATGGTCTCTAACGTCTCAAAATAAAATCATGTTAGTCCACAAATCACAAAAGTAAAAAAAATGTTAAAATCACTAATAAAATATTAGAAAATAGCGGGGCTTTCCCCACAAGCGTTTATTGCTTAGTACGTACCAGCTGCCGACTAAAGTAAAGGTCAATGATCTTTGTATTTTATTTCATTTTAGGACAAACAAAAAAACGCACTATCTGTATCCATTGTTTAAAGTTAATTTGTAATATTTCCTTCAAAACAGATTATGACCTTTAGCTATGTTTTGAACCAGTAAATATCAGTATTATTTTTTATATTACAACGACATCTATCCACTACACAACAAAAGCAAAAAGGCCAAGAGATTAGAAGTTTATGACGTGTTTTTTGTATACTAAATTGAAGGAAGCCGAAATGCACAAAAATGTGCACACCGCCACCACACAAGGTTTCTGAAACGCACAAATTTCTTTTTCGTAGTATCAATCCGGTGGATTGGTTTGCAGCAACAGAATCTTGCATCTCGATCTCCATTCCTCTCGGTCCTCCGCAACCCTTTTCAGCTCAGCATAAGCGCTACAATTCATGTCCTCGAATACTTGCTGTAAATACTCCCGTCTAGGGCGTATTTACAGCAAGTATTCGTGTAACACCGTAAACAATGTGTTAATAGCAATGCTTCTTTGGAGGATGATCGGTCTGTTTAATTTGATTGTCATGTATATTGACCTATTCTACATAAGTGAAGCCTAATTAATAGAAATCCCATCACATATCTTTAATTGTGGGTCTAAAATTCTTATATTGTTTACCTTTCATAATATTTCTGACAGTGAATACCACCATTCTTATTATTATTTATTTTACAGCTTTATGCAGATTTCTACTCATCAGATCTGATCATAGCTTCGCCTCTTGGCCTTCGTGTTGTTGTGGGGGCTGAAGGAGAGGAAGACAGAGAGTTTGACTTTCTCGCCTCGGCAGAGCTCTTGATCCTTGACCAGTCTGAAATATTCCTGATGCAGAATTGGGACCATCTCGTTCATGTCTTAGATCACTTCCATTTACAGCCGAAGAAAACTCACGGAACTGACTTTTCTAGACTTCGATCGTGGGCTGTCAACGGTTGGACTAAGTATTACAGGTATTTGATTTATGTGACAATTATTAATTTAAATTAGAAAAACTACATAGCAGTAGAGCTGATACTCTTATCAAGCAGCTGCCATCTCCGTGAAACCAAGTAGCATCTGCTACGATGTCCTATAGAAACACAAGCTTTAATTGTGCCGATGATTATGAAAGTGGTGTATGTCATGTTTCATTTGTTCTGAATTATTTAAAAGATTGTGTTTTGTTAGTGGTTTAAAACCGGTGAAAGTGTCAACTTCATGTTACATAAAATGGTATATTTAGATTTTTAAAATTTATGTTGGATGAAGATTAGATTGATTCACAACAATGCGGACTGAAATAAATCAATAACTCATTTTTTTTAATTTCTTGACATGCACTACTTTTATAAGTATGAGTACAATTATCAGTTAGTATTTTTCATACATGAATTTTTATTGTCTTGTTTTCTTTACAACATGTAACCAAGATGACTGGATACTTCATATGGTGGGTGTATATGACTTTTGTGTAATAATATTAGAAATGTTTCTTGAAGAGTTCTGGATAGTGTGAAGGAGGAAAGCATGTTTCTAGTAGAGTATCTTAAAGCTTACCGGTTAATTGTTCTATTATTTATTACTTGAATTTCCCCTTCTTTAAACATCGAACAACATAATATTTCATAAGGCTCCAACTTTAAGATGTCTTCTGTGAGTGAGGATAGAGCCTATTTGATATTTGTAATGAAGTTGTTTTATTATAATATTTATAATGTATAATGTTATAACATTAAGGTTATCAACTGACAATACTTGGTGAAACTGCATAATTATAATTTTAGAAAAAAAAAGTATAATGTAATGTTTATATTTTCAGGCAAACATTGATATTTTCTTCCATATCGCTTCCAGAGATTAATTCGCTGTTCAACAAAAAATGCTTCAATTATGCTGGAAAAATAAAAATACATAATCCCATGGACGCGGGAAGTATCAGACATGTTGCCGTCCAAGTTCCTCTAGTATTTCGAAGGTAAAATTAATAGTTTTAGGATCGAAAATCAAATTTATGGATCAATGGAGCAAAAAGCTTCAAAATATATAAAGTATAGCTTGTGCTGTTATTTTTTGCTTGTAATTGGCGATTCAACGATAATATCAGATTGTAAATGTATCCTGTGGCAATTTTTGAGTGCCATATTACTCCAAAAATATGTTATATGTAAGAATAACAATTTCAGAATTTCTAGCATCACAAGTAAAAGTCTTTCGCAGTAAAATTTTGTTGTCTTGATTATGCAAATAAGGTTGAAGGAATGTAATATTATTTGGATTATTTTTAATTTTTATTAGATATTTTTTTTTCCATATTCTAATTTTATTTTATAGATAATTGATCTACATGTCAATATTATTAGTAGGATTAACAAGAAGTTTTTTTCATCCATTCAGTCTATAGTTCGGTTCGAGACATGAGTGGTACTTGGTATAAATAGACTTTCGGTAACTAATAATAAAAAGCTTGTAAATAAATGTTGGCTGATTGAATCTTAATAAAATAATAATATACATACTCTGAATATATACTACAGAGACATCTATCATATGATATTTACAATGGTATATATACATCAAGTTTTGCGTATCTGTCCAGGCGGAGAATGGTCATGTGGACAACGCAGTGTATAGGACAGAGCAAAGGTGCAATGCTCGAGGTTCGAATCCCGCGTCTGCTGATATTTTTGTGAATGAATTGATGCTTAAAAATTTGATGTAGAATTGTATGTGTGTATTTAATTAATAATGTGATATATTTTTTGCAGGATAGAAGCTAAAGATCCATTATCGTCGATAGATGCTCGCTTTGATTTTTTTGTGAAGGAAATTCTTCCCCAATACAAAGACAGCATCATGGCTCACACAATGATTTATGTGCCAAGTTACTTCGACTATGTCAGATTAAGAAATTATTTCAAGAGAGAAGATATAAGTTTTACACAAATATGTGAATATTCAAAAGTAAGTACCTTTTCAAATTGGTTAGTAATATTTAATTAAAAGATTATTCTACTTTTTATTTAATTGCACTTCTGTACCACACTATTTGTACCATACTTGTTACTCAGTGTATGCTTGAACAATACAATATCAACAATTCAATACCTCCAAAAGAGATCCAGATTGTATAAAGAAAAAAACATAAATAGTGAAAGCACATTCAAAAACGAACCAATGATATTTAAGGATTTTTGAAAATTTCCTGTTCTTAATATACTTACGTTAACTGAATACATAGATATAGGTGTTCAGCAACTGTGCAAAGAGTGTATCTGTTGGGTGTGACTGCAAAAGATACTAGATCCTTTACCTCATATCTATTATTTATATCGTAGACATACATTTTTAGAAGATGATATCAGCTTTATATAGCTCTTTTAGGTTGATGCCGTAAAGCCTCGCAAAACGATCTTTTGTCTCTTATTTTTGTTCGCTCGCCTGACATGCACACCTAATAATGTTAGTTTTAATTATATAATAATACTCGGCGTTTGCATACGCCATTTTATTTGTTAATATAGTTGCTCCATTTCATGTTGGTGCAACTGTCATCTTTAATTTGCTTTTATGCCGCATTTGTCTGGGTGGCGCTGGATGTCACAGTGCTCCGGCAGTTGTCAGTTAACTCTCGCCTGACCGGCGAAATGCCATACCGGTCAGACGAAAAAATTTAGTATTTATTGAAAAAAAAAACAATTGTGCTTCAAAACAGGTTCTTTTGTGTTGTTAATCTGCTCCTGCATCCTTCCTCCACGCGGTCACGTGAACGTCACACGAACCCGCTACTTGTCGTCTTTTTAAAGACGGGGAATGTCAAAGACTTTAATTGATAGTCAGTGTAAGACAGCCTCTTGTCATCACCACGTATGTCCTCATAATTGCATTTTCTAACAACTTCCTTTGATTATTAATCACCGTTATATGTATTCATTAATTTTTCAGGATGCTAAAATAGCCCGTGCTAGGGATATATTCTTCCACACAGAAGCGCCATTTCTTCTTTACTCGGAAAGGTTCCACTTCTTCAGGAGAGTTCGCATCAAAGGCATCCGCCATATAATATTCTACCAGCCACCGACATTCCCCCACTTCTACTCTGAACTCTGTAATTTGATGCAGGTCAGTAATTTTTAAATTATAATATTATTTTTAACCTTTTGGATGCCATGACCCTGAATAGATCTAAGCAACGCCTCGTGGATTATTGAAGATTTGAAACCCTAAATGGTGTCCAATTTTAACCAATTTTTTTTCTTGGGCAGACGATAGATGTCGCTATAGACCCAAGCTATAACATTGACCGAAAATATACAGTTTTGCAAAACATTGATATGTAAAAATCAAATGTTTATCATTATTCCAAAGAGTAGAACTATTCAATCTTCAAAAAAAGTTCTTGTATAGATATTCTGTACAAGTAAAGCATGGTTCATTAAGAGTATGTAATACACACCATCTTTTTTAACGCGATAATTGGTTCCAAAAAAGGCGTATAAAAAATCATAAATTTTCTTATAATTCAATGAATCGGCTTCGACAATCAAAATATCGCTTTAAAAAGTAGCAATTAAATCGAGTAAAAAGAAAAGGCGTCATCCAAAAAGTCATGTAAAATAGGAATGCTTGTCCTACCGAATATTTAATCCGTTTTCATTCATATCAAAATATAAAATATATATTTTTATGTAAATAATATATATTATTTTTACTGCATATTTATTTATTATATGAGACTTTCCTTTCCCATTCATACACGATAATATATAAATGTGACATAAAAGTAGTATTATTATAGTAAAAGAAGTAATATTTAAATGATTATTAAAATTTATTTTATTATTTTGTGATATTACAGGAAGCAAATCAAAATAAGTATGGCGGCAGTGAAAGTAACATGACAGTGACGGCATTGTACACCAAGTATGACCTTCAACAACTATCAGCTATTGTCGGCTCCGAGAGGACCATGAATATGTCGCAGTCCGAGAGGAATACTCACATGTTTATGACTGGTGGATAATAAAATAATCTTCCAATAGGACTTCTCACACAAACAATATAAATCACATTATTTTGTAAGAAACAGAGTATTACAATCATAATGATGTGTATAACTGTCTCATTCAAACACATTGTTGTCATGATAATAAAAAATACTTTAAAAAATAAGAGACAGATACAAGGATATAATGTTTGTATCATAATCATCAGCCTATGTCCATCCACTGTTGAACGTAGGCCTTCCGCATGAATGTCTATCCGTTTTTAACCTCTGCCCCTCACATCCAGACATGTTAACTCCCTTCTTTTGATGTTGCAGTTCATTTTGCATATGTTTATATGGTTCTCTTTAAGTATACATGTAATTCATATCGCTCGTGTGGGATCTCTAAATGTTAAAAATTAAGATGTAAATATTATAATATAGTTATTTACTACAATAAAAATAAAACATACATTTATTTTTGATTATTTGTTTAATTACTTTTATTCTATAATATTCCGTTAGTCTCTAGTATGGGATTATCGATATCTTAAAAAATGATTAATATCAACTTGTCAACATTAATAAATGTGGTGATGTTAAAATAATGAAATGTTTACAGTCTTAAATGTTATGGGATATACTGTCGGACTTTTTGGCTTATAAATTTCAGTTAGTCCGCATAATCAATAAAAAAAAAATTCAGTATCTCACACCTAAAATAATAAAAACATAGAATAGAATATACAATCATGAAGAAAACATTGAAATAAACACTTTTAATTGTAATGAATGAACAATTCATATGACAATTATTCCATGACCAAAAAAACAGACAATTTCTCGAGTATCCAATAATATATTTTAAAATTAATTTTTGGTCATTTTTTAAGTAATATAATGGAATATTTTATTAATTTTATTTTTTATCATAAATAACAATATAATTAATTGATGATTTCATTTAAGGACAGTCTATGTCCACACGAGCTGAACTAATGTATCTAAATTGAAAATAAATACCTATACAAATTATTATAACTGAAAATGTGTGTCACTTTCCAATAACAGATGCAACACTCAACATTTATCGCTATTGTAGGCGGCTGTTTATATGAGTCATAAAAATTACTAGTTACATTTCCTTATTGTCTGTAGTGCAAAAGGGATTTTAAGATATAATAAACTATATAAATTATCAACGCCTAAATATCCTTTGTAAAACGGACAAACAGTAAAATATATCATAACATTAGATTCACTTAACCCTTTCGTGATTTACAACCAGGCATAGATCATCCCATATTTGACATAATGAGATCATGTGTATTTTGAATCATAGCAATTTATATTCGTTTTGGAATCCATAGTTTTACACAAATTATTTGTGTCAATCAACTGAAGCAAGATAATATCCCTAATTCATTTATGCCATTCCCTTTGTGATTTGTATCCGTCCCTTACAAGTGACCCACATTAGGCTGCCTGCCAGCCGCTAGTCGAGGGAGCTGCTTCTATCAACCGTCTATCAGCTTAGTATCTAAACAAAATTTCATACAATAACATAATAATAGGCTATATGGATTTTTAATTTTATTAGAATATTATTTTATTATTTCAATATTAAAATCACTTTAGTAGATCATTTTCATATTTTAATATTATTAATAATTAAATATACATATACTATACGGAAAATTATTTTTTCGTCCAAACACAAAATAACGGCAGGCGGGATGTGAATGTCTTAAAACTATGCTAGCCGATCTATTAATCTGCTTTGATGGAAACACACCAATCCATTTTAGATCTATAGTATATATTCAAAGTATGTATATTTTTATTTTTTTATTATTCAATCAGTCCCCGCCCCATATGACTGAATTTTTTTTTTGTTAATGTGTCATGATCAAATTTTTAAAAACACTATCTATGCTACTAATCACATCATTATATTCGTACCTGAAAGCCATAAATGCTGAAATGATTTTTAGCAGAGACAAGTTATGAACATTTATATTATCATAGACCTTATAGTTATTTTTAATTTTTTTTGGATTGATTTTTTAAACATAAAAAATATTACAAAAAATAGTTGCGCGTAGTACTCTGCAAATTACATACAAGTTTAGATCAAGTGAAGAGACAAGAATGAAAAAAACAAGAGTCTATATCATGTTGGCATGCATAATTGCAACGAGTTCTTTGATGTAGTTTAACAGCAAGGCACCGTCAGAACTAAGCAACAGTCCAGAAAGGTCCTCCCAAGATATGGCAGAGACTCCCAGGTGACACGTCTCCTGTTCTTATGGATGATGCACTCCATCAGAGATTTTTTTACCGTCTGTTGTATGCTAGGATCACACGGACAAGCTTTCCAAGAAGAGGGGCCAAACCTTTTTAGGAATTCTCCAAATAAAACATCACAGATAGGTTTTAGTTTCCACTTCCAGCATAAGAACTTCAACTACATAAAACTTTTTGACTTTTATTTATTTATATATATATATATATATATTTTATGAAAAACATACAGGAGAATAACACCAGATGGTGATAGTAATTCTGAAGTCTGTGGAATTATATGACGCTTACCATGCTGCATCTGGCTAAGAGCTTCATGTGGAGTTATGATCCGCCAACGTCATAGACTACAGCCCGAGATTCACGCATCATCCTTATTATTATAGGAATTTACTATGAATGGGTGGTCTTCGCGTGATGACTTTCGTCTACCACCAATTTTAATTAATAGGCTATGACTGGCATTTTACGGGTAAGGGATCAAATATAAACCAACCGGGGGTATTTTAGAGCTCAGAAATTGATTTTTTTTTTAATCTCCGTCGGGGATCGAACCCACGACCTTTGGCTTTCAAAACAAGCGCTTTGACCATTGAGCTATACCAGCAGGCAAATAGTCACAATTATAACGTAAATATACATTACTTGTTTCAGTTAAAAATCACTGAAGTATTTATGGATTTCATGTACAAATATAATGCCTATCTTATAAAAAATACATTAATCAAAATTTAAGTTTACTTACTAATATAATGATTGACAGTAGTTTTGTTCTATTAGGTAAAGCTAGGACTAAGTTTGTAAAGGTTTTTGGTGAGTGTGTCAAGAAGAATGCTATTCATTTCACTAGTTAGCCTATTGGACTTTTCCGGCGGTGGTTCTGAAGGCGACGGCGATTGCTGCTCAGTGGCGCTGAGACTTGTGGTGTCGATGGTGATGGATTCCGCTCCATCTTCCGTGGTGTTGGTCTCCAAGAACGGATTGTCTATCTGGAACGGAAACGTGACCGTCTCCGCTACTCGATCATTGTCTCTGTCTGAAAACAAAAATTAAAGCATGTAACTTCAAACCTGTATTAAAAAAGAATTTATTTTAAATTTTGAGACCCGTTTTTACAATTAAATAAAATTCGATTTGAAAAAAAAGTCTCGGTTAGTTAAGTCCAACGTAGGAAGAACCCTGTGACACATTTATTGCCCTGTGCTGAATATCGTCCGATATAACGTTGTAAAAACGTTCACTACCTATATTAATTTTATCAACATTAACAAAAGCTTCTCTTCTTATATATAATAAGTTATTTAGTTAAGTTATAACAATATAATAAGCCTAGAAGAATAGTATTAAATTTGGTAATATTATAAGTATAAAAATAAATAATCGTAAACGACACTATGAATATACTCGAAACGATATGTGCTAAAAAGGCGGATTAATGATATTTAATTATTGTAGAATAATATATACGACAAATAATGTTTTTATTGATAGAATCCGGAAAACAATTCTTTCCGTTTTTTGTTTTTGGGGAGTAGGTATTCTAAATTTAAACATGAAGCTTCAAAATTTAATATAGTATCTACTTAACTAAATCTATATTAATAATACTAATAATCCTGGTAAAGGACAGCAATATTTATTATTATGCTCGATGAAATAGTACGGACCCATTGACAGATATGTTTTTACGTATAATATGGCTAAAGTCACATAAAGATTGATGTGCGCGCGTTATGTTAGCTCTCCACAATTTATTTGCGAATTTATATTTAGGTATTCGATTCGTGATTTCATTTAGGTATTCGAATCATTAGCAATTCATTCATCCCGATTACGTATCCGATATTTTTTATACACTTAATGTTTTATGGGAGGGCAAGTTGTTTTAGGCTAATATTTTTTTACGTGTTATATATTTTATGGAAGGAGGTGGAAAACTTGTCTACTTTTTATTAGGTTTTAGGTACCTTCATATAATATTTATTATCATACTTGTTTTATTAAAATATATATAGGTATATATTTTATTTTTGAGTTTGGAATTCATTTAAAATATTAAGTATAAAGATTCTTGTCTTGTTTTAATGACCGTAACCATTGTTTACAACCTTACATCAGTGATTTTATACTTGAAAAAAACTGAATAAATACGCAAAATATACGAAATCATGGTGTTGTTCATGGAAACGTCAGTTACACAACATGATCCATAGTAAAACAAGGTAAATTTACACACGAGTCGATTTAAAACATAAAATACCATGTTTTTGAGTAGATAAATAAATCGTAGATAAGCACCAACAATGAATTTGTCTCCAATATTGCGAAACGTTTTATTACTTTTGTAAAAAGAAAAGCTTTGTTAATAATTTTAAAAATAAAATATACGTAGTGACCTCGTAATTGTTAAATATTGATAGTAATTACGATAAACCACCAAATTTATGCTT
This sequence comes from Glossosoma conforme, assembly GCA_022606575.1. Classification (NCBI taxonomy): domain Eukaryota; kingdom Metazoa; phylum Arthropoda; class Insecta; order Trichoptera; family Glossosomatidae; genus Glossosoma; species Glossosoma conforme. The sequence goes on from JAGTXR010000089.1 coordinate 1,719,260, forward strand.
ATTTTCATTACATTAAAAGCGGAAACAAAAGATTACCTGAATTTAAGGATTTTAATTGTTTTGTTTTTATACAACTATTTTATTCTTCTCATATCCGTTACACATCTGGAACATATGTTCACCACATATTGCCGCCCTCAGTTCTGTTACTTTCCATTGTACATGCCGCATCCCAAGATACATTTGCACCCAAAAGTCCACTTAAGAACATATATAGTTTCTGACGACTTCCAGGGTAGAAGCCTGGAGACATGAAGAGACGGCTTCTGTATTATCCGAGTCGGCCGCTGTAGTTTCCGAGGCATATTTTAAATAACTTGTTAATCGGACTTATCAAAACGGAAAGGGAAAACGACGCTCCCGAGGCCTGAACCATTTGGTCCAAGAAGTACATCAACTCGATCAACGACACGCGATTAACCGCAGGTCATCCAAGTCTTGATCCGCGTCCAATGTTGCTTAACTTCGACGTCTAATTAGTACTGCGCTTACTATTGCCTATGTAACTTGCATCTGACCACATATAAAAATATCAGTCCATAGTTTAAACAAATATATTAGCGCTACATTATTTCAAAAACTCCGAGACACAAGTACTTAGAAACATCAAACGCCGTTATTGCAGAATACATATATAATTTCGAGTTTTGTATAGTTTTAGTACATATTTAGTTATTCGATTTAGCCCGCAATATTAAAAGAAAATAGCATATTTTTCATAAGTAGATTCGTTTATTCTCGTAGTTTGTTAGGGGCAGCTAGACATACAATTCAGCATAACAACACTGAAAGATTTCAATGATACTCTTCCAAAAATAAACATACACTCGACCGCATTTTCCTTTACGTACCAAATACGGGGAACAACTGTTTTCTGGGGTGATTCAAGCATAGACAACACCCGTTCTACGAAATCATTATTTTAGAAACAAAAGTTGATAAATATTTACATCAATAATAGCATTAATTAACGTTTAATATAGTGACTTTTCTAAATAATATAAAATTTTGTCGTTTACATGTCGTGAAAGCTTTCATTGACATATATCTTTAATAGCTTATATTAAAATATATGCATTTAATATACATACTCGTAATAACTCTGATTATCCAAAGATAAACATGAAATTAATATCTACCAATAAAATTAGAAATCTAGATCATTTAAGGTGTTTTTTACGAATGGTAAAATAAGGTTTTCACCATGCTTAAACAATCTCTTGGTGGCTTACATTATATTTGATGTAAATATTTGTATAACAAAGAAGTGTTTTTTTTTAATACTAAATCCATTTGTAAAAACATTTTCATAATATTATAGATTCATCGGAGGATTTCATTACTAGAGGTGTACTTTTAAAGGTATCCAATTAAACTGAGGGCTTCGTCTCTGACCGCTTCGTACTTCAAAACAATTAAAAATAGTTCAAGTTTGTACTAATAATAATAATAATAAATAGGGAAATAACATGTTTTTCAGTTCTGAATCAAGTAAATATAGGGTTAAAAGTAGATTTCTAAGGCTTTATTATAAACTTTTTTTAACCTTATCCGCTCCATATTTGGGCATATGGACACATTAAATAATCGTTTCATAGTTCTGTAAGCTAAGGTTGTCTTTACCTTGTTCCAGAATAACTTTATACCCGGAGGTCAACATGGGAGCATAGATAGTTCCCGGGAGCCTCCAGGGTAAGAGCCCGCGAACTTGTGTAGACTGCGGCTTTAGTACCAGAGAAAAAATTGGGTGTTCAATAATCAGCGTTTGTACATAGATCAGATGATCAGCCCGACGCTCCCAAGGGCTGTTTTTTTTGTCCTTAAGAGGTGGATCAACCCTATACACGCCCCCTCCCATTACAAACATGATATTGAATGCCTTGTATCTGAATTGGTAACAACTGTCAATTAGATATAAAAGGGCGGCAATTATTTGATAATCTTTTGATAAATTGTATTGCTGTCAAATGAGGATTGTATACGTTTTTAAATTTATTATTTGAAATTATATTATTACAATAAAATTCACACTTATAACTACAATAAGATATTTTATTTTTAGTTATTAGCACTTTATTTTTTGTCATAAGCTTAGCGTATTATTTATATTCAATATTTTGTGCGCATTTCTATTAAAGTAATGTGCTGATATAAGTGTATATTCACAAAACTATACATGTTCAACTATGTATATAAATTTATCTTCGGCACCTGTTACTAAGGAGTTTCATAATTTACACAGGATTGTGATGTGATTTCCCATAAAAATCTATTATATTATTTACATTAAAAGTGATTGTGATGAATATTTAATTTTTTTTTATTTTCTAGTCAGCGGTGATTATTTTTCTAATGTGCAATAATAAAAGTGACGTCATTGAATTATTTAGTGGCACGTCTACACAAAAATGTGCGTAAAATATAAAAACACATTTCAAGAAGTAGATTATTTACTTACAGTTAAATTTCATCGCCAAGATATTTATTTTAAGTTACCTTTTACTTTTGATAAATAAGTTGAATCATCGAGCAGGTGTGTGCTGTAACATTTTTTTATTCCAAAAAAGATTACTTTATTCATGTGCTTATATTATTTAATTAATTATTAAGTAATAAATAAATAATTTAAAAATATTATTGTATTACTGAAGAAAACAATCTAAAAACGCATTGTTTGATACATTTAATTGAATTTAATATATGTATTATACATCCAGATAAACATACTCGTAGTTATGCATACTACGTATGAAAACCCCTATTATTTGGACCAAATTACAAGCACATTTTTTATATCTCAATATAGTATTCTCGAGTTTAAAAATTGATTTTAAAGTTAGATTTAATTTTCCGATGATATTTTTTGACAATTGTCACTTAGTATGCATTTTTATTTTGTTTGTAAATAACTGAAAAAATGCACTTTTGAAGTAAAAACCTTTTTCAGATTTTCGTAAAAAAAATCTTCACCTAGAGAGAAAATTTAAAAAACAAAAAAAAACGATTAAAGATTCGCTTTGACTTAACTTCAGTAAATTTTCTCATGAGGTTAACAACCAGTTTAGACACTCAAAAACTTTAAGCTGTTCTATATGTTTTCTTTGTAATCCATTTATTCTTCTTTGATGCCTTCTTGAAAAACGTGCGCATCGGATTTTAAGATACACGTGGAGTGAAACAAGTAGTATTTTATATTTTTATAAAATAAACCAAAAATAATGTACATACATTAATTTTCCTGTAATATAATTTAAAATACGAGCGTTATGTAACGTGATATCATCAAGTGATTCAATATCTGTCCATAAAGTATTTAATTTATTTTTTACAATTGAAATATGCATGTCATATCGTTCATAATAATTGTTTATTTGTATTCAATTAATCCTGAAAAAAAATGTAAATAAAATCATGTTATTAACATTGGAGGTTGTGGGTGGAGGGATCACGTGAGGTGACAGGTGTCGGTAATAAGCTCAGTGTAACTAAGTGTAACGTACCGTGACTTTCTAAGCATCTAGGAAGTGCAGTGGGTTTTCTATTAGTTACATTATCGGCCCGCAGCTCCACAGAAGTGGCCCCCGCCATCTCCAACTTCACAGTCTTCGGGGCGCCCGGCAGTTTCCAGAAGAAAACGTAGTAAAGAGATAGGATTATTGCAGCGAGCGATACCGAGAATATGTAGATGATGACCGTCAAGATGCGAACCATCTTCTTGTTTTGTTTTGGTTCGTAAAGGCGGTCTTTGGACTCATCTCCTGCGAATTTAATTTTTTCTTCTGTTGAAGGCGTCGAATGCAGCTTTTCGTGGACGCTGTTTTGGCGATAGGAGCCGCTCGCCGATCGGACACTGTTGCTTAAGTTCGACTTGTAACTCATTCCGGCTGTCATCTGTGAGAGTATTTTTTTCGAAAACGTCTCTTCTTAGTTGCGATGCTAACAGAGCAGTGACCCGTAGCGCTATCGATATGCCCTATATACGAAATGCCGTTGCGAGATCGATCCGAACTAAATGCACCCGCCCGCGCTGCGCTTCGGGTTAACGCCCAACTGAAAAAAACAACTCAAATTCACGTTACGTTAATTAATTTTCACTTGTTTACACTGTATCACACAAATTTACGTTAATATCGTAGCCGCGAATTTAGGTGTCGCCGTACTTATTTTTATTAAAAAGTTTAACCGCGCAATGCCGATTCTGTCAGTTGTTGTTTATCAAAACCGACCGCTCGTGAGCTATTTCTGGTCTACCCGCTTTAATGATCATTTACCGAGACGCCGCACTTTAAAACAAAATATTTTTCTCCAAAATATTTGAAAACAATTTTCTTCACCGTTCGATTATTATTCAAGCGCTGAGCTTTACGTTTTCGTGAATTGGGTCAACTTATCGTATTATTGTGTTGTGTATTGACACGTGTTTTTGAAGTAGGTAGATTTCCCAGCTGTCAACGCGAACGTAACGTTGCGTATAACGAAGGTTTACCGGTCGTAAAGTGCATTTGTTTTGAGTCACTTGTTTGCTTTCGTTCGACCAGGGGGAGCTTTAGTTCTGGGGGGACGATGGCTCTTTTCTCGTACTTGCAAATACCGCGAACCGGTGTTGTTTTGTTGTTTGACAGAAGAGTCGGTCGCTGTTCGCAGCGGCCGAATACAACGAGAGAAAATCAATAACGCAAAGATGTACGAAAAGGCTGCGCGATAGCCCCAAACTATAGGATTATTACTAAACTTTTTTCTTATTACCATCTATGTTTCATAATTAAAACATATTTATAACGTACAAATGCAAGCGTTTTAAAAATATATTAAATTATTCATACTTAATAAACATTTAAAATACGATAAAACTCAAAAAATAAGTACTTAATTACATTTATTTTTTATAATCCTTTTTTTTATGAAACGAGATGTTATAAAGTTATTTATAATTAGAAATCTAATACTTTTACTTGCACCGATGAAATTTACTTTTTTAGAAAATGCCACGGGAATCGAAGTAAAATAAAAAATACTAAAATGTTAATTAAAAAACACCCTTCACAAATACTAGCACAACAAAGAGGGATAGCTGTCGCATCATATTTAGGATGGCGGCATTTCGCCGGATTGGAAAAAATATAAAAATAAATATTAATTATTTCCATGTAAAAAGTAAAAAGTAGTATCAATCCGGTGGATTGGTTTGCAGCAACAAGATCTTGCATCTCGATCTCCACTCCTCTCGATCCTCTGCAATCCTCTTCAGCTCAGCATAAGAGCCACAACTCATGTCCTCGAACACTTGCTGCAAATACTCCTGTCTACGGCGCCCTCTAGAGTTTCTACCCTCAACCATCCCTTCCACAATGTCGTGAAGAAGATCATTATGGCGCATGATATGACCGATTCATCGGGCTCGTCTCTCTGATATGGTTCATACTAGGTGCCTATCTTCCTTATTTTACTTATACTCTTTTTCCTTCCAAAAGAGTATGTAAATACTCGTATATTGGTTTATTTGGGAGCTTTTATGCCCACCATTTTTTTAGAATGGTTTATGAAATTGTTATTTTAATTTGATTTACCTATGCATAATAAAACACCTTGGTAGAAAAAAAATCTTATCAAGCCACTATCTACATAGCGTAGGATTGCCCAGAAATTTCAAAGTTTTCAAGAAATTTAAAATGTCCCACAAATCTCGAAGAAAACGAAAAATCTTTCGTAAGTCTTAGAAGTGAATGATAGGGATATATTAAAGTTATTCGTTTGTTAGTTCCTAATTAAAAGTATAAAGTTTTAACGAGTATGTACTATTTTATTGTAATTCAACGTTCTACATTTCAAATAACCTAAAAAATAGCGGAAATTTATCAACATTAGTTAGGTATTTTATTCATAGAACTTGTTTCCGAATCTTAAAATAGATTTGACATTATGACATTTTCAATGAAAAATAAAATTAAATAACTGCAGAGTTTTCTGGCTAAGTGCGAATTTATTTATAATATTTTAGATAAACAAAGAATGAGTTTTTATTCACCTTTTCAGTTTGACTAATCACTTAACATATACTGTCATCGTACATGGTAAATAAATATTAGGTAATAAATACATTTGACGATTTACACGTGTCAAGAATACAAAAACATGCTGTTACATAATACATATAAACATTATTATTTGTTTGTATTATGCATGTAATTATGTGTTGAAATATTATTTTGTGTCTCAGGCGGATGATCAGTTTTATTGTAAAATAATGTCGCAACGCAATAAAATTGAAATTCAATAACATTTAAATACATACAGGAGAATACCGACAGATGGTGATAGTAATTCTGAAGTCTCATCTGCGGAATTTTATGACGTTAACCATGTTGCATATGGTTAAGCGCTGCATGTGGAGTGTTGATCCGCCAACGTCATAGACTACAGCCCGACATACACGCATCATCCTTATTATTACAGGAATTTACTATGAATGGATGGTCTTCACGGGACGACTTTAATCTACCACCAATTTTAATTAATAGGCTATAACTGGCATTTTACGGATGAGGAATCAAAGTCACACAAACCGGGGATATTTTTAGAGCTCAGAAATCGATTAAAAATCTTTTTGATTTTAATCTCCGTCAGGCATTGAACCCACGATCTTTGGCTTGTCAAGCAAATGCTTTGAGCCTTGAGCTATACCCGCCGGTAAATTATTAATTAATATAGAATTATTAATTCATTAAAAATATACATATATAAATAGAGGTACTTATCATTCAGTTTTAAGAAAAACAAAGCAATAAAGACAAGCAACAAATGATCCCAATGCTTATCAAACAAACGACTCCAACAAATTATTCTTCCAAACAAATTGGCGGAGCTCGTGTCTGAACTGGGCCTCCCCTGCGTGAAATATATCAGCAACTATGAACAACATAGGAATATCACGAGTGTCCTCCATCAAAGACCTTGGTATAGAGTTTGAGAGCAGACTGACGTTCCATGCGCACATTGAAGCTATGTGTGGTAAGGCACTTAAGATGCTTGGTTTTGTATTACGAAATGGCAGGGTTTTCTCGAGCACACACGTAATGGTAGTGTTGTTTAACTCATTGGTCCGTAGCATACTCGAGAGCGGATCTATCATTTGGGCACCCCATGAGTTGAAATATAGCCTCATGTTGGAGAGGGTACAGAAGAAATTTCTGAGATCTCTCTACATGAGGGTTTATGGATACTATTCGTGGCTGTATCCAACTAATTTCATACAGGGTATGTTGGGGTACATTGAGTTGAGGACAAGAAGGGATATGTGCTTAGGTATGCATTTCTTCCGACTGTTGCGTGGCGTGTTCGGGAATCCTGAAATTTTGATGAATATCGGTTTGTGTGTCCCCGATAGATATCTGAGAATAAGGAAGCATAGATTGTTCGCTCTCCCTAAGAGTAACACTAACCTGCCAGAGACTATGCCTCTTGGGAGAGAGATCAGACTGTTTAACCAAATCGCCTCGGATGTTGATATATTTCACGTAAGAGAGGCCCAATTCAGACAAGAACTCCAAAAGTTTCCTTTGAGGGATAATTGGTTGGCGTCGTCTGTCTGATAAGCATCGGGACCTTCTGTTGCTTGTCTTTATTGCTTTGGTCATAGTACTTAATCATAAGTACCTATTTTTGTATATATTGTATTTTTTATTTTTATTTTTTATTGTACTTCAGAAATTAATTGAGTTAGTATAATTTGTAATGTTTCTGAAAGGAAAAAATAAACAAAATAAACAAAACATCCGAGGCTATTTGGTTGAACAGTCTGATCCCTCTCCCAAGAGGCATAGTCTCGGGCAAAATGACTGACACACTTCGTACCAACGATTAATATATTATTTCTTTCTAAAGAACTGACAAAGATTTTGTAAGCGCCAAAAGTAACATAAGATTCCTGACAAAATTAGCAAATTAATATGCGGAATTATTTTTATTACGACCGTGATATTCGAAAATAAACTCCTTTTCGCTTAGTTTTTTTGCTTACATTCTTGGTGTATGCAGGCCGACCAATATACTAGCCAAATACTAATTGAAGACTTTTATAGAATTGTATAATGGCAACGTTGCAAGACACAATTGAAAAATTATCTAGGTATTCGGATTTTTTATTTTATTTTTTAGAATATATTTCAATACTGTAATACTTCTTCGATAATTGATATATACCAATATTTTAATAATTTGATACACACATACAAATCTATATCAAATATTATTTTTTATGACATTTCTCTCGTCTATTCAGGAGAAAAAGAAACGACAGACGCTGGGACTCGAACCACGAACTATGCACCTCAGTTATATTATATACACCTCGCAAACAACCATAACTGATTCCTCTACCTAGTGACTCTAATGACGCCTTATGAATGAAAAATAATAATGATTGTGAATAAATGAAGTTTAATGGAAACTTAATAATATAAAAATAAACCCATTTAATTTACAGCAAGCGACATCTGTTATTATACGAAAGTATAAATTATATTATTACGTCAAATTTCTCAAATCATTAGGCAGAGAAAGTAGTTATGGTTGATTTACATTTTTTTTTCCTTCAATGACATTACAAAATATATCACAATTTAATTCGTTATTGAAGTACTAACGTAAGTGTGGCGATGTAAATGTATTGACGCATTCAGTGTCAATGACCTCACACTCAGAATAAGTGTCGGATACATATGCAAATAGTTAGGATTTGTGACAACAAAAACCATGTCATAAGTATATCATGCGCTATGCATATAATAAAACTGAGGTGCATAGTTCGTGGTTCGAAGTCCAACGTCTGCCGTTTCTTTTTCTCCTAAATTATCGAGAAAAATGTCATAAAATATGATATGTTTCTCGTCAATTTATTCGTTCTTCAACTATATCCAAACAAATATGTATTGGTTATATTAAAATGTTGTAAATATATTGTATAATACTTATAACTGAGTCTGGAACTGCCTAACGAGATAGCGCATGAAGATACTTAAATTTGGGTCCAAATTGAACCAATCATGTAGGAAAATGTGCAGGTTTTCGTATTTGCTTTGCTTTTGAAACGAGCGGTGAGTTATTTTTATAGGACGGTTTGGCTTGTCAATCGATACAGATTTATTTTTCGTATACAATAAATTATTGCATTTGTAGGCGCTCTTGTGTATCCAAAAAATGCTGGCTTTACTAATTTAAAGGCGATATTTAATCTCATTAAGTAAAAGCAAGCTGAATGTAACCAAGTAACGGTTATTCAAGCCCAAGATAATCATAATTTTAATTTAAAATTATAATCAACAAAGAAGACATATTAAGTTTTATTTCACAACATAGAAAGTCTGTAAACCTGTGTGAACTAATGTAATTAATAATAACCAATACGTGTATTTACAACCTATATAATCGACTGTTGTTGAAGAGTTTGCTCAGTGGCGAAAATGGACCTAGATTAGTTTGAAACACAGTCACTAAAAATAAAATAATTTGAAAGAAAAAAGTGTCTTGAGCTTGTTAATTTTATTTTTTATTAAAATTAACATGCAATTATAATGTACTTGTGCTGTTTCACAAATAATTATCAATTAATAATCTATACGTTACTCAAAATAATCATAAAAATAAATGTTTTCGTGAGAAATACGTAGAAACTTCAGTATTATTCCGATCGAATTTATCGAATTCTGGCGTTTATAGCTTGCATTCGTGTTGTGATACGTAGAGAAACAGGAGCAGTACGTTTCTATATTATTACTTGATTCAACTTACTATTATCACTTTTAAACAATGTTCACACATACCTGCAGTAGAATATCGAAATATGAAGACGGAGAAATTTCATGTGTGAATAATATGGCATGTGTTATTTTGATGACACATTTTATCTTGAAAACATGTTTATTTATTTCATTCCCAATTTTTCATCAATCCAAAACATTCAAAATGATTTTATATACATGTCAATTATAAAATAATATCTGTCACTCGATGACATAATGGTATACGTATCGTTTTATACTTCATTGCGAAAGCACTTCCGGCCATGCATATAAAAATCTTACGAAAATGCTCTAAGTGGATTATCGTTACGTCACACGCTAGTGGACGAGCTTTCGTCCAATTTTCTTAGAGGTTTACTGAACGTTTTTACGTAAGTCTATTGGGTATTAAAACAGTGGTGAAGTCTCGATTATGAAACAACATAATTAACATATCTTATTTAATATTCGTTTAAATATTTAAGAAATCAAAAGATTACACATTAAAATATTCTCCAAATTTTTAAGTTAACGTAAATCCTATAACCATTTAAAAATGCTTATAAATTCATTATTAATTGCTTGAACTCACGATCTTTGGTAGGGTACGCAAATGCTCTACCTTTAAGCCATACTATCCAGCATTCAATATCGCTTTTGCATGATGTATTAGTCTAATAATTAATAAATTAGCTCCTAGTGTACTCCAAATAAATTTACAAAGAGAACCGACGGCTTTATTGGTGCAATTTGTTTAATCTATAAATTTCAATGGGCGTCGTTATTCGCTGCTGATGTGAATTTTTGGCGCTGAATATTTGAGAGTGTTCGCAAGTCCTGGCTCTGTAAGGCTGACTGCAATAACGCTAATAACATCCAGACTATTTCTGACGTTATGGGGCTCTGGCAGACCACGGAATCGTCTTAACCGAACTGCTTGCTAACTTTATTGGCGTTCGGTTAGGCAGATTATTGACAGACAGACGTTAAAGTCAACAGCGTCGACACTGGATTATGTTAACGAGTTAATTTACTGCACTTTAGTGGGCCATTAAAGCCCTCATATTAAAACGTTCATTTTTTGGTTTGACGTAAAAATAAATGAAATGTTGATTAACGAAAATCAAAGACTCGGCTGTGTTTTCAATGTGTATAGGTAAATTTTGCACCTTCAGTCCTCTAATTAGATTCCAAGTAACAAGACGCATGATTTCTCTTTATTCCATGCTCGTATCTCTTGCTGGTGCATATGCTCGCAGAAAATTGACACAATAAAACTCTGTGAACCACCATGGTCCTCTTTTCGTCCCAAATCAGTTCTGAATCCTAATAAAATTCTATGTATACTCGTAGTTAATGGTATTCAGGGCGGCACGTCTTTGATAGCTTGAAAAAACTGATGAGGTTTATTCTCCCTTACAGTATCGTGTCCTAGCAAGGCTCACATTCATTTCTTGATCATAGTATGGAATGTTACCGAATCCGCTTGCTCATCTCATGTTTCAACAAAACTTCAAACCAACCGTGTACACCACAAGCACCTATTGACAAAACTTAATACGACAGCTTATTTTGATAGATAATAGCTACGAGTTCCAAATATTGCTTATGGAGTTGCTCTTAGTGACTTGTATAGTAGACCAAGATATCTGAAACTCTCAACCGTCTTGATAATCTGAGTACTGCTGGTGTGTACCCGATATACATCTAGACAGAAACGTTTGTTTATTTATATGTTTAACGTGATTGCCTTTAATGTCAAGAAAACATTAAGGATTGCGAGCATAATGATAACCCCTAATCCTAATGAAAACACGAAACATAAAAAAACTTGTTTATTCACCTAGAATCTACATCTTCAGATTCACGTCCTTGTTTTCACCAAACACAAAGATGATATTTCACGTGGCAATATTCCGTACATGTACGAGTATATCGAATTCGGGTATTCTATTTGTGGAGAGAATGAGACTCAAAACATTTAAAAGTGAATTTATTATTGATTGCACTAATTTTTTTTAACATCTCCTCAACTTGAACTCGAGAATTCGCACTTCAAAAATAGATACGTTATCCCCATGTCTACTGATAATACGAGTACTTATGAATCTGTATTCTTAAGTACTCGAATAATATTCCGTTTCAGAATCTTAAAATATCAACTTAAAATGTTAAGCTTTCGATGGTTTTTTCAATGCTAAACTATTATAATTAAATTTATTTAATTGTGAATTTAATTTATATATTTACAAGTTCTGATATATCCAAGAATGCCCTTCATAATAGTTATCTATTTATTCACAGTAAACATTAATTTTAAGACCTTTTCAAAATATTAAATAATAAATATAATTTTACCTGCTTTTAACAAAGATCCTGTCACTAGAGTAATCACTGTTTATAAATATGAAACCATGGTTTCGTGCACGGTCTTTCACGGTTTTTTCTTCTGTACCTTATGATTAAACAATTCCTGATATATAGTGATACCAAAAGGGGTATTCAATAGAAACAACACCACTTAGAGGTTACGCTTATTTACGTCCCATAAAAAAAATACGAAAATGATCTTTAAGCTAAGAGATACGCTAGTGAAATGCACTTGCGGCTATTCCACGGACAAGAAAAGCAGTCAAAGAAAATCACTCTTGGTCTCGAATTCTGTCTAGGTTGGCGTTATACTGAAAAATATTAAAAGAACAAACGCTGGCAAACAATTAAAAACAACTGAAGAAAAAAAAATATCGAAAAACAAAATTCAAATTTTGTTCCAAATTTAAATCCTTATATATTACGTTGAGAATATTTTCCAAGGACTTTTCGCTCCCGTTGAATAAGAGATTCGTTGCCAACGTCACACAACTGATGTTTGGTATCAATGGAATGTTTATAAGTATTGTACAAAGTTTTTTATTTCTGCTTGCATGCTGATAATGTGATGTATGGAAATGATTAAATTATAAATTATTGCTTACTTGTTCGAAATAATATTGTTTATTCCACGACAAAATTTAAACATATATATATATATAACTTCTCAAAGTTAAAAATGTTTTAATATTTATTATCAATGGTAAATGTAACAAATACATAAGTTTAACATTGTAAACATGTCCGACAGATATTTCCTTTTCTTCTTTATTTGCACAGTAGCTAAAGCAAATCGCAATCACAAATTTCCCCCACACCTGCACCCGGAACTCCGCCTGTAAATACTGTGCATAGTTCCCGACGGTGTACAAGACAAAAAATCTAGGGTTTGTAAATAAGACATTTGAAAAGAGGAATTTTTGAGCGCTTGCTAATCAGCCTTTTTAAGAATGCAGCCTTCAGAGACGTGGACCGTTTGGAGCAGCTCAATTCAAAATCTCCTCTCTCATCATCATCATCATCATCAGCCTGTGTCCGTCCACTGTTGAACGTTGTAGGCCTCCCGCATGAGTCTCCATCCTCTTCGACCCTCCGCCTTCCGCATCCAGGTCACTCCCGCTATTCTTCTTATATCGTCAGTCCATCTTGTAGGGGGTCGACCAATGCTTCGTTTGCCAGTTCTTGGGCGCCATTCCAGTACTTTTCTTCCCCATCGACCTTCGTCTCTTCGACAGATATGTCCTGCCCATTACCACTTGAGTGTGCCTATTCGTTGGGCAGCATCCACTACTGATCTCCTCTCTATACATCATTAATACGAAACGGTACTTACCATCTTAAATTAACGTTATAATAGTGTCTTAATTTTTTTTTGTACTGGCGGTTTTTGTACTAGAGCTCTACACGTTCAAGTTTAGCGGTTTGAATGCGTAGAACACTTTCGTGTAAATGAGATCCGAAACCGCTCCTAAAACTCAAAATCCACCGCATTTGTAAACGAAACCACAGTGATGTCGATTTTGTGTTCTCGAGAATTAATGTAGGCTTTTTATGAAAAGACCAGCGTTACATTCACGAAAAGTTTAAGTTTGATCTGAAAACTATTTAATTTTTTAGACTAGTTTATTTTGGTAGTGGCTAGCTTTAAAGGCTTTCGTCTTACTCTTAAGAATTTATGTAAGAGTATGTACTTGCTTCAGATGATGCGTAAATTTTAGTTCAACGGCAGCGGCTTGAGTGAAAAACAAACATTACTCTGACTCCGAAGATTCCTGCTGATTGATTATTTTATGGCGTTATTTCCATTTGATCAGCAGCGTTAAGTGCCCGACCGAATTCCACAAAATAATCAAGTTGTTTGTACACACGCATCATTGAAAAACATTGAAATATTTGGCAGAAGCGGTATTACAACCTTGCATTTTTACTTATAGCATTAATGTAGAAGGCAACGAAAAACATCGGAGTAACTTTTTATATACTCGTATGGACCAGTAGGCAATAGTGAAACCGCGAAGAAGAATTGATTTAACTCGTTTCTTTTTAGAAATCATTGATTATATTATAAGTAATTCGCCATAAACAACATGACTGAATAAAAACATGAAACTTTTTAATGTTCATTTAAAAAGGTTTTCTTTTTCAATGTTTTCAGCATTCACTTTGAGATCCACTATAAATATTTATTTATATACCTTGTTTTTACATGGATCACGTAACAAAAGTTCTCTATTAGGACACTGCAGGTTCGACTAACTCGTAGTCTTTCTCAATCATCTATAGTCTATCTCTTAGCAAGAGAAGGATTGAGAAAGACTACGAGTTATTCGAAACTGCAGTCTCCTAATAGAGAACTTTTGTTATGTGATCCATGTGAAAGCAAGGTAAATAAATAAATATTTAAATATTTTTAAAGTTTCGCAATTCACAATCCTACTGTTAACTTATGTGGCGGAGAGAGTGGAATCTAACATCGAAACTTTTAAATAAAATAGAGTTCGCCCAATATTCTTGCTTGAAGTGTCTCTTAAAATTAAATCCGAAATAAGAATATCCGAAGAACAACTCGAATAGCGGACACTATTGAAAGAATAGGCAGAAATAAGTTACAATGTGTAGGACATATCTGCTGAAGAGACGATGGTCAATGGAGAAGAAATGTGTTGGAGTGGCACCTAACAACTAGAAAATGTACGTTGACCCCCTGCAAGATAAACCAAGACATCATAAGTATAATAACAGATGTCATATGGAAAGTGTAGTATCTAACATGATTCAGACTTATCTAGGAGGCTTACGTTCAACAGTGTTCGGACACTGGCTTGTACATGATATTTCATAATGAACATAACTCCAAATAACACACACACTTTTTCTATGTGGCGGCATAACACTTGGTGGATCTTGACTACCTCCAAAATATATCTTCTCGCCCAGAGATTTTAATTATTATTTAAGTTCTGTGTTCTCACCATTCACTCTTGTCCAGATCAGAAGTCTACCAGCTAACAGTAAGGACCCATTAAACCAGCGAAGCCTTGGTCTTTCTACTAATCTTTTTAATTTTTTTAAACTGACACTTATTATTATCTTTTCACTTATGTTTACTGGGTTATATTCTTTTTATTTATATTTTTTTCCATTTTATCATAAAGATTGATAAAATTTGAATTATGCGAGACTGTGGTTTTTAATTGTTTATATTCAGAACGTAGAAAATCGACCATTTCTTATATATTACATAAATCACTGACATTAAAAATGAATGAATAAGTATTGTTCTACTAAGATATGATACTGTACCTACACGCTTGACGTATAGTGGATTAAATCTACCTTTGTAATTGGATTACCACCTAAAAATGCCACTTTTTCTACAAAGATTTTTTCGATCAATATTTCGTGGTAGAATAACATAATATCAATGAATAAATTATATAATTTAAAAAATACTTATATACGAGTATTTGAAGTTGGCTGATCAATATTCCACATTCAGCGCTTAGCCATATGTAGCATAACAAGCGTCATAGAATTCCAAAGATGAGACTCCAGAATCACTATCACCATCTGTCGGTATTTTCCAGTATGCGCTTACATAAAATATATATATACGAGTATATTTATCGTGGTTAATTTATCTTCCGTAAGAATATAATGGATATTATTGATGCATATGAGTAAGTCTTGTATAAACACTCATTTGGTCCATTTATTTTTCTCACATAACAATGCGAATTTCAAATAATGAATGCCTCGTGGATATTTAGTCGGTGACTCACGTTTTAAAATGAATTCTTCAGCGAATAATATTATTTTAATTTGTATGATATACTGAATAATTACTCACTGTATTGTAAATGTGTGATACAAATGTATTTTTAGTAATTTATCAGGATTGAAATATTGAAATTTAAATATGTTAGTGCTTCAGTATAATTTTTTACTGGACGCGGACCAAACTTGGATGTATCACCGTGTGTTGTCCTTCATGTGTCGTTATTTGAGTCGCCTCTTAGAAACAAAATGAACAAGGCATCGGGAACTTCGAGCATATTATCAGATTTTATTAAAAATATAATTACAAACATCCAAATATGTCTTGGATGCTAAAGCAGTCGTATTTTTAAGTCGTCAGGAAACATGTATGTTACGAGGTGAAGCTTTGGTTGTAGAGATAACATCAGATATGGCATGGACAATGGAATATGACAAAATCGTGTGACAGCAATCTGTAGCAACCATTTTCTCCAGCTAGGAGCGGATGCAGGTATAATAGTAAAAATATATTTCATTAAAATAAAGAAAATATCTGTACAAGTACGTAGATTTACTATAGATTTATTACTTAACGTTAGAAAAAACTAATTTAATGAATTACAAGTTTGTTTAGCTAGACACTCCCTCGTATCAACCTAATACAATGATTTAATGTTAAAAAAATTATCCCCAATAAAATTGAAAAAATACTTACAATATTCGAAATTGGCGTCTTGAATTATCTTTTCAGAAATTACTGCATATTGTCTTGCATATTCGCTGGGAGCCGAAACGTGTTCACTGTCTGTTCTATAGGGACTCGGCGAACTCTCATCTGGCTTAGGTGGAGCGTTCTCCCACAGGAAAACATAATACAGCGAGAGGAGTATCGCCGCCATGGACACAGAGAGCACGTAAGCCAAGACCGTGAGGATCCTCACGCATTTGCTCGCGTTTTTAGATTCGGCAAGCTCCTTTGCCCTCGAAGAGAATACGTCTTCCGCATCATCCGAAGAACTCTGACGACCGTCTGGAGACTTACACGTCGGCGACAAAATACCAGAATTAGCACTCATATTGGTTTTAAAATTATTAATATCAATCAAGATGCACTTAACAATAGCGTGTCAAACGTATTTTACAACATTGAATGTATCAATGCATTCAAATAAAGAACACTTTTTAGAATAATGGAGTTTTCGAATTCCGCGCATTCAAAGAAACGCGCGCGAAACAAAAGAAATTCACTTTCCGTCGTTTGGAATAATATTTGAATTATTTTCAAATTCAACACACCGCAAATAGAATTCGTTTCGAGTATTGTTGATGAAGGGAAGACTTCCCGCCAAAGTTTCCCGCGGCGACGCGTCCGAGGAAGTGACCGACGCCGCCGAACAACCACGAAATACTTGAAATGATTATTATTCGTGGGTTATGTAAACCCCGCGCGGGCCATGATGCATAATCCCGTACTTTTGTGGCGCGAGCTTTTATGTTCTCGTAAGTAGAGCTTTACGCGACATAAATAAAATCGCACATCAAATAAACGACTGTACATTGTCGCAATTTTATGTAGATTAACACCTCTCGTATTTATCGAGTATTGTGACTGGGAATTGTATTTTTTTCAATGAAATATAACTTTGATTAATTCGTGTTAATCTCAGTGTCCGTAAAAAATATGTTCTTACCTATTGTTGGGGTCAAATATTTTTGTTAGTCAGGTAGAACGGTTGCATTAAGAAAATATCTACTTATTAAAGCTATTTTATATTCGAAGACTGTTGCTTGCATTTTTTTATATTCGCTCTTTAGCTTGACCATAACATGTCTTCACACAGTTCAGACAGGTGATTCTTGCTTCAATCCAAGTCATATCTTTACCCAACTACATCAATATCATACTTGGAGTTAAACAGCAGATCTTATCCATTAAATAAGATCACCCAACCTACCATGGAAAGATCCATGTTGTTATTCTTAAAGAGGAACTCGAATAGTGGACGCTACCGAAAGAATAGGTATACTTAAATGATAATAGGCAGGACATAGTCGTATTTGTCGAGAAAACGATGTTCTATAGGTCGAATATAAATATATGTTTATTTTATATTAGAAAAGTGGCGCCCACGAACTCCCAAACTGTATTCTAGGAGACCCCCTCCAAGATGATCTGACGGCATTAGAAGAAACGTCAAATCCGTAGAATCCTTTTCGGGGATCTTTTATAGTTTATCATATGTGAATGAACAGATTCTCTAGCTCAATTATCCCTAAGTTCCCGAGCTCAGGACCATTTGGACCTCAGGGCGGCACTACCTTAAAGGCAAAATGAATAATGATAATCAGATAAGCAGCAATTTTAAATTTAGTTTACAAATATTCATAAAAACAATTACTTCTGATCTGAGTTTACATATTGTACATCTTGTCGAAATTTCGTTAAAAATAGTTGAAAATTGATAATGATATATTAATAATAAAAAAATAAAACAAATAGAAGAAATACCGATATGGTGTAAAAGTATCTTATAAAGAAACTTATCTTTTGAAAAAGAGTGGCTGAGGTAGCGAATATGGCAGAAAACGAGAAATTACTTAATGTTATATAGGAAACAATTATTTTTTTACGTCTTTCGAGGTAAGTATTGTACGGACGAAATAAGATCAAGATTCCCAGCTATGAATGCAAATTTTCTATCGAAAATGTCTATGTACGCAGAGATTTATTTTAACGATAATAGACAATTCATACATTACTATTTTACATTCTGAGCAAATACATGATTTATAAATAAACATACCTATTATGTCGTACATGTGTGACTTTATTCATTTATTTTCATTTCAAATATTTAACTTGTTCCTGGGTACGATGTTCAACTACTTTTTGAACGTTGGACTTGATAAAACAATTAGCTTGTCTGCGAATTCGTCAGCGGCTCGCATCACATGTTCGTTTGTAAAACGCTATGTAATATATTATTAAATTTGAAAAAAAAACTGACTTAATTCATTTTCTGATAAAAAAATTATTTGATATTCCATTATTCTGATAATTCTAATTGTATGTATCTACAGACATTTAATATTATTTTTTAAATAAATATATACTTAACTTCGCTGGCCAGGATGTCTTAAAGCAATTATTTTTTTTTTGGGGCCACATACATATATTTGTAAAGTTCCATAAATATTCATGAAACTTCCTTTTTAATAAACCATTTTTGAGATTTTAAAAATTTCTGAGATAGAATAATAATAGTGTATATCGCTTATAACTATATTGTTCGTCAAAAATTACAATAGTAAATAGAGTACTAAAAAAACTCTACTACTAAAACTGAAAAGTAACGTTTATACAAGCGTTTATTTCAAGAAAGTAAATGTGCTTACGGTCACAAGTTGAGTATGGTTAACTAAGACTTGGAGGTACAGCCTTTCATTGCAATACCGAGTTTGTGGGTTCCATCTCTGACGAAGATTTATGTTAAAATTAATATTTTATGTACATTTCTAAGCTCTTTAAATACATACCCATTTGTTAGTGTGAATTTGATCCTACACCCGCAAAATTCCAGTTCATAACCTATTAATCAAAATTAGTGGTAGACGAAAGTCGTCCCGTGTACACCATTCATTCATAGTGAGTCCGTGAATTCCTGGTTCTATGCGTCTATGACAATGACGGATCAACACTCCACGTGCAAGCTGCGTATCCATACTTTAAAATAGCAAGCGTTATAGAATCCAGACGTTAGATTTCTCAATCACCGTTTGTCCGTTTTCTTATGTACAAGTGTTTACATAAAGAATACATATACCGGTATATTTCATGACAGTACCGGCTTTAGACCCTGCGGCGCCCTAGGGCAATTTTTTTCTGGCACCCCATATTGTATACATTTAAAAAAATCTAAGCAAGATTGGTTGCACTCGGCGCCCCTAGGTTATTCGACGCCCTGAGGCACCGACTCACTTCGCCACCCCCTAAAACCGGCACTGTTTCATGGATAGCTATCAATCTTTTTTGTCAGACATGTTGACATAGACACCCTAATGAATTAAGGGCAAACTAATAGAAATTTAATAGCTCATATTACTTTTTTTTAATTATGTATATTTTGATTATTAGTGTTGTATACATTATTATTATGTATGTATTGTAATTTATATATATAAATATATATATACCGCATCTTACAAACAGCCATTGCAGCCATGTATGTAATAAGATATAAGAATATACAGGTGTCTGTGTAGAAGTTGCTGGCGAAAAAATATAAAAAACCTTTTTTGATGATAATTTTGTAAAGATTAATTTATGAACGGTCATTTTCACTATTTTTTTTAAGGTTTTCAAATTAATATCAATAATATAATATAATGTAAATCTGAATATAGGACCTTAATGCAACTAAAATCTGTTGAGCTAAAAGTCAAACTAAAGATGTATTATATATTTGAAACCTATAAAATCACAATTATGAAAATAAAAAGTTATATATGAGTATGTAATAAATTAACACAAATAGCATAACAGTAGGTAAAAAAATTACAAGTAAATGCACACAATGAGTCACTTGTATAGGAATTCGGTCTGGCGTCGAATGAACTACAGGCACGCCGACAAACCACTATGGGTTTCTTCGTTCAGTTTCCAGAATCTTGCCTAGTATTTTGGTTATATAGTACATCTGACACCATTCATTATTATAGCTAGAAAATGTATCAATCATATACCTTTGCATGTTCTGGTCCGCAATTGATTATCTTCAATAAATCCATCTCAACTCACAACTGACGATTCCATATTTTTCACATTTATATTTCTATGACAAACTGGCCTTACAGAAAAATTAAAAAATGTATAATCAATAGTTTCCTAAATGTCGTCAAAAACGATACTCAAGTCGAAGTTTCGATACACAAGTTGATTTAGGACGTGAAATACATGGAGTGGATTAAATACAGTGAAACCCATTATTTCGTTTTTCAAGGGACTCTAAAAAAACAATGAGTACGGGTAACTAAAAAATCGAGAACCCTTCACATGCGTAATAATATTAAAAAAACAAAAAAAAACATTTATTTTTAAATCGTACATATATAATATTTAAAAATATTATTTAAGAAGTCCGTAATGCTATGTTGCCTCTTTGTAGTTTGGCACTTAATTTAATTTAAAAAAAACAAAGCCTCATCATAGTCAAATTATACATACAACGTACACTGATGTCATACCGGGATCCCCCCAACGACACAGACAAATGCAAATGGTGTGACTGCCTAGCAATATTGCATGATTCAAATTTCGTCCCGTGAAGCATGATTTCATTTTATAATACAGTCAATTCCGCTTAATTGGGACACATCGGGACTTGGGCATTTTGTCCAAATTAAGCGGCTGTCCCAATTAAGCGAACTTTACATTTTTTAAATTAATTTATTTGGTTTTGGCAATTAAGGCCATTTACCAGTAATACACACATAAAATCAAACAATGCTTATTTTTTTCAATAATTTTATTTTATAAACTTTTGGAAACTGTAAATTACCTATAGGTAACATAAATTATCATATACATTGCAAGTATATAATATAAACTTTTAAGAAAAAAAAATCCTAATTAAAATAATAAATTGGTAGGTACATACAATTTAATTCAATGCAAAAATGAGTCAAGTGTAGTCTGTTTTTTGTTTTTGTAACATTTCACTTCTACAAAATCAGCACAGATATTCTGCGCGGATGTAGGGCTTCCTTCATTTATCTCCTACATAAAATAACGCTATAACACGGCCATACATTTTTTTGCCTCCTGGTTAGTCACAGGCACAGGTGACTCATCATCATCATCGTCATCTTCGCCTAATTTTTCATATTTTGATTTAATACTATAAATTAATTAATAAATTAATAAAAAAATAATAATATAAAATAGGTATTGAAAGTTTTGCACAAAACGGGTTCATCTGGATAATATTTGTTAGAAACCATAATATTTTGACGATAGATGGATGAAAATCGGGAAACAGTTTATGCGACATTATTTAAAAATTGTATCCTAATTGCATTAGCCGGAACCATTAAAAATTAACAAATTATTCGGAAAAACGAAATAAGCGAGAACGAAATAGCGGGGTGCACTGAAGAAATTATTTTTATAACTATAATAGTATCACATATGAAGTAAGTACTTTCTTTACAATCGCAATTTTCATGTACATAGGATGTTTTCATTTTGTATAGCCTATTTTTAATTATAATGTTTTCTTCATTTATTTTTCTAAATATTGGATGAAAATAAAAAAAAAGACGCTAGGTAGGTACCATCGCCAAAACATTACAGTATTTTTTATTCAAGCTATTCAGAAGAAGAGGAAACTATTTGATATCTGTCAAGGTCGACGTGCCGCTCTCGCTACTACTATGAAGTAATAAATAATATTTTTTATCCGAATTCTAACTCGGCGGAATTATTATAAGTTCGTTAAAAAAGTTTATTACTACTCCGAGTGCCGAGCAGTGAGCATCGTCTCTTATCATAGGCATCGTGTGAAAAATTAATACCAGTCAGTGAATAATATATTTAGCATATTATCTAGTTAACACAACAACTATAAGCCAAAACATAATTTATTTTTGAAAAATACGTGTAAATTTTGTGATAATCATGAGTGATTTGAAAAATATCCTTTACGGTCCTCCTGAGATTGAAGGCCCAGTGCATTTGCCTTTCAGCTTAACAATATTTAACCAACTCAAAGCAGGCGGTAACGAAATAGCCCAGGTAAGATTTCGCAATCTTTTTCGTTTTTATGAAATAACTCTCTTGTGTTTGGGCAACCGCTTGATACACGAATAGTAATTGCTTTTAACGAAACCTGTTTTTCATAAAAAACCCATCTGCATTACCTTTTTTTATGCAAATGAATTAAATACGTAATTATCAAAATACACACCTAATCATTTATTTTTAAAATACCTTTCTAAAGTTGCTGACTATATAAAATGTTGTGTTCTAATTACTAACCATATTATATTTTCTTTATTATTTGTGTAAAATTCAGGAAAACACTTCAATTGTAGTATAAAAAACTCAATAAAATCAAAATTATGTTACATATAGTAGCTAGTATTAATTAACAACATTCTTCATTATTAGCTTTTCCACTTTACTATTTCAATGTCCTTATTGAAACTTATTACAATTACTTTGACAGCAAAAAATACCCAGCAAAATTTCTGTTAAAAGATTGTTTTCTTTATAATCCAAAATGAGTTGGACCAGCTAATTAAACCAAAATATTTGTTTATGTTAAACGTGTTTTTCTTCTGTAGTTCAAATAAAAAATTACATATTCCTAAAGTAGTAAATCTGACAATGCGAAATTATACTAAGAGTCATTATCCATATTTAACCTTTAACCGCCCAGTGGTTTCCTTACGGGACCGCAGATTTGCATCGTTCAATGCCCTACAATGCCCAAAGACAAGTGCTTATGGTTCATTTCACAATCGGATTACATTAATTTGTAATAATAGTATAAAAGTAAGTTCATGGAAGAATCTATTGTGCGACGAAACATTACAAACATTGGCCTGCTAGGACATTGAACGACGCAAATTTGCGATCCCGTATGGGACCACTGGGCGTTTAAAGGTTAATATTGTAGTTATAATTGTAAAAAACAATTTAAAGTGTCATACAGTAGATGGAAAATAAAGTAAATCTTTGTTTTATTAATAGATAAAATAATTGTCAAAATTGTCAAAAAGGGCATGAATAACAGTCAATTTGTCATTTTTCTTAGCACTACTGTCCACAAGGTGTATCATAGTTACAGAATTCAGGGTTGTATTCTCTTGTATGTCTTTATACATACAAACACATTGTTTATTGAAATTTAATTCTAATTCAAAAAGAAATTATTTAATTGGAGCATTTGGTTTGAACTTGACTTATGACTTCACCTTTACTCGGACATTTTATTGTTTAACCTTGTAGCTTCAAGACACACAATGGTAATTTATTTTTGTGGCACGTAGTTTGAAGGCTTAATATTTTGTTAATTATTGGTATTTATTCTAATACCTAACAATTAAATTTTATTGCAATAAATTGTTTAAATGTAAAATGTGTTGTATGGGAGGATTAAAAGAAGGGAATCGTCAATGAAATTATTACAGGAGAAATATTACCTAGAGATAACACCTTTGTCTTTTATAATCAAATCAAATTCAATCAATCAATCAAAAAAATACTTCATTCTACTAATTCATATACTCCATAATTGATGACAAATATCCGTAACTATTCATGGTTGGTATGAGACTGATCCCTCAACTGTAAAATAGACTATTAATCAAAATCGATTTTGGGTGGAAAAATGATGCTAAGAATGTAAAAAATATACATGATTTAAATAGGCATTCATTTAAATATTGAGTATTATATGAATCAAAATATTTTTACCTTGTTGTAACACTATCCAGTCCGCACGTTACGCGATTAAACTTACGCTGGAGGGTGACTGTTTTTTAAAGAAATTACTAAATCTATCGCCATGTGTTCAAATAAAATTAAATATGACCCTCACTGAAAAGGTTTGAAATCTTTGAATTATGATCGAAAGTAAAAACAACACATATGTTGTGTGATCGCCGATCGGCCACTAACGTGTGAAAAAACATCACAAGCTGTGGCCACTAAGCGTTAGCAGAACGATCACACACATGTTGTGTGACCGGCCTTTAACGTTCAGCCTGGTGGATTACACACATATTGTGTAATCGGACTGGATAGTGTTAATATGCATTAGAACAAGGTAAAAGAATTTGATTATTTAAATGTGTTAAATTTTAAAATTTTAATCACTTATTCGCCTTTTGTATGATCATCTTATATATTTTTTATCCTCTGCCAAAATTCTGCAAATTTAATTATCTTAAGAATACAGTACGATGATAATAAAGGATAATTACATCAGCACATTTATTTGTGATATAATTATAGATAAAACAATATCACCTCACATGTTGATATCAGATAAGGCCGTCACATGTAATACATCTGTCAATATTGTCATGAATGCCACATTACATTTACATGCTTTTATTTATAAATTTTATTTGGAATACACTTCAAAAGTACTTTATAAGAAATTATGAAATGTCCCAATATGTACTGTGTGTAATTTTACAAGCCTGCAAAAAAAATTTAGAGGAATACCTTAAATCTGTACCTAGATTTGATTATATATTATATTAAAGAATATATTCAATATATTAGAAGCAATATGTAAGTTTTACACTTCACAAGCAAGGACAGTTTAAGTAAACATTATATTTATAAATTATTCATTGTTACATGTCAATATTTTACTATAATTGATTACACATTGTGCAATATTTGTTAGTAGTCGATCATAAACCATAAATTTCTTTCAGTTTTGAAATTCTTTTCCACCTTTTCTCTATTTATAAGCTCTGTATTATTCACAAATATATCTTCTTGGTTTGAAATTGATGTCTCATTTCTTAAATGCTTTTTATACTATAGCATATTAACCTTTAAACGCCCAGTGGTCCCATACAAGACCGCAAATTTGCGTCGTTCAATGCCCTAGCAGGCCAATGTTTGTAATGTTTCGTCGCACAATAGATTCTTCCATGAACTTACTTTAACACTATTATTACAAATTAATGTAATCCGATTGTGAAATGATCCATAAGCACTCCTTTATGGGACCGTAGGGCCTTGAACGACGCAAATCTGTGGTCTCGTATAAAGAAACCACTGGGCGTTTAAAGGTTAATCAAAACTGGTCATAAAGGAAAATCGTCCCCTGAACACTACTCATTCACAATTAACCCCCTTAAAAATGGATGTTCCATTAATGCTGGGTTATAAATCTAGGCATATTAGCGGATTAACACTCACATTCAACGTTTATCCGCTCTTATAATGGCAAGCATTTAGAATCCATGCATATGATTTCTCCTTCATCGCCTGATGGAATTTTCCAGTACATATTTACATTTAAAAAAACAAAAAAGCAATAACCATGCGAGAAAAATAAGTGTATATTCCATATATGATTAAATAATTATTTTAGCACTTTTTTGACTTTGTAACCTTTTTGGTGGATTTGTTAATTGTATTTAGTGTAATATTAATAATGCAGTATTATTATTACTTAAATATACATATACTATACATAAAATTTTTTTTTCAACGTGTCAATCCAAGCACAAAA